>CAKNXH010002371.1:96487-129296 GCA_932178445.1 Andricus quercusramuli | reverse complement strand
GAGAAACCTGAATGTTGATGTTTCTCCGGGTCCTGAAGCATCGTTCTTCCTCTATTGGATGCCTGTTCGCGGTTGGTCTCAGTATCGCTTCTCTTTCTCTGTTGCCGGCTTGTTCTGGATGCGATTGAGTAGGCACTCCGCTTATATAACCCCTTTTCCTAAGGTTCTCGGCATGGTTTCGCAGACGTTGTTGCGAAAAGTCTGAGAGCTCTGGGTGTTTCTCGCACCACAGAGCATGCAGTCGTGCCATGTAACCTTCTCGTTCAGGGACAATACTGGCATCGTAGCACTCCAGCAGGCCGTCATTGAGTTGATCCGTCCACTTAAAAGTAACAAGATTCCGCCGGTCAATCGCATTGATTCCGTCTTGATTGGCTCCCCCAACTGTAGGGTAGTCGGCATTGTTGTCCGACCCATTGTCGGGAGCCCTGAGCGTTCGATTGTTTTGAACCGCACTTACTACAACTATGTTTGGTGTTGTCATTGTTGTTCCCACGAGCAGCTAGGGAAAGGGTTCGTCCATCCTTGTAGAGCCCCGCATGCAAGGATAAGGCTGTATACTCTGAGAGTCGCCGATTTCCCAGAATCACCGTTAGAGACACCTCACCCAGGTGACATTCAGCTTTCGGCACGGTTCTCACGCCTTCGCTTGGGGGTTATTCCTTCGGGACCATCCCTGGACAATTGTCCGCGACTGCTTATTAATTATTGTAATCATATTCAGCAGAAACCCTTGGACAGGGACCCTCTACCCGCAACCCGAGGACGCGTTCGGTGGCTTTGTCATAAGCCCTTCGGTTCTATTCCAAAGGAATCGAAACCGAAACCGAATATATATATCTGTTTCAAAATAATAAAGTCCAGAATGCAGAAAAAAAGTTACAAAAAAAAAAAAAAAAACACCAAAAGCGCGGGTTGACTTGAAATCAATCAATACTATCAATAATGATACAGATAAATACAACCGACTCTCAGTTTAGTAATTCCTAGAGCTGCTGGTCCACGCAGTTTGTCAGCTCAAAGGGCGAGAGAAGGTTGCAACTCTCGCCTCTGAAGGGCCACAGTGCGCGAGTACTCAGTCGAGTATATTACGCAATATTATGCATTCCAATTGGAAACGGTTCAGACGGCCCCGCAATTTGCCAACTAAAACTCAATATAAAAGAATCGAAAAACGACTCAAATATTTCGCGGAATAGTGAGTTTTGCAGCATGACATCGCGGACGCAGTCATGCTGAGTTAGGTGGACATGTCAGGAAGGCTAGCACAGGTCTTGACGTAGAGGTGCAGACAACTTTTTCGAGAAAGTATTTTAAACGTAGAAGTAAAGTAAGTTACAAAGGTCTGAATATTAATATTTTTAAAGTGTAGAATGTATTTTTTCAGTCATGTACCATTCTTTTGTCGATGAATATATTAAAAAATTAATATTAATATTAATATATATTACTATATATGTTACTATGTTACTATATATGTTCCGGGAAAATAAAGATTTAGTTGACGGTATCCCACTGTAACACACGATATTTCGTTGAACGGTCTATAAAAAGAACGAAGGTATATGTTTCTTCATAAATAGATAATATTTTTCTTTAACTTCGGTTCTGATCGTGAGGCAAAAAGTTAAGTGAAAAAAAACCTTATAAATAAAGTAGCTTTTTGTCGAAAATGAAGATTTATGATGTTAGGATGGAATCTGATTGGTACTTTGGTGCTGAAAAAAGTGGCAAATAGTTTTATTTGAGGGATTTTTCTTTGAAAAATAAGTATTTCATTATTTTACTATGTGTTTAAAAACTTTTAGGAAGAGGAATATGGTTAGAAAAAGGTTTTTCAATTACCCATATTTTCGTTGCTACATTAAAAATGATGCTTTGAACAAATACTTTTGACGCAACATGTATTTGATGTTTTCAAAAGTTTTTATGCAAAAAGCTGAATTTCGTGAAAAATGTCGGTTATCTAGTTCCATATACTGTAATCATTAAATTATTATTAAAAATCGGATATCTAAGGTACGTTAACCGACAAGGGTTTATATTAAATTGCTAATCATTAAAAATATGATTTCCAGAAGATCATTTTGAATTGCGCGGAGGGGTTCTCAAAATAAAAATTCATGGTTTAGAGAGAAAAAAACGTTTTCTTATATTATATAGCATTATTAATACAAGGTTAGTAGAAAAAAAAAATTTTCATCAATATTATTAATATAATTTTTAAACTTTCGTATAAAAGAAAACTTGAATAGAGATCTGAGGGCGCAGACAACTTAAATAAAAGCTTTCAAGATATCGTCAAACAAACGCAAATGAGGATGAGACTGGCAAAATAATTTGTAGCCTTCAGACTTGACAATCATTTCAATGTTAGTTTTGATAAAGGTAATTGTTCTTTCTTTCATGCAACTCGTATTGTGTTTATCAGAGAGTATAAGAATATGCATTGCATTTTCAATATGCAAAGACCTAACCAATTCATCAGCACAAAGCAGCTTAAGGTTTTGTATATCGTATTTATCTGCTGCCACAAAGAGATTCTCAGCATTTGCCTCCAAGTCATTCACCATGTTAGTGTAAATGTATGGTAGTAGTTCATGGAAAACAACTGGTTCTATATCTTTTATAATCAAAACATTGTCTTTTTTCTCTTTCATTTCACTCTCAAACATTGCTAGAAAAACTGGTGATTTGGCAGCGAGAATTTCTTTATGAACTTGAAATTCCTTTGTTTTAACGATGATTTTAAAACTGGAAAGTGCATTGTTTTCAAAAAGTAGAGAACAATCTGTTATCTGAGTGGGAAGAAATAATGCAGTCTGCATCCCATTAAAAAACGAGACATCTTTTCGAGAAATTTTACTGCAAATTTTAACGCAGTTATCGATTACGTGTAAATATTCGTTTCTATCATCTGCTAGTTGAAACGCATCAGAGCAATCAATTTTAACTTTTCGGTTCTTTTGAATAGCTCCCACATACTTTACGCCAATTTATCTTAATTTATTCAAGCTTTCGAAGAAATACAGAGATATTTCATACTGGTAAGATGGTGGGCCTTGAGTAATAAACTCTATTTCAAACCAATAGGGGCACGGTCCTATCTCATACATCACTTGAGGCTTACACTTTACATTTGAATCATCAAATGAAGAAAACTCTTCCAGGTTGTATAAAACGTTTTCGAGATCCTCAATAAAATCTTCTGAAACTGGATGAATTGTTACTGTATCTTTACCATTGTCAATGATGGTGAATTGTGTTTGTGCCATGATAATGTACAATTTCCAGTTGTTCGTTTAATTCCAAATTTTAAAAAGGAGCTGAATCCTGAAATTGGAAAAGAAAGAATCTATGCAATTATTATTGGACACATCTTGGGAATGTACTGTTTAACTTTGAAAACTTTGAATATTTTCGACAATGCAAATACGTGACTAACAAACTCTCGCAGCATAAGATATCGGCGGGATATCTTATTTATCTCAGAGGATATCCTGGGCTTATTCCAGGAGATCCTGGGGATATTGCGAATGATATCTCACAGGGCCAAATTTTCGATATCACTGGAATATCTCAGGGATATCACTGGAATATCCCAGGGATATCTCAGAATATCCTGCGAATATCCCATTAATGTCCCAATTTAATATGCCAAGGATGTTCCCAAGATATCCCAATTCTATAATTTAGTATATTCCTGAAAATTCGGATATATCTACTGGCTTATATGTATATTCAATCGTATCAATAAAATAACAAATCATTTAACAATATTAGGTATTTTTCTGGAGATTGTATACAAAGTACAATATTATAAAGTGTACAATAATAATAGAGTCCCCTCTAAATTCCATCATGGCTGTCAAGTGTGCGAAAACTGTCGCGCAATAATAAGTGATGCTTCAACAAAAGTCAACGATTTCTCGAATATTCGTGCCGGATTGTAATCTATTCTCATTTATAGTATGTAAATCAACGCGGTACATATTAATTTGATTGTTTTTTGATCATAAAAACTGATTTTGATGAAAAGTGCGATATCTAAAATGCGCAATTTAGAGCAGTTACAGATTCAATAACAGCCAACTTTCAAATTTTCAGTAAGTGGCTTGTTTTTTATTGTAAGTAGGCTGTTATTGGCCATGAAAATAACATGCGGTAATAATTTTTTTATAATTATACTCAGATAAAGTTTGAAAGAATCCGAATTTTTGAGATTTGTATAACGCGGCTTTTTATTAAACGGTTTTTTGTGAATCGTTATATTTTCAGGCATTCTACATATTTTAATTAATATTAATTCCAGAAATATTTGATTCCATTCCCAAAATTTTGTTTAACCCGCACAGGATATTGAGCGGATATCGTACGCGGCGGAAATGTCGATATCCTTGGAATATGCCACGGATATCCCGGGAGATTTTTGTGACATTTTTCAGGATATCTCATAGCCTGCCGAGATATCCTAGGGATATGCCAACGATATCATTTTGCTGTGAGGTAATAGTTGGATGGAATTTATCCTTTTGTTTCTGCACCTAATTACACAGAAAAAAACGGAGGATAAACTTTACATCGATTTCCGGCGAAAGATTCTCTGCAACAAAAATTAACTTCACCGGATAAACTTTACACAAATATCGGTTAAACTTTCTTTCGTTTTTCCATGAAAAACACATGTATTTTGAAAGATGCGAAGTTGGCTGAACAAAACTTTATCGCTCTAAAAAATTTCCTGTAACAAATTTTATTCTTAGTTTTTTCTGTGTATTGTATTTTCTACGACCTAACACTTACTTACATACAATCTAAATACGTATGTAAATAAATAAATCGACGCCTCCATTTAATATGAGTCTATCAGCTGACAGCGCCCTGTATGAGACTATTCCCTATGCTTATTCACAGCGCATAGTCTCATACACGGCGCTGTCAGCAGATAGACTCATGTTGAGGACACAGAAAAAACTTGGGGTAAATAGTGTTGCAGGTAATTTCGTATTTTTACCTGTTGGTATTGGTAAAACACAAATATTACCCTTGAAAATTGAAAATTGGAAAGCCACTAGCTTTGAATCGCTGAAGTGAAGTTAGCTGACGGTTGGTGTAACAGGCAAATCGGATAAGTGCGGCTTCATAAAGGCTGTTTTGCCGAATCGTTAGAATTGTCAAAAGTTCAATATGACATTTACAAGGCCTTCAGGGTAAACAATGGGTAAAGTTTACCCACATGGGGTAATTTTTGTTGCAGGTAATCTTTACCCCGAATTCCGGGTAAAGTTTACACTTAGTTTTTTCTGTGGAGAGGCGTCGAAATATACTTCTATGCATATTGATTAATCAAACAAATACGCATAATTGACTGTTGAATTTTACTAAACGTCCCTATTAATCTAACTTTTTAAATACAGTCGAACTCGGATTTGATACGTTGACAATAAATCAACTATTTGCAGTGTAAACGAGATTTCAAGGAATTTAAAAATATTTTCTCCAATACCCGCATCGGAACTTGCGACTTACACGTTCGTTCAGAAGAATCTAAGTTGGTCTGCACTCGATTGGTGACGCCACAGCAAAGTAATGTGCCATTTAGTCCTCTAGAGAATTAAGTAATGTCCTGCCCATCCTCAATCTACCCCTTCTCCCTGAATGAATTGTATGAACGAATTGTGAATTGTATATATATATATATATACATATATATATACATATATATATATATATATACAGAGGTGTAAAATTAAAATTAAAAAATATACGGAGGTGTGAAATTATCGCTGGTTCGTAACCTTAAAGCCATACCCGCGTGCCAAACATATGCCAAGGCTCTTGCGAGATGGATGCAGAAAGCTGTCATCCTTGGGTCGCTTCGTGTCCTCAAGACACACGAGGGTTTCGCCGGCCTTGTGGTGATTTCGTCGTGCCCTGTGACCACCCATCTCACGGATGTGAGACGTGGCCATAGGTGTGTTTTACCGCGGTTCTACTGGGGGCCATTGACATTTTTTCCAGATGGCAGTTGCTCTTAGTGGTACCCTGCGGTGGTTGTTTAACTTTTTTTTTTAATTATATATATATATATATATATGGGTGATTCTCCAAAAACAGGGCACTTTTGTGTCCAAAGGATATATTAATAAAACTATTTGTAGATACATTATAAAACTTGGTGAAGATCTTTATTTTAGTGCCTCATAATGTATTTTAAAGTAAAATTTAGATTATATGACCTTAAATCAGAATAAAATAACATTATATACCCAAAAAACGGGTTTGGAGCATGTCCACGTATACCAAATGCATATTTTAGCATCATATTTAAAATATATAGAGCACTGTTTTGGAATTCATGCTTTACAGTCTTACAATATAGCTAGAAAGGTACAATTTTCCACAGTAATATTTCAATTTAACTATAATATTCATAACAATATATATGAGAATATGGATGTCTCTGAAAATATTTTGGAGGTTACGTCAATACACATATTGTTATAGTTTACTTATTTTGATTCATTTTATCGATCCGAATCTGTGATAAAGTTGAAGAAAAAACCTCTCACTACTCATATCACTCAAAGTTTTATGAGAAAAGTATGTACTTACTTTGAAAACCACGAAAAATGTAAGGAAAACATTGCGTATTTTTATTAGTATCGATTCGCGTAACTCGTGATTTCTCTTACATTTTTTATCAGAGTAGAGTGAATCAAATGTAGAAATGTCGTGTGAAAAGGGATAAAACAATTTTCCAAAGGATTTTATGATTCATTCTGTTTTCAGTCTGTGAAATAATTTTTTGTGTTATTTTCAAATCGCGTAACTTCCATTATCGTGACCGAATTTTAGACATCTCAGGGGCGAACTGATAGAAAATAATACCCGTCTAATATTACTTTGCAAAAAAATTATTAAGACGATGATTCTGTAAAAGATAATGTTTTTTTTTGTTAGATAAATAATAAAGTAAATGAATAAAATAGGAATGAATGATGCGAATAAAACAAATTTGATGAATTTGAAAAATTAATTTTTTCATTAAAAAAAGTAAAAAAAAAATTTTTTCTTGCTTTCTTTTGTACTAAGTAACAATTTCTAATCTTGTTAATTCTAATTTGTTGAAATTCTACAACATTTTATTATTCTTTGGATAAACGAACCTTATTTACACGAGAGTAGATAACGTATGACTTTAAAATGTCCTAGAAACATTTGAAATTAATGTTAAGCGTGACTCCTTTCAGAAATTCTTTTTATGATGCTAATACATCTAATGATTGCCAAAAAAAAGCCATTTGAACAACTTCTCTTTTTTTTTTTACTTTTACCAAAAGTGCACTTTATATGGAGAATCACCCATATATTGTATAATAATCCCGCTTGCTGTACAATCTACTATTTAATAATTTTTAAAGACTTTAATGTATTTAAAAGGACTGTTTAGGCCTAATAAATTTAAAACTGACCTAGTTTCGCCGACCTCGTTTCAATGATTTCAAATTATTTACGACTCGAATTTTAACAAATACAAAGTTCTTATTGAGAACATATATTTCTTTTTTTAATGAGGAGTTCATTAATGGTTCTAAATTTTGAGTAATACGAACCTGAGCTAAGTTTTTAGAAGTAAAATACCTGCCCCCTGATCTTCTGTCACTGGTGTAAGAAAATGCAATTTTGTACAATTAGCACCGAAAATGCTCAAATTTAAACTAACTGCACTGATTACATGATGTTTAGATCTACAGTAACTATTCCCTGTTCGAATACTTATATATAATTCTACTATTATAAATAAAACGTGAATTTATAAAGTCATAAACGAAGTACAAGTGAAAATGTCGATTGCGTAATATTATCGTATTTTTGGTAAAGACATTTACTCGGCATATATTTTTGAGCACAAACTGACATTAATAAAAATAGTAATACACTGGGAACCGCATTTAAGTGCGGTTACGGGCATGGTCCCTGATGGCCTTCACTTAAATGGAACACAACATTTGCTTGTCCCGAATGTAAACATTCAGGGGCCTATGAACTATTTCTTTTGGATTTGAACGCATGACGCAACCTTATACAACTAACGCGCTGAGCCTGCGGCCTTCGTGCGGCGTGTTACGCTTGAATGAGCACCGCCTCTCTCTCAGTCCCGCGGCCCCCCATCATCAAAATGTCAAGGACTGAAATTCCAGGAACGAATTAAATGGAATTCCCAGTGTATGCCAAATGAGATCGTAAAAATTTCATGATTTATTTTTTTTCAGACGTAGTGAATATTACTGTAGATCGGCATTGATCAAATTCTATCAACAGACAAGTGCATAATCATTTTCTTCAAGGTTACGAGTGGAGATTGAGAAAAATTATTGAAAAATAAAAGGGGTCAGATGAGGAAGAAAAGACGTGAATAAATAGATAAAGAAAAAGAAAGATTGCAAAGGGCGAAGAAGAACTGCAAAAAGCCAAACATTGGCTGCTTGAAGATGTCCCAAGTAAAAATATAACCTTTCCTTCATTTCCTCTAGAAATTTATCCCCAATCAGTTCCTAACAACGAAAATATGTTCAACCCTTTAAAATTCTCATCTTTCAATATGGAAAATGTATATGTTAATACAAACAAATTCTTGTATTCTCAAGAATGTCCTCTCCTTGAACCTCTTAACATTTAGAAAATATGAAGGAGGTTTTTCGGGTTTTAATCTTGTGCAAAACCAAGAATCTAGCCGACGTTTCGTGAACATTACACTTCTATTCTTCAGGTCAGTCCTGAAGATATGAACTGCAATGTTCACGAAACGTCGGCAAGATTTGTAATTTTGCACACGATTGAAACCCGAAAAACCTCCCTCAAATTTATTATACTGGAACATCATGAAAACATTAAATCTATTATGCAAAAAATATATTTACATATTTGGTGGACTATTTATCCGCAGCATTGTACATTATTTAAAAGGGTTCAATGGGACTCTAACAATGTACAAAACTATTTACCTGTGCCTCGTAATTTCAGCAGCCAACACAGATTTCAATTAGCATATTTTTTTTAAATAATTAGAAAGTGAAAACTTACGTGAAAAATGCGTTGAAGCTCCCCCGCCCCCCTAAGTAAGAATTTGTAAGACATACCCTACCCCTTGCAATTCTTCACTTTTTAGGCTCTGAATTAACACTTTTCCAAATTCGAATCATTATATTTATTTTTGAATGCCTCAATACTTTAATTGTTAAATTTTGAACGATAGAATTTTAAATGTTTGCATACCATAAACTTTTTGATTTTATAATAATTTATCTTTACGAGATTACGAGTAAATTCTTTATATAAATAAATAAAAATGTCTTAATTAATGGATACAATTTTCAGGCTATGTCATGCACATTATTTACAAATGTTACAAATACAATTCTCGAATTTGAGAGGAATAAAAGTTTTTAAATTTGAATTCAACCAAATTTTATTATCAAAAATAGCCTATAGTTCAACAAAAACCTTCATCTATAAATCTAATTTGAGTAATCAGAAACAATACTGAGTTCCCTTCTAGAAGTAATCAATAGGAAATAATTTGAAATGATACACCACATACATTTCGAACATTATGAATTATTAAAATAAATTAAATAAACTTTTTTAATATTTTCCGCGATCTGTGTGTGCTGCCGTATCAACATATTTTACCACGGACAAAAATATCAAAGAAAAAAGTTGATTATTTTTGTCCAAATTAAATAAACTTTATTTCTCGATTGTTTAGCTTCGAAATTCACTTGGATAATAACACAACTTCGAGGCAAGAAACGAAGTCAATCGAGGTTTTAACTGGTTAGAAACATATTTTGAACTTTGAAACTTTGCTGACTAAAATGAAGGAATATTCAAGTGGAATAGTTACATTTTTAGTTTAAAAAATTTGATTCGCGCGCGGTTCGCTCCGCTCGCAATTTTGAGCACGCGCTCGGACGTATTTACATCGCTCTTTACGCTCAGTTACTCTAGATTTTTGAACTTCGTGTTCGACTTCGATGAAAAGAAAAAGTTTATTTGCAAATATTATAAAATTATCAAAACTGTATGATAGAAATAAAAAAGTTTAAGCGCACTTACGGCGCGCGATTTGGTCGATGCGCTTCGCGCTCCGAAATACTTTTGTCGCACGCTTTATGTTTCGTGTTATATGTTCTTCATGTACAAATTATTTTTGTATTTGATTTCAAATGTAGAATAATGATATAATTTGGGCGACAAATTTTATTCGCTAAAATGTTATTTTAGCTTGTGCCGTTTTTCAAAAAAATTGATTTTTTCATTTTGAATGTATTCTTATAACAAAAATAGATTACAAATTTGTGAATCTTGTTTGAATGCACAATTTTGGTTTATTCATCTGTTTTCGTACCTTGCGTAGTTTTTCTAAAAATTTGATTTTTTTACTGTCAATGTTATTTTCACGAATCAACAACGTACCTCTTTCTTGAATGAACAAATTTTGTTCTTCATTTTTTTCGTTAGCTTGTGTTATTCGTCTAAAAATTTAATTTTTATATTATATTTGCGTTTTTTTAAGAATAAACCAAAAACCACGCGTCATATCAAAAAGTGAATAATAAAAAATTTGTATATCTGTTTTAGGTGCACAATTTTGGTCAATTCATCTTTTGTCGTATCTTGCATAGTTTGACAGCAAAATGGAATTTTTCATTTTTTTTTGTGCGATCAAAATTTTAATTTTTTTTCCCCCACAAATTCAAAAAGTCGTTATAAAAATATTGTAGGGTGTTCAAAAATCAACGTTTTTCTCTTCTAGACTTTTTTAATATCGTGCGTTTTTTTGCTTGAAATGTTCATTTTTGTTTGTTTGTTGGAATTTTGAAAATGCTAAAACTGCGGTAATTTTTTTAATGAAAAGGTCATGAGGATATTTTGTTCGCCTTTTTGAGTACTACTAATAACCGTACATAGAATTTTCAAATCTTGAAAAAAAGTGATCTCAAAAATTGTCAATATGCTCACTTTTTGAATTTTTATCCAAAATAGCTGGCTAACGAACTTGACCTTCATTTTTGGACACTTGAAGAGTGTACCAAAGGCCAATCCAATCTGTCAATTTTTGCGAAAGTCATCGTGCTATCAATCTAAAAATCTACAGAGAGACTAATAGACAGACATACATTTTGTAAAAACCTTTTTTTCATTTCAGGGGGTCTCAAAACGTGGAAATTTGACCCCCCCCCGCCCCCCCCCCCCCAAATTTTACATAAATCTTATACCTTCTCATGATAGGATGAGGATGTAAAAAATTAATTTTCACTCAAAAAAAATTTACATGTAGAAAATTTTTTTGGTCGATTCACGATTTTCCAACTACGTTAGTGTTGGCCTAAATCTAGAAAATAATTGTGTGAAAAAAAACGTATTTTGAAAAAAGTGGCACTTAACACTATTAGGATTTCTGCCCTTCAATTATAAATCTTTTTAAAAAATTGAACAGCAGAGTATAACTTTCAACTAAGTTATTAAATTTTCACGAGTTGAATTTTCAACTAAGAAAGATTTCAGTCGAGAGAAAAAATTGAAAAAAAAACTGTTGCATTTTCAAGAAAATATATAAATTTTCAACAGGGCACTTGAATTTTTGACTAATAACGATGAATTTTCAAACAAAAATAGAATAGTTAAATTTTCAGTTAAAAAAATTAGTTGCGAACAGAAAAAAACGAATTTTTAACAGAATAGTTAAATACAGTAATATAAAGCTACTTTCATAAATGAAGAATCATTCTTATTCAATTTTATATTGCAATTTTTTAGAAAATTAACCACGCTCTCGAAAAAACTTTCTGACCTTAACAAAAATTCCCTGAAAATTTCACGTTTTTCCAGGTGTACAAAATTCCCTAATATTTCAGGTTTTCGAGGTACGATAAACACCCTGATTTTTCTGAATAATTTTAGGATACATTACTTACACTGAAGTAGTTTTTCGCGAAGATACAAAATTTTAGTTGTTTTTGTTTAAAAATGATAAATTACAATATGGCTAGTTCCCACTTGATAACATGTCCCAAAATAAAAAAAGGGCCAGTTATAAATTTATTTATAAATATTTCATTAAATTTTGATACCCTCTGCCAAAATCGTAATGTAAATATGATGTGCATATTGAAAAGAATGCTTTCAGGAAAATGTAATCAGTATATCCAAATCCATTCGGATATAATATAAGACGATATCCAATCATCCTTAGGGTGACCACATGGGTTACACCAATAACCGGGACACTCAGAAATTTTTCATGTTATACCACTAAAAAAAAAAAAAAAGGTCACGAACAAATTTTGTATAGGCACATTACATTAAAGGCACGAATATTAATTGTATAATAGCTATACTTTTATTCCAAAATGCAGAATCAACAACAATTGACGATCATCTTTTTTGCGCTCAATAGATTTATATGATTTTTACGAAAAACCGGGACAAACCGGGATTTTTCCGAAAAACCGGGACATTTTAAATGAAAACCGGGACGCCCCAACTTGAGGTCGAAAACCGGGACATGTCCCAGTAAACCGGGACGTCTGGTCACCCTAATCATCCTCCAATACCAAAATCTACAATACAAAAATATAACCTATAAACTTTTATACTTACATTGAAGATGTACAATCTCCACACTTTTTGGCTATCAAAAACACAGGACCTGTTTTTCTTGTAATTTCACAATTGCGCAAAAAACCTTATTTAGCTTTCTTCACATGCAGTTACACATGTAGTTTCAAAAGTAGTTTCACATGTAGTTTTAAAAGCACACAAAAGAAAAGGAGCTAATTGCGGGAATAAATCTGATGATCATGACCACCAACCGAAAGAAATGAAAACTTGATCTTGAAAATCAACGGTTGGTTGCAATTACTACGTCGAAGCGGGAATTTTGAAAATTTTGCACTTAATATCTGTTTTACAAACTTGTTTTGAATTTCAATAAGGTGAAAAATAACGGTTTTAAATAACTGCCTCTTCCTAGGAGCAATTTTTCTCTTTTTTAAGTCGGCAATGATAATCATGATTCATACGAAAAAATTGAATATAGGCTAAATAAAATAAATGCTCAAGATGTTGATCGTTAAATTGAATAAATGGTCGTTCAATTGGTTAAATTGAAATTTTGCTCATTTGGTATATTTTTCGTTATAAAAAATGTTACAAATGCTTATTGGCTTAGCGGTAATAGCACCTGACTGGCAATCAGTTTACATGGCTTTGGCTTGGTTTGACATTCGTAATATTTGTTATTACAAAAAATAGACCAATTCTTGAATACTGATTCACCCTGGTTGACACCCCTTTAATATCTCATAAATAAAATTAAAATAACTTTCTGATAGCTGTTTCGTGCTACGCGAAAGGTAATTTTTAGAGTAAAAACTCATTAAAAAACTCATAAAAAATCATTGGAAGAATCTGGTTTTATATTCTTTTATAAATGGAATATAAATAGTAGACAAATATTTTTATGAGTATTTGAACGAAAGTGTACGTGTAACAAGGAATTCGCTTGTTATCAAAGAAACTTAATATTGTTAACAAAATATTCACTGCTAGGGTAGGAGCACCCTTTCTTGCCCCCCCCCCCCCCATTCTTCACACCCTTCTCTGATTTCGTATATAATACATTTTTTAGCATGTGCAGTGATGCATAAAAAAAATTCACTTCGGGTTTTGGCATGCCAATAATAGGGCTTAGGTTCCAAGAATTGGTGCTTTTACCCTAAGCTACCTATGTATCATAAAACTTAAATCATAAAGTAACCAAACTCTCGAACTCACAAACTTAAAACCTTCACTAACATGCTATACTCAAAATTGTAGTTGTAGCTTCTTAAATTAAAAATAGGATATGACTTCATCAGAAAACTTACACCAAAGCTTGCAATATATCGCTAAGTAAATACGCTTGCGGGGATCGACACAATTTCTTGTATCCTTCAGTCTCAAAAATAAGTTTAATGTGACTTTTTATAAACTTAATTGCTCTTCTTTGTAGAATGTTCGCATTGTGTTTATCAGCCAATGAAAGTATATGTACAGAATTCTCAACTGTAAAAGATCTAGTCAATTCGTCAACACAAATCATCTTAAGATTTGGCAGATAATATTTATCTGATGCCTCAAAGAGTTTCTCGGCATGAACATTTAAGTCATTCACACTATTTGTGTAAATGTAGCGTAACAATTCATGGAAAGCGCCTGCTTCCATATCCTCGATGTATAAATGTTTTTCTGTTTTTTCTTTCATTTCACTGCTAAACATGGCTAGAAAAACTAACGATTTCGCAGCAAGAATCTCTCTATGAACATGAAACTCCGTGTTTTCGACAATTATTGTAAGATCAGAGAGTACTTTGTTGTCGAAAAGCAGAGAGCAATTGGTTATTTGTGTGGGAAGAAGTAACGCAGGTTTTTGTTGGAGAAGAAAGGGAATATCCGTTCGAGAAATTTTACTGCAAAGTATGAGACAGCCGTCGATTTCATTCACGTAAGATTTGTTTTCTGTCAAAAAAATACTGTCACATGGCATTTTAATTTTAGAGTTTTCTTGAACTGTACGCGGACGCCGAACCCCAGCGTGTGTTAATATATCAAATTTATTAAAGTAATACAGTGATATTTCATACTGTGATCCTTGTGGAACTGGGGTAATGAAAAGCATTTCAAAAAAGTATCCGGCAGCACCTTCGTAAATTATTCGCGGGCTACATTGTACGCCCGAATCATCTAAAAGAGCAAAATCTTTTAAATGATACGCATTTTGCTTTGAATGCAGAAACGATTTTGCGACTGAATGAATTCTAACTGTATCCTTAGAATATCTAAATAAATCTTTGGAGTCGCTATCAATAATTGCAAGTTGTCTCGCCGCCATGATGATTGGAAAATTGTTACTTCTTACATTAGCATCTCTCAACTCTTCAAAATTATCAAGTCTGAAAAGAGAAAATAAGAATGAAAACTTTTCTAATAATTTTTCGAATAGAGAAATTTGTGATAAATATTTAGAATATGTTTCATTGATTACAAGGTTTTGAAAAAATTATACTAGAAGCTTTGTTAAAAAAAATATTAAACATCTAATACCAAATTCTATTTTACATAGAAAAGATTAAAAATATCGTATTATCGCGATCTTTTTTCTTCAAATATACATTTAAAAAGTAAAAAATGGTTTAAACAATCTAGATATATACACTCAACTCCCGATATAAGAACCCCCAGTTTACGATATTCCTGGAACTGATGACCTCCGCTGTTTCATGATGAGGGGAACCGTGGGGCCGGAAGGAAGGCGGTGTTCAGTTAAGCGTGACAAACAGCATGAGGGTCGCACTCTCAGCGCGCTAGTTGCATCAGGTTGCGTTATGCATCTAAATACAACAGAAATGATTTATGCAGCCCTGCTTGTTTACGTTTTGATTCCCCCGATTCAGGATCAAGGCCACAGCAACCCATGCACGAAACCGTTCTTACATCGGGTGTTGAATGTACTTACGAAATAAATCCATAATAACCTCAGGATTAATGAATAAAATAATGATTCTGCAAGTCCTCATTAAAAACCAATTGTTTATGCAATTCAAAACTCAAATAATCAAAATCATCGCAGGTCCCAGAATTATAAATATAACCTATAATCGAATACGTACATATAACTTCCTCAAAAAAATTGTTTCGACGCTTATAAACCCAAAAATCTTTTCTTTTGTAATTTTGCAGTCAACAATCCTTAATTTTGTTTGTTGATTTATAGCACTTAAATAATGAAATAAATGTCTGGTAATATTATTTTACAAACAATGAATAGTGCCAGAAAAATGTTTGCTTCCATTGATGATCAGACCAACCTACATGAATCGAAATGAATCATCAAAAGGTTGATAGTTTGGCGGGAATTTTCAAACCTTATCAATCATCAATCATTTTACACTTAAATCTTAAATTTTAATGGTAAGTTTTTCTAAATAAATATAAAATGCGGTGAATTGTTTGTAAATATTTTGATCTTCGCCTTGACGAAAATAGATAATTCAGAGTTCATTTTTCAGAGGGTTTCTCGTAGACTATAAAGTACAAAACTTTTTTCTGCCATACTTTTTTCTCACTTTGTTTCTAATCCGAATATAGAAATTATTTTTAATTAATTTCACGTATTTATATCTAATTTTGATACTAAATTTGTGCAAAATAATTACCTTAAATGAAAGAAAATTGAATTTTGCAGGGATATGAAGACAACTTTTTACCTAGGAGATCAATAATGTTAATGCAAAAAAAATGTGTTAAAAAATGTATCTTGAAGACACTGAATTTTATAAGGAGTCATTCACAAGTTGGAGGATATTACGTAAGAATTTTTTTTACTTATAGACATAGTATAAATCCACATATATTACAGCTGTATTTAATTTTCAACAAAATAAATTAACTTTTAACCAAATGGTTGAATTTTCAAGTAAAAGAGAGAAGAATTTCAAACTAAAATGATGAACCTTCAACCAAAAAAATGCATTTTTAAAAAAATAGTTGAACGGTTAACCAAAAAGATTAATTTTCTACCAATAAAGACGAATTTTCAGCAAAATACATACAAGTTTGATCAAATAGTTAAGTTTCAAACCCAGCAAGATAAATTTTGAACCAAAAATGAAATATTTAATTTTTTAGTCAAAACAATTGATTTTTAACAAAAAAATGGCGTTTTTATTAAAGTAGTTTAACTTCCAACCAAGTAGCTGAATTTTCAACCAAAAACCTGAATTTTTAACGAAAAAAATGTATGATAGGAGATGAAGTCTTAAGCGAAAAAGACGAATTTTAAATAATAGTGTTGAAATTTAAATAAAAGTGTTGAATTTTCAATTGAGAAAGATTTTTCAGTCAACAAAGAAAAATAATTTCATCCAAAACGTTCGATTTTCATGCCAAAAAGAAGAATTCTCTACAAAACAGTTGAATTTTCAAAACGAAAATATGAATTTTCAACAAAAAAGTTCATTCTCAACCAAATAATTGAATTTTTAACCGAAAAGAATTACTTTTCAAAACAAACTCCTCTCAATCTATCAGGTTATCCCGGATATTCTCTGACTTTCTGTGACCAGTTTTAAATTCCCTGACTTTCTAGAATTCCCTGACTTTCTAGTATTCCCTGGCCTGTCCCTTACGAAAAGATATGACAGGGAAAAAATGACAGGTGTGTTATTTTTTCCCTGTCATTTTTTTTCTGTCATTTTTTCGCGACCACAAGAAAATGACAGGGAAACGACAGGCAAAATGACAGGAAAACGACAGCCGAAAATGACTGGCCCTAATTGGCCATAATTTATAATAATATTGTGTAACTTTATAAATTATCGACGACTTGCAGACTTATTCGTAAACCATTTAAACTTTCCTGTAAAGCTTAAAAAATCATTAGCAAAAGAAAATTATTATGGGAATTTTCATGATAAAACACCTTTCTGTAGCCTGTTGCTAATTACGAATTATCTTCAAACACATAAATTGTGGAATGTGTTCGATTTGCCATTTTAATGCCTTCTTATCCTTACAAAGTGCTAAACTTAAGTACCACGGGCAACAATTTCAGATTATTTTCAACTTTCTTCATCCCTCAAGAAGTTCAATGCGTGCTCCTAATTCCATGATCCAACTAAGAATGGTCTCGCCACGCGCATCTGAAAAAAGTGAACCAATCAAAGGGTCCGTAGGTTGCGCGTGGTGGAACCATTCTTTGTTGGATCATGGAATTGGAGCACGCAGTCAACTTGTTAAGGGAATTAAGAAAGTTGAAATAGTCTGAAATTTTTGCCCGTGGTACTTAAGTTTAGCACTTTGTAAGGATAAGAAGTCTTTAAAATGGCAAATCGAACACATTCCACAATTGATGTGTTGGAAGATAATTCGGAATTAGCAACAGGCTACAAAGAGGTGTTTCATCATGAAAATTTCCATAATAATTTTCTTTTGCTACTGATTTTTTAAGCATTACAGGAAAGTTCAAGTGGTTTACGAATAAGTCTGCAAGTCGTCGATGATTTATAATGTTACACGATGTTATAATAAATTATGGCCAATTAGGGCCAGTCATTTTCGGCTGTCGTTTTGCCTGTCGTTTTCATGTAATTTTGCCTGTCGTTTCCCTGTCATTTTCTTGTGTTCGCAAAAAAATGACAGGGAAAAAATTACACACCTGTCATTTTTTTCCTGTCATATCTTTTCGTAAGGGGTAGCAAACCTGATTTTGGCAGTGACAACTCAATTTTTCCCCTTTCAGAGATTTCTGCTTTGATATTTTGCCCTGAATTAAAGATCTCTTACAAAGTATTTTGAAAACGCTTTACTATATCATCCATTGACTGCACTAAACACAATTTTACCTAATTAAAACTATCTTGCTGTTTGAAGATCTATTCCTACTTTTGTAATAAAAACGTTTTATATTACAATAATAATGATAGAATCAGTCTAAAAATATTTACACATTTGTGCCTTATAAATAACTGATATTTAATTTTTTAAACCAGCGAAGCAAGACACTTTTTTTATGTAGACACAGTAGATACTTCTCGGAAACAAAAACAGTAGTTTTACAAAAATTTTGTAGTCATTAACATGCATATTTACTGTAAATTCTACGATTTTTTGTAACTGGGACAAATTAAATGCAGCTTTTGCAATATTTCGCTGAGCAAATACGCTTGAGGAGATCGACACCATGCGTTATATCCTTCAGTCTTAAAAATAAGTTGTGAGATTTTATAAAGTTAATTGAAGGGGCACACTGCATATGGGCGTAAATGCCAAATATCGGAAATGCGTTTTATTGGCCTAAAATAATTTTTTTAACCTATCATATTTCTGTAAAAGATTATGGTCCAGTTCGTTGTAGAAGTGGGTTGAAATCCAAGTTTGGTATTCTTTTTTATGAAGTAATTTCATTTTTTTGTGTGCTCTTTTCTCCACTAAATAGAACTAAGTAATAGCTCGAAAGTAATTTTTTCATTAATTAAAAAAATGAAAAAGTTACGCAACTCTTTGTGTGTCCATATTTTCGTTTTTGGGGACGCACCGCACTACTGATGAGGGGTTTTATCAGATGGGATTGCTTATTTTAGGATGCTCTTTTCGCACTCTGATAGAGTTAAGTAATTGATCGAAAGAACTTCTTTTTTCTAAATTCAGAAATAAAACAGTTACACAACTTTTTTGGTAGCAAAATTTGCGTTTTTTCGGATGTGCCGATAATTGACAAAGGATTTCTCGCACATGATTATTTTTTAAGCTTTTTTCACGATTCAATAGAGCTAAACAATAACTCGGAGGTACTTTCTTGTTTGCTTTTTTTCAATTCAAAAATAAAGAAATTATTCAACTCTCTTTGCATCAAAATCAGAGTTTTTGGACACACGCCGTTCCTTTGACAAAGGTTTTCTCACAGATCGTTGCTTCTTTCAAGATGTTATTTCACAGTTCGATGACGCCTAGCAGTACCTCGAACAGTTTTCGCGTTGTTTGTTTAAATTTAATTCCGTGAAAGTTGGATGGTTTTTTGCTTCTCCTGTAAAATTCGGGGTTTGGCACTTATACGCCCATATGCAGTGTGACCCTTCAATTGTTCTTTTCTTCAGAATTGTCGCATTGTGTTTATCGGTCAATGAAAGGATACGTGCTGCATTCTCAACATTCAAAGATAAAGTCAATTCATCAAGGCAAATTATCGTCAGCTTAGACAAATTATATTTATATCCGCTGCTTTAAATAGATTCTCGGCATGTGCATTTTAATCATTGACCGTATTTGTATAAATGTAACGCAACATTTCCTCGAACACATTTGTATTTATCCTCAATAGTTGTTTCTCCTGCTTTTCTTTCATATCATTCTCAAACATAGCAAGAAAAACGGGAGATTTGGCAGCAAGAATCTCTTTATGAACACAAAATTCTCTATTTTCAACGATGATTGAGAGATTAAAAAGTGTATCGTTTTCAAAAAGCAAGAGCAATCAGTCATTTGTGAGGAAAGAAGTAGCGCCGGTTGCTACTTAAAAACATATAGGGGACTGGGGACATACAATCGAGAAATTTTAGTGCATAAAATGATATAGCCGTCGATTCTATTGGCATGAGAATATGATGCATCTTGTACAAATGCACCCTAGTAGCAAAGTCTGCCTTAGCATCTGCTCCCCCTAGTCGACCAGACTGGCGGGAGAAAAGATCAGACCAGACGAAGAACATAATCTGGTGAATAAAAGAACCAGATTCTGGTATTTAGTTTAAACACTAGTAATTAATTAATTTTTGATGTTAGTTTTGACCAGAGTAATACGTAATAATTACGAATTATTACTATTAATTGATTATGATGTTAAAGTTTTTTTGTCTACTGGTCGTTTCAATATTTTTCATGAAAATATTGATACTTTGATTGTGAAAAAAATTCTCTCTAGCTCCAGTGGTATTCGAACCCACGTCATCAGATTTCGCGTCCGAGGCTCTTGACCACTAAGCTACGGAGAATCAAGATAATCTTGGCGGGTAGGAGTACTATTGACAATATCTACGTGATGCAGCACGTGGTGGATAGAGAATTAGCGAAGAAGGGGACGAGAGTGTACGCGTTTTTTGTGGATCTCAAAGCCGCGTTTCCATCGGTGGATAGGGGGAGGTTGTGGGAGGCAATGGAGGATAGGGGAGTAGAGAGAGGCCTAATTGAAAGGGTAAGGGAGATATATGAAGAGACCAAAGACAAGGTAAGAGGAGTGGAGGGGATTTCCGAGGGATTCTGGATGGATAGGGGTCTAAGGCAAGGGTGTCCACTTAGCCCAACGCTTTTTGCGATTTTAATTGCGGATATGGAAAGTAAGCTGGAGGCCGGGGTGGTAGGAGGAGTAAGGATAGGAGGGGTTACAATTTGGTCACTAGCGTATGCAGATGACATAGTGTTGCTGGCAACCAGCGAGGAGGCCTTAAAGGAGATGATGAAGAGGTTGAGAAGATACCTGGATGAAAAGGGGTTAGAGCTGAATGCGGAAAAGTCCAAGGTTATGGTGTTCAGAAAAGGAGGGGGAAGGGACAAGGGAAGGGAGTGGAAGTGGAAGGGAAAGGAGGTACAGGAGGTGAAAGAGTTTGTGTACCTGGGCTTCGTGTTTCGAAGGAATGGGGGAGTGGATGGTCACATAAAAGAGAGAGTGAGGAGGGCAAATGTGGTGATGAGGCAGGTGTGGGGGTTGGGAATGAAGTTATTCGCAGATGACTTTGGAAGGAGAATGAAATTGTTTGATTCACTAGTGATGAGTGTGCTATTGTATGGGGTAGAGGTGTGGGGTGGAAGGAAAGTGAAGAGGTAAATAGAACGCAGGAGAGGTATGTAAAGTGGACCCTGGGGTTGGCAAGGAACACGCCTAATTATATTGTCAGGAGGGAGACGGGGAGAACGAGTGTAGGAATTCTAGCAGGGAGCCGGGCGTGTAAATATGAGGAGAAATTTTTGGAAGAGGGGGGAAATAGGCTGGTTAGGGAGTGTTGGTGGGAGAAGGAGAACAGGGGAGGGGGTGGGAAGATGGAGGCGGAGAGGGAACGGTATTTTAGAATGAATGGATTGCAGATGGATGAAGTGAGAAGGATGCACGAGGAAGGAAGGAAGGTTTATGAATTGGTTAAGCAAAACAGCGTGGAGAGAGAGAAGACAGAAGGGGAAGAGAGAATAAGAGAGTCAAGATTTAACGGGAACTATGTGTGGATTATGCCAAGGGCAAGAGCGCAATATTTGTGTGTGAAAGGAGAGAAAGGAAGTCAGGAACTTATAGCGAGGATGAGGTGTGGTTGTATGGAGGGTTTCAATAGGTTTTGGCTCTCTCGAGAGAAGAGGATGTGTGAACTGTGCGGAAAGGGGGATGCAAGAGTGGAGCACTGGCTGGAGGAGTGCGGGGAGGTGGAAAGAAGTGAGATAAGCATGGAGGCATTGTTGCATGAAAAGGGGGAAAAAAGGGCAGTAGCATGGGTGAAGGGAGTGGTGGGTAAGATGGAGATGAAAAGAAGGAAGGAGGAAGAGGAGTGGAGAAGGAAAGATTGTAAATAGGAGAGAAAGTAGATATAAGTAAGATGTAAATATTGTAAATAGTAGATAAGTAATAGGTATTAGCTGCGAAAACAGAGGTTGGCAAGCGAGGCAATGCGAAAAAGTAGGGACATGCGAGCGAGGCGAGGCGAAGCGAGGAAGGCAAGGCGATACGAGCGTGCGGCTTAGAGATAAGGAATGGATGGATGTTAGTTCTTAAGGGTTAGTTTTAAGGAAATTCTGTAAAAAATGGATGTGTAAGCAAGTCAATTTTTTAAGGCCAGCAGGCTGAAAAATAAATGTTTATCTATCTATCTATCAAGATAATCTTTTTCACAACCCCTACAAGTAGAATGTCGACGTCATTCCTCTAGGAGCTAGAGAGAATTTTTTTCACAATCAAAGTATCAATATTTTCATGAAAAATATTGAAACGACCAGTAGACAAAAAAACTTTAACATCATAATCAATTAATAGTAATAATTCGTAATTATTACGTATTACTCTGGTCAAAACTAACATCAAAAATTAATTTAAACCTATCTGTTTAAGTGCTATAATCTTACAAGTATAAGGAATGACGTCGACATCCTACTTGTAGGGGTTGTGAAAAAGATTATCTTGATTCTCCGTAGCTTAGTGGTCAAGAGCCTCGGACGCGAAATCTGATGACGTGGGTTCGAATCCCACCGGAGCTAGAGAGAATTTTTTTCACAATCAAAGTATCAATATTTTCATGAAAAATATTGAAACGACCAGTAGACAAAAAAACTTTAACATCATAATCAACTAGTAATTAATGTAGAATATAAATAATGAAATTGAAAATCTAGCAATCGGAAATTTAAACGATTCACAAGTATGACCAAACATGCAAGCATGCAAGCTTATACGACAACAGGATATGTTTTTAATATTTCAGTGTGTCTCATCCTGGAATGTTGTGACATCTTCGCAGTATATTCTCCCAGAAAGGGCTGAAATATAGTGTAAAACTATCACAGAAACCTATTTAGCACCATTTTACGTTATTTTAATTTTGTCTGGTGTATATCATGACCAGTCTGGGTCAGGATCTGCTATACCAGACTTTAGTGCCAGAACAGCACGCCAAAGCAGAACCAGCCGGGCGCCAGACTGCAGACAGATTCTTCTTTTTCTGGCGCCCAGCTTGCGCCAGTCTACAGTTATCTTGCTACTAGGGCACTATTACATAATATAGTAACTTTACTGTCCTTTTGAACATTGTTTACAGTCACAACTCGAACAAGTTGTAGTTTGTGTAATTTATCAATATAATAAAGTGATATTTGATATTGATATTCAGATGAGACTGAAATAAGAAAAAGGAAAAAGTATTTCAAAACAATACATATCAGGTTCTTCAAAGAAAACGCGAGGCCTGCAAGTCACATTTGAATCGTCTAAAAGAGAAAACTCTCTGAAGGTTGTTGGAGCATAACCTCCTTTGACTTGAAAATTCAACTCATTTGGTAGAAATTTCATATTTTTTGATTAAAAATGCAACTGCTTGGTTTGCTGAAAATTCGTCTCTTTGTTTAATTTAACAGTTGTTTAATTGAAAATAAAATCTTCTCTTAGTAAAAATATCAGCCATTACATTTTTTGTTTAGAATTCATATTTTTTGGGTTGAAAAATCAAATACTTGGTTCAACGTTGACCTCTCTACCCCAAACGTATTGTTGTTTTTGGATGACCCTTGAATAAATTGAAGAAAAAAATGTGCTCGGTAAAAATTACATGGAATGGGGGTTGGGGGAAGGGCGTCAAACATACGGTCCCTATAACCACGGGAGGTACGTTGTTCCACATTTCAGACAACTTTACGTAATTTATGCATGGCCCCTAAACAGTGAACAGTAAAAAAATGTTTGAACAATTTAAATATCTTTTTAAGAAATAAATAAATCCTCAAGAATCTCACGATTAATTATTAAAAGATACAACCAATTTTAAAAGCTCTGAATTTACTTCTTATGATGTACCTTAGAATGGTGTTGCAGGGTTGAGATTAAAAATTCATTATAAATTCGTATTACTCAGTATAGTTTGAATGTAAATATTTAATATTCAATATGGGAAAAGACAAATATGCAATCAGAATTATAAATCTCATACGTACATTTAAATTCCCCAAAAAAAACTTTTTGGACACAATAAACTAAAAACCTTTTTCCTTATAATTTTGCAAGTCCCCAATGAACTATTATTGTTTTCTATGTTTATGTATAGCTCTTTAATAAAATAATGTACATAGCATTATTTTATGGGCAAAACAATGCCGAAAAATTGTTTGTTTACATTGATGACCAGATCAACCAACTTAAAGACGTCAAATGTTGACCTAGAGATAAATGGTTGATAGTTTGGCGGTAACTTTCAAATCTTACTAATCACAAATCACTTTTAATTTTCATCTTACATTCTAATTAAAAGTATTTCCACTAAATTTGTTTATTGTAATTAAATTGATTCTGTTTATTCTGGGTAAAATTATGATTAGTTATATATGTTCCAAACAAGGAAAGTAATTTGGTCACATAATGACAGTAATAAATTCTCAAATTTATGAATTTAAAATGCTCGTTATTCGTAATTTATAAATCAAAGAATACATTTAGAATATTATATTCGTCACAAGCAACGTTCATGGCAGACTTATGTACTATTAAAACTGACGAATGTATTAATTAAATCAGGAAAATAAAACTGAACTATATATTATTGAATATAAAAATCAAATTACATCAACATTTGCACTATTTCGTTGAGCAAAGAAGCTTGTCCAGATTTACACAATGCTTCGTAATCCTCAGTGTCGATAATACACTTCATATTGTTTTTTAATAACACCTAATGCTCTATCGCTGAGGGATTTTAGACTATATCGATCAGCAACAATAAGTGTATGTACAGCGTTTTCCACATTCAAAGACCTAGACATGTGGTCGCTACAGACTGATTTGAGTTCAGGAACATCATACTTTTCTGCTACCATCAAAAGCTTCTCAGCATGCACATTTAAATCATTTACAACATTCGTATAAATATATCACAAAAACTCGTGAAATATTTCTACCTCAATATCGTCAAGAACCACTTGGTTTTCCGTCTTTTCTTTCATCTCACTTTCGAACATGATGAGAAAAACCGGAGAATTGGCAGCGAGAATCTCTTTATGAACTCGAAATTCTCTGTCCTCGACAATTATTGTGAAATTAGTCAGCGCGCTGTTTTCGAAAAGTAAAGAGCAATTAGTTATCTAAGTAGGCAAAAGCAACGCAGGTTTCTTATTAAAAGTGGCCAAAATATCTTTTCGAGAAACTTTGCTGCAAAAGGTAAAATAGGAATCAAAAATCGATCTACGCAGAACCGAAATATTGTCTTTGAAAGCACTACTGGCATGGGATTTCAAATTTATAATTTCTTCGAACATTTTTCACGTTCAAATCGCTCACATGCAATTAACTTAGCAGCTCTGTTAACGTAATACGCAATGATATTTCATACTCGTAAGCAGGTGGAAGTTCTGTCAGAAATGATAAGTTAACATTTGAAGTACTGTATTTTGAAAAAAATAGTTCCAGCTTGCAATAATTATTAGTTGGATTATCTATCAAAGAAACCGAACCTAAATAAACTGTTGTGCAATTTGTGGAGCTTACGAGACCAGAACGATACTCGTAAATGGAATTCTCTATGCTAAAAGTATGGATTGTGACTGTGTCCTCGGAAACCAAATAATTATCTTGAACTTCCGGATTAATGATGCACTGTTAGAAAAATCTGTACTAGATTTAGTATACATGTAATGGAAGCAAGAATGCACAAATGAAATTAAATTCAGTATACCAGCTTACAGTAAATTTAGTATATGCATATAATGAATTTAGTATGCATGTACGTAAAATTTAGTATATGCGTATACTAAATTCAGTATACAATTATACATGTATATACGAAATTCAGTATACGCATATACTAAATTTAGTATACGCGTTCCGTTTTGCGTGGGTTCCATCTTCATCGCCTGTAAACATGATCAGATGAAACATGAAATCGAAGAACAACGTTTCAATTTTCAAATAATCATATCTTTAAGCTACATTTACGCTGATAAGTTGACTTTCAAAGAGAAGACTTCGCAGATCCTCGCAGAAAGAAGCCGAAACTTTTAGCATTACAGATAACTCAAACAAATGCAGCGGCATCGAGCCTGCCACCGGTCACGTTGCCAGACTCGCGTAAATCGAAACACGCTTGCGCGATGAATTTAAGTATACAGAAACTATAAAATTCATATATGTACGTGAAAAAAACTTAATGTATACACTTAATAAATCTAGTATACATATAACTTCATAAAAAAAATTTAGTATACGTAAGTATACTAAAATTACAAAGTGTAATGAATTTAGTAAAGATATAGGAAATTTCATTTGCCCGTGTATACTAAAATTGCAAACATTTCTAACAGTGTGGCAAGTTGATAGTCGTTTGTCGACATGGTCGATGAAATTTCACTTTTTTAGACCTTTTCCTTCTTTTATAATCCTCTTTATTAAAAAACTGCAGCAAATTCTGAAAATATTAACAATAGAAATTTGTATAATAAAAACTTATACCGAAGTCGACTTCTTGCTTTTTATGTAAATTCCGAAGCTTTAAATAATTTGTATAGTAAATCGAAAATTATATTTTGAAGTTTGTCATCAGCATGACGCTCATCTTTTGAACATATTTTAAATAACTGTTTTTTATCAATAAAAAAACAGGGTGTCGATAATTCGTGAAGCATTTAGATTCCGGACATTTTCCCGGTTAAACTTATCAATTTTCCATATTATTCGAGTTATCAGCAAAATGATTAAAATAAACGACAAATTTAATTTGAACAGTTATCTATCCGGCTGTCATATTAATCAAATGAAATACTATTTCTCCTTGATAATACATTATTCCGACAAAAATATAATTTAAAACAATTGCACAAGCTGAGGATTACACAATTTTTAATTCAATAATTTCAATTCAGAAGCAATTGGTTAAACAATTTCTTCAAAATAGTACAATTTTGCAAATGCAAATTAAATTTGGAAGGAAGAAAAATTGAGAAATTAAAAAATTAAACCCTACCCCGAAAGGGAAATGGCTTAATGGTACAATAATAATAAAAAAAACGATCAAAATTTTATATTAAGTGTTCAAGATTGAAAAATTGAAAACTTATACTCCTTAAAATGGAATCCTAAAAAACTGTAAAAACAAAAGCTGAGAAGATTTTATTGTAAACAGCTGTTTGTCAGCGCAATCTAGTGCTTACTCTCGTATTAAGAGTTAATAAACTTATAAAATAAAATTGGTTGAAACAATTAGGAAAAATAAGTATAAACGTACAATTTTCTAATTAATTTAAGACCTACAATGTTGCGTAGTCTGACACTTTACTTTCAATGCGAAATTTACAGCTTTCTAACCTGATATTATAAAAGTATTAAAAATGAACTTCAATGTTTATTTAAGCTATTATTCTTCACTATTATAACTATTATTCAGTAATTTGATTAATTTTTTTCTCCTTTTTGGTATAAAAATACTTCTTTATTGTAGAAATTTCATCTATTTTGCTTAAAACTGCAACTTTCTGGTTAAAAATTAAATTTTTTTTCGGTTGAAAATTAATTCTTTCAGTTTAAGATTCATAATTTTAACTAAAAATTCAATTCTTTGCTTGGAAATTTAAATATTTTCTTGATAATTCGTTTTATTCTTGGTTAAAAATTAATTTTTTCAACTGAAAATTTAACTATTCCATTTTTGGTTGAAAATTCATCTTTTTTAGTTATTTTATTAAAAATTCAACTGTTGGTAGATCATTTTTCCTCTTGGCTTAAAATTTGAATACTTGGTTGAAAATTCATGTATTTTGTTCAAAATTCGACTTATTCTTAGAAAATTAATCCTCTTGATTGAAAATTTAACTATTTGGTTGAAAATTGATGTATTTTGTTGAAATTTCATCTTCTTCGGTAAAAAAATTAATTTTTTTGTTTAAAATGCAACTGTTTGGGTGAAAATTAATCTGTTTTAGTTGATGAGTCAAGTATTTAGTTGGAAATTTATCTCTGGGTTTTAACTGAAAATTTAACTATTAGATTGAAAATAAACTCTTTTATTGAAAATTCAATATTCTGGTAGAAAAATTCTAAAATTTTTTAATATTGAACTATGTATTTGGTTAGAAGTTTGCATATTTTTGTGAAAATTGGTCCTTTCCGGTACAAAACTATTTTCTTGGGTGAAATATAACTATTTGCTTAAAAATTGATGTATTATGTTGAAAAATCGTCTTTTTTGGTAGAAAATGAACTTTTTCGGTAAAAATGCAACTGTTTAGTTGAAAATTAATTTGTTTTAGTCGAGGATTCAAGTATTTAGTTGAAAATTCATTTCTTTCATCCAATCATCTTACGTTGGATTCGGATAACCCCTGATGAAATTGACGAAAAAAATGACGTGGAATATAAAAAAAACTTTACGTTATTTATGCACAGCCTCTAAGAAATAACAAATTGTTTGAATAATTTAAATATCTTTTTAAACAATGAATAAATCCTCAAGAATTTTGCGAAGAAAAATATCACTCTAAAAAAAACTTTGAATTTACTTCTTATGGTGTTCCTTAAAACAGTCTGTTAC
Organism: Andricus quercusramuli; assembly: GCA_932178445.1. NCBI lineage: Eukaryota > Metazoa > Arthropoda > Insecta > Hymenoptera > Cynipidae > Andricus > Andricus quercusramuli. The sequence goes on along the minus strand of CAKNXH010002371.1, from coordinate 100,437 downwards.
AAGGTTTGAGATTAGAAATGCAATGTAGATTCGTACTACCAAAGATATTTTATTACTCGCAGTTTAATTTGAGCGAAAGTGGTTAGTATTTAATACAGGCGCGGATCCAGAGAAGTGTCCTGGGGGGGGGGGGGGCAGAAAATTGTATACACATGCTGTATAGATATACCATTTCACAAATTTAATATTATTTTATATATTTTGTTTGCCATTATCAAATTGCATAATTTTTATAGCTTTTCTTCATTTCTAATTCGAAGTGAAAAAAAGTGAAGGTAAGTCAGTAAATCCAGGAGGGAGGGCGTTTCGCCAACATTGTAGATCCGCACCTGATTTAATATGAGAAAACAAAAATAATTATGTAAAATTATAAATATAACCTATAAATCGCATACGGACATTTAAATGATTAAAATACCTCACGAAAACTTTTTAGACGCCATAAGGAATCTTCTTTTCTCCTAACTTTACAAGTCCACAGTCAACTATTACTGATTTTTTTATATAAAGCACGTAAACAAAATAATTTGATTAGATTTTTTACGGGCAAAGGGCAAAGCAATGCAGAGAAATTTGTTTCCATTTATCTGATGAGCAGATCAACAAACTTAAACTCTTAAAGACATCAAATTTTTACCCAGATTTTTACCTTGAAATAAATGGTTCATAGTTTGGCGGGAACTTTCAAATCTTCCTAATCACCGATCACTTTAAATTTTTATCTTACGTCTTAATTATAAGTAGGGGAGACCACCCTAGAATAGATGATATCCTATAGTATAGATAATCATTAATTATTAGCACAAATATAAGTAAAATGATGTGTAGTAACTATTCATTACATTCAATTGTTTTACATACATTTGTATTTTAAATTAATGATTATATCTACTGTAGCTTTGTATCAAATTTGTTCATCGAGTGTAAATTAAAAGGGTTCTGTTTATTCTGGGTCAAATTTACAATTAGTTTTATACGTTCCAAACGAAGAAAGTAATTTGATCACATTAGGCAAGTAATAAATTCTCAAATTTATAAATCCACAAAGGTTTTTATTCATCGTTTATAAACCGAAGAATACATTTGGAATATTATATTCGTTACAAACAACGTTCATGACACACATTATTAAGACTGTCAAACATATTGATTAAATCAAAGGATAAAATTGAAAAATCCGAAAAATGTATATAGAATTGCAATCAAATTAAGCCAAAATTTGGACAATTTCGTCGAGCAAATAAGCTTGTCCAGATTTATACAATGTTTTGTATTCGTCAGTGTCCAAAATAGACTTTATATTATTTCTAATAAATCCCAATGCTCTATCCTTAAGGCATTTTAGGCCGTACCGATCAGCAAACCCAAGTATGCGTACAACATTTTCTACCGCCAAAGACCTAGACATTTCGTCGACACAGACTGATTTGAGTTTAGGAACATCATACTTTTCTGCTACCATGAGAAGCTTCTCCGCATGCACATTCAAATCGTTTACAACATTCGTATAAATGTATCGCAAAAACTCGTGAAATATTTCTGCCTTGATATCGTCAATAACCACTTGGTTTTCAGTCTTTTCTTTCATCTCACTTTCGAACATGATGAGAAAAACCGGAGATTTGGCAGCGAGAATCTCTTTATGAACTCGAAATTCTCTGTCCTCAACAATTATTGTGCAATTAGTCAGCGCGCCGTTTTCGAAAAGTAAGGAGCAATCAGTGATCTGAGTAGGCAAAAGCAACGCAGCTTTCTGATTAAAATTGGCCAGAATGTCTTTTCGAGCAATTTTGATGCAAAGGGCAAAATGATAAGTATAATACGAACGCGAAATACTGTCTTGAATAGAAATACTGCATGGGATTACAAATTTATCATTTTTGTTTACATTTCTCACGTTCAAGTTACTCAAGTGCACTATCTCATTTTTCTTTTTAACGCAATACAATGATATTTCATACTCATAAGCAGGTGGAACTTCTGTCAGAAATGATAAGTTAATATTTGAAGATTCGTATTTTAAGGATGTTGCACTGTAATTTGAACAAAATAGTTCCAGCTTGCATTCAATACTTTGATGATCTAGCAAAGAAACAGAATTAAAATCAACTGTGAACATTTTGCCAGTGGAAGCGAAATTACCTAGAGTTATGCTAAAAGGATGGATTGTGACTGTGTCTTCGGAAACCAAATAATTATCTTGAACTTTCGGATTAATGATGGCCAGTTGATAGTTGTTTGACGCCATTGTCGACGAATCGGGACTTTTATAGGCCTTTTCCTTTTTTTATAATCCTCTTTATTCAAAAACAGCAGTAAATTCTGAAATTATTACCAATAAAAATTCATAAAATAAAAACTGATACAAAAGTTAATTTCTCGATTTTTAGGTAAATTCCGAAGATTTAAGTAATTTGTATGATAAATCAAAAATTTTATTTTAAAGTTTAACATCAGCATGGCGCTCATCTTTTGAAAGTATATTTCTAATAACTGTTATTCATCAATGAAAAGAAACATCAGCGTGTCAATAATCCATTGAGTATTTAGACTTCCGGCATTTTTAGGGCAAATTTGGTCATTTTCCACATTATTCGAGTTATCAGCAAAACTTTTGAAATACGTAAGCTACAATTTCAAATTAAACAGTTATATTCCGGCCGTATCTTCATTAATACATTATTTCGATAAAAATATAATTGAAAACGATTGTATATTAAGATGACGATTATTATTATTATTATATTATAGATTAGCAGTTCGAACTCGAAAGTTCATTGCCTCACTAACCCGAGACCGCCACACATCTCTATCCTGTGCATCCTCCATCCAGTTTAAGTAATCATGTCCTAGTTCTTTTAAATCTTCCCTTACATTTTTCTCCCATCTGTTTCTCGGTCTGCCTAAGGGTCTCTTACCAATCGGCCTCCCTCTTAAAACTTGCGCCACTGTTCTTTCATTTCCCATTCTTGCTACACGCCCCGCCCATCTTAGTTTACGCGCTTTCATTACTCTATTAATATTTGCTGACCCGTAGAGAGCATGCAGCTCATCATTATGCAGTTTTCTCCATTCGCCGGTCTCTTCGTCCCTTTTTGGACCATAGATTTTTCTAAGTACTTTATTCTCAAAAACTCTAAACCTATTCTCCTCTCCTTTCGTCAGCGCCCACGTTTCGCACCCATACATGACGACCGGCATTATTATTGTTTTGTAGATTCTTACTTTGATGTTTCTAGATAGCAATCGCGATTTTAATAGTATGTTTGCTGCATAATAGCACCCATTGCCAGCGTGCAGCCGCGCGTTGATTTCCGTTTTAATCTTACTTTCGCTAGTTATAATAGACCCGAGGTATTTAAACTCGCTAACCCTTTCGAATTTCATATTTCCGGCCATTAGATCCCCGTCTTGATTACTTTGTTCGGATCTGGCGACGGTCATATATTTTGTCTTCGATTCGCTAACTTCCAAGCCAATATCTTTGGCTTTTGTGATCAAGATTTCTGCATTTTTAGCTACCGTTTCTTTATCATCCCCTAGTAAGTCGAGACCATCCGCATATCCAAGAATTTGTACCATCCCATTGAGGGTAGCACCGGTCGAATTCGCCTGCACTTGCCTAACCACGTATTCTAAAACCAAGTTAAAAAGGACGCACGAAAGTGCATCGCCCTGTTTCAGGCCATCGCGGATCGAAAACTCTTCAGAAAAACTACCGTTTACGCGTATTCTACCCCTACTGCCGCTTAAGCAAATTTCGATAAGTCTAACCAATTTTCTTGGTACACCCAAGAACTCTAGGATCCAGTACATACGTGCGCGTATAATAGAGTCGTAAGCTTTTTTGAAATCGATAAATAGCTGATGCACAACTTCTTTAAATTCCCATTTTTTTTTCTAGTAGTTGCCTAATTGTAAACATTTGATCGCTTGTAGATCGGTTTTGG
>CAKNXH010002371.1:73035-96087 GCA_932178445.1 Andricus quercusramuli | reverse complement strand
ATCATTTTTCATGGGTCTTATCCAAAACGCTATTGATACGCCAAAAAATTCAATTTTATATATATATATATATATATATATATATTATATATATATTAATCTATATATTCTTTATTTTACAATTATAATTAATTACTATATATCACTAGATAGTACATATATTACTATACTACACTATATAACCATATATATATATATATATATATATATATATATATATTAATTATATTACTGAATTATGTTTGTATACACTACCTTTAGAAATTGTCTGTACAACCAACGCGAGTACTATTAAAAATAACTGCTGACTTTGAAACGTGATTACTCGTTCAAAAGAAGAGCGAGAAATTAAAAAAAAAACCTGACATATGTATTCTCTACGATGCCTGTGATTGGCCAGAGCGCTCCATGGTGAGGACTGGTTGAACTTGATTGGCCAATCAAGTCTTTTTTAAAAAACCCGGGAGGATTCGATTGGCCAATCAAGTTCAACCAGTCCCCACCATGAGGCGCTCTGGCCAATCACAGGCATCGTACAGAATACATATATAAGAACAACATAACCTGAAACTTCAGTTTCAGGTCAGCCCTGAAGAAGTGAACTGAAATGTTCACGAAACGTCCGCAACATTCATAGTTTCGCACACGAATGAAACCCGGAAAAAAATCTGTAAATATTAAAAATTTAAATTTATTATAATGAATCATCGTGAAAGTATTAAATCTATTATTTAAAAAACCTAATAGAACACGTAAGAAGTTTTAAAAAAATGCAAGAGTTTCTCGAATTTTGTACCTCGACTTCAACTTGTGGCATCACTTAGATTTCAGGTTCGACATATTCAACTTTTTTCAGAATGTGTGCATGGGACTCAATCCAAAAAATATGTTTTTTTTTGCCATTTTCAAAAAATTCTAAATTGAGAAAAAAATGTTTTTCTTGACATATCGATTATCATTCAAAAAAGGACGTTCGGCCTTTAGATTTCAAAATTTGAATTCTGAAGATTAAAAAAAAAGGTCATCTTAATTGCATTGTGTTTTAGAGGAAAAAAGACGAAACGTATTTTACTGTTTTCAGATGAAGATCACTTTGCCGAAGTAATGAGTATCAGTGGCGGCGAAAGGAGGGGGCGGTGGGGGCGGTCCCGAGTGCCAAGCATCAAGGAGTGCCCCATTTACGGTTGTGGGTACCAACCCGGGTGCCAACCCATGCTACGCCGCCACTGATGAGTATTTATTTTTTGAGTAGTTTTCTAAAAAAGTGCAATTTTTTCTCCAAACTTGATGATTTTTACTCCATTTTCTATATTCAAGTTTCCTTTCCAGACTCTAATGAGGTCTCATTCCTCTTTCACAATATGACAGGAAATTAACAAGGGATTCAAAATTTAAAAAATAGAAGCAATTTTTCTGAAAATATTAAGTCTTTTTTGTTTTAAATCCCACATCTTTTGCTACAAATGACTTACTAAAGTGGAACTCAAATGAGAAAAAAATCTTTCAAGTTTCATGTGGGCTAAACTATTTTTCTGATCAAAACAATTTTTTTCGAAAAATTAAACTTTCGAAATTACAAAAAAAAATATCGCATCAAATGAAGAAATGGAATTATACGTACAAACCAATTTTCTATTTCATGTAACAAATTTGTTCAAATTCGTGCTTATATAAATAAAACATTCGGTATATTTTTGGAAAGTTAAATAATTTTTGTGGCCACCATAATAATTTTTCTAAAATTTAATTTATTTTTTATTTTTCTCGCAAACGATACAAGTTAGCATAAAAATAATCATATATTCAACTTTTTAAAATTCCTATTAATTATTATTAAATTAATTAATCATTAATTACGCCAGAAAAGATGTTTAGCCTGTATAAAGCTCACAAGATTTCTTCCTCATTCAAGTACCAATTCCACAAAACAATTATAGGAAAAAATGTAAGATTTTTCATAGAAACGACTTAATATTTTTAGAAAAATCACCACTATTTTCATAATTTAAAACCTTTTGTCAATTTTGCGGTGCATTTCAAAATAGGAAAATTCATCTAATAAAAAAATATGTGTGTGTCTCGGGACTCACGGTAGAAGTGAAACTTCGAAAGAATGTTTAAGTGGAATTCCACAATTTGAAGGAATTCAATGAATTCCTTTAATTTCATGAATTCCTTTTAAACCAAAATTTCCCTGAATTCTACGAATTCCTTGAATTCTATGAATGCCATGAATTCTATAAAGTCCGTAAATATCACAAATTCTATGAATTCTGTGAAATTCATTAAATTTCGCGAATTTCGGGAACTTCGTGAATACTTAAATTTAATGAATTTCGTGAATTCCGTAAATTCCATGAATGCCATGAATTCCAAGAATTCCTTGAATTCGTTGAATTCCATGAAATCTTTAAACTCCAAGAATTGGTTGAATTTAATGAATTCCTTGAATTTCATGAATTCCTTAAATTTCGTGAATTGCATGAATTTCAGGAATTCCACGAATTCCTTCAAATCCATGAATGCCATGAATTCTGTGAATTTCGTGAATTCCGTGAAATATGTGAATTCCACCAATTCCTTCAAATCCATGAATTCCGTAAATTCTTTAAATTCCATGAGTTCCTTGAATTTCACGAATTCCTAGAATTCCTTCAATGCTACACTGAGAAACTTTAGGTTAGAAAAATTACTAAAACGGATAGCAAATGGGGGCAAAATGCTTAAATTTTGACATTTTAATTCATAAATAATAAGTTATACTATTTTTATAAGAATATTTCCTATTTGGTAATAGCAATCCTTACTATTCTCTGTAGTAAAATCCGATGTAGGAAAAATTAGTAGAGAAATTAATAAATTGTAAAAAAAAATAAAAGTAATAAGTATTTTAAATAACATAATATACTAAATATGTAGAAGAAATTACTATTGTCTGTAGGAACACGATGTGAATTATGGACATTTCCTACTTTTTGTAACAAAGGTTAATACCAATTATTAAATTTGGTCCTAAATATTACTAACTGATTTAGCAGAAAGTATCGAGCCTTGGACCGAGCGCGGCCGAGTGCATCTGACGTTTGTCGATCGCCGATCATATTTTTAGGTTGCGAAAATGACATCTAATTTATGTTTCAATGCAAAATCCGCAAAAAAACATAATTTAAAAAAAAATATTTATTTATTTTAATTACATTAAAAATTTTGTTGTTTAAAATTATAAAAATATCATGAATATTAATCAATTAAGGATTAAATGAATTAGAACCAATAAACTTTCTATCATTTAGGTCATATGGAAGTTTTCATTCTGAGTCCCACAACGTCTTATAGGTAGATGGATCATCGCCCGACTGCTGTCCCGGAGACGCGTGTTCGATTCCCGCCAGCCTTCGTTTTCTTCTAACCCGATTTTTCTGTTTCAGCTTTATAATATAAAATACTATCTTTTAAGAATATATACATATATGTAATTTCTAATGTTGTCAATTCTTAATTTAAATAAATGTGAATTATGCGTTAAATGTAGAACATGTGTGTAGGTAGGCTTGTGTGAAAGTTTGCAACACGTATTTACTTTTTTTTACTATTCCCACTGTAGCAGATTTTGCTAACCAGTTAGTAATTCGGTGCGCACGGTCCCTGCGCATCATTTTACTACAGCACTTTGTAAATACTGTTATCTTCTACAGATATCAATCCAACAAATTTACTATTTTCTCCTACCAAAATTAGTAAATAGTGCAGACTTGCAGTTTTACTACAGAGGTTAATAAATACTTCAAATGTCTTTTACAATAAATGCAATTGTTTTAACTTTTATTCCAATATATTTTATAATTCTTTAAGTAGCTACGAGTTACTATTGAGGTTAGTAAATATTATTAAAATTTGCTTTTTGCCTCTCATTGCAAAGTTCAGATAGTGAAATCTAGTGTGATTTTTAACAAGAAATACAAACAAGGGTTTCTCAGTGTAGATAGCAATCGCGATTTTAATAGTGTGTTTGCTGCATAATAGCACCCATTGCCAGCGTGCAGCCGTGCGTTGATTTCCGTTTTAATCTTATTTTCGCTAGTTATAATGGACCCGAGGTATTTGAACTCGCTAACCCTTTCGAATTTCATATTTCCGGCCATAAGTTCCTCGTCTTGATTACTTTGTTCGGATCTGGCGACGGTCATATATTTTGTCTTCGATTCGCTAACTTCCAAACCAATATCTTTGGCTTTTGTGATCAAGATTTCTGCATTTTTTGCTACCGTTTCTTTATCATCTCCTAGTAAGTCGAGATCATCCGCATATCCAAGAATTTGTATTATCCCATTGAGGGTAGCACCGGTCGGATTCGCCTGTACTTGCCTAACCACGTATTCTAAAACTAAGTTAAAAAGGACGCACGAAAGTGCATCGCCCTGTTTCAGGCCATCGCGGATCGAAAATTCTTCAGATAAACTACCATTTACGCGTATTCTACCCCTACTGCCGCTTAAGCAAATTTCGATAAGTCTAACCAATTTTCTTGGTACACCCAAGAACTCTAGGATCCAGTACATTCGTGTGCGTATAATAGAGTCGTAGGCTTTTTTGAAATCGATAAATAGCTGATGCACTAGTTCTTTAAATTCCCATTTTTTTTCTAGCAGTTGTCTAATTGTAAACATTTGATCGCTTGTAGATCGGTTTCGGCGGAATCCACACTGGTAATCCCCAATGATTTCCTCGGCAAAAGGAGTCAGTCTACTTAGGATTACATTAGACAGGACCTTGTAGCACGAAGGTACAAGTGAAATTCCCCGATAATTGTTACAGTCAGTTTTATCGCCTTTTTTGAAGATGGGAATAACGATATTTTCTTCCGGCATGCGTTCTGTTTTCCAAACTGCGCGTATTTTAAATTCAATAATTTCAATTTGGAAGCTATTGAGATTAAATAATTTCTTCTAAAATAGAACAATTTTAAAGAGTAAAGTTTAAAGTCAGAAAATTTCAAGTTGAAACACCTAAAATTAAACAGGATTTAGAATTTTACACATTGTAAGCTTTTGGCAATGAATTAAGATTAAAAGGTTGAAACTTGAAAATACTGGAAGTGTAAGCCTTCAAAATTATTTTTGCAAATGAAAATTGGAAGAAAAATTGACAAATTTTAAAATGAAACATTCCAAATTATATAGATTGACAAATTGAAAATTTATACTCCTTAAAATGGAATCTTGAAAAATTGTAGAATCAGTTGGCTCATCTTCCCGCAACAAAATTAAAAAAGTATACATTTTAAGCATAAAAAAATATTCAAACTCATTCCAAAAAAACTTGTCTTAAGTAATTATATACAATTTTTAGTACTTTTAATTTGACTAAAAAAATATATTTGAAAATATGTAATAACCCAATTTCTAATAAGAGTTTTCGAAATTGAAAGTGTTTAAATAAGTTTTACAAGTTGCAGCTGCAAGTACAATGATAGACAAATGTCCCACAATTTTCCGAAACATGTACAATAACTATATAGGTATACTTTTAAGCAACGTTCGTAAATGAAGTTTTAGTTATCCTTTCGTAAGTTTAGGAAAAATTTAGGAAAGCTGAGTTATAAATTTCGGAATGTTGAATTAGAAATTACTGAACACATATTCTGTAAAAGTGTAAGATCAAATGAAAATTGATTTTAAAAACTTAAATTCAAGTTCGTAAGGTTTCTTGAAAATATCAGCCTGAAATTTGAAAATATTTCTAAAATTATATATATTAAAAGATGAATTTTCACTTAAAGTCTTGGTAAATGGCAGAAGTTATTTGGTCAAAAGAAACGAATATTGTGTTATTTTTCAATACGGAAGAAACCAAGAAAAAAATCCCGGTTTCTTAAGCAAATTCAGGGTTCTCCCGATTAAATTCACGGTTTCCCGATCGACACCCTGAACATGAATTTTTAATTTGTGTTTATTTCTCGTGGTATATATTATGCAATCAAGAATAAAACAAAAATCCTCCAAAAAATATGAAAGTTACACTGCACATTCGAAAAATCTACACAGTCTCGGGGAGGTCAAAGAAACTGACACTTTATCAGGTACGTCGGGTATGCCAGAAATTTTTTTGGCTTTTTTGAAAGTGCTTTTTTTTGTTTTTTTTCGGGCGTTCAGCATACACATTTTTTTTTAAATTCTTACACCGAATGAAGAACCAGTGGACTAATATGATATCACGAAAGAATATATTATTCCTTCATGGCTATCATAAATGTAGAAAATTTGATGTCTTCAGTGATTCCATTCCAAATTTCAGATAACTTGAAGTAGTAGTATTAAATTAGAATCATATTTAGTTAAATTCGGTTTAATTAATTTTAATTAGTTGATTTGATAACATGAAAAATATAATATGCGGATAAAGCGAGAATAAAGGGCAGCATAAGGAATAAATACGGCAATTCCATACTTACATTCAAGATTATAGATATCGGTATTCAGGTTATTCGTGTAGTGTTTTCTCCTTTTTTTAAGTATGTACCGTGACAATAGACAAAATAATTAACTGTATTTATTACGCCTCAAGAAGACTGTCATTGCGCATTAACTTCTACGGAGTAGGAACACCCAAAATGGAACGGTGGCGTAGATGTCATCACCAAAATGGTGATCAGACCTACCAACTTAAACAGATATATATATATATATATATATATATAAACTTGACCTTGAGCAGCGTTGCCATTTTCAGCAAAGTTGTACTCTAAAAGTACAATCCGTAACATTAGAGTACGTGAATACCACCAGTCTCTGCGATACCACAATATCACAATGTCGCAGTACAATATTGACTTTGTAGAATTTGTTTTTCGGATGAGATCGATTTATAATAATAAAGGTTTAAAGGTGGTAGTAATTGATGGCCCTTGGTCTTTTTGACTTTGCAGTGTGTTTCTTCAAGTACATGAGTCATTTCGGTACAATTGCACAATTCATGTTCATTTAAATTTGCAGGTTACGATTTTTTTTTCATTTTTCGGGGTAATACTTTGTCGTTATCTTGGTTTTTTAGTAAATAAGAAAAATAATAAGAAGTGTGGTCTTGAATTGGAAAAATATATCCAATTTGTTTTAAAAATGCCGACATTTACCATTATTTAAAAATTTGAAAATAAACTCATTTGAATTGCGCGCCAAATTTTGTCAAGTTCGTGCCGCCACCGCAATCCGCAAGGCTATCTTCGAAAATACAATTTCTATATTGAGTACAAACTGGTACAAACTCCTTCGTAATACCAGAGATGAGGTGATTTTTTTTTACCAAATAGTAGAACTTTCAACTAATAGAGAGCATTTTTGAAACAAAAATGAAATAGTTCCATTTTCAAAACAAAGATAAGTTTTCAAACTAGAAGGATTAACTTTCTACTAGAAAGAAAAATTTGAAACAAAATACATAAATTTCCAACTAAATGTTTAAAGTTATAACTAAAAAAAGGCAAATTTTCTACTGAAAGAAACATAATTTTCAACAAAATTGTTAAATTTTCAAACAAAAATGGAATGGTGAGATTTACAGATAGAAAAAATAATTTTCAATCGAAAAAAGCGAAATTTGCAAATGGAATAGTTGAGTTTCCGCCATAGAGATGAATTTTCAACCAAAAAACTTACTTTTTAACAAAGTAGTACGTTGAACCAAAAAAGATGAATTGCCAATAAAAAATTGAATATTTGATATTCCAACCAAACAAGATTTTTAATATTTCAATAATAAATAAAAAAGAGTTGAATTTGAACAAAAAAGACGAACTTTAAATGAAAAACTTAATTTTCAAGTTCAAAAGTTAATTTTTAACAACAAACATTTTTTCAGTTGAGTTAAATTTCTATAAGAAGAAATGGATTTTCAACTAAAAAAAAAATATGTACCAAAACAAGCAATAGTTCCATTTTCAGTTAAAAAAATAATTTTTAACCAAAAAAGGAGGTTTCAACAAAACAATTTAATTTCCAACCAGAAATAATGAATTTTCAAACAAAAAGATAAATTTTCAAATAAGAAGATTAATTTTCTACCAAAAACCCGAATTTTCAACTATAAAAATAGTTTTAACAAAGTAGTCAAATTTTAAACCAAAGAAATGAATTTTTAACCAAAATGAATGAATTTACAAACAAGGAGAATAATTTTCTAAAAAAGACAAATTTTCAAACACATAGTTAAAGTTTTAACTAAAAAGATTAATTTTCAAGAAAAAAAAAACGAATTTTTATGAATACTTTAAATTTTCAAACGAAAAATGATTTTTCAACCAAAAAGTTTAATAATTGTTAAACATAAAGATTGATTTCTAACCAAAAGAGACAAATTTTCCATAAAATACATGCAATTGCATCCAAACAGTTGAATTCAACCAAAAGAAAGAAGACTATTTTAAACATTATTCTTTCGAAAGCCAAAACCAGAAATAGGAGGTTTGAACAAAATACTTAAATTTTCAACCTAAACTGATGAATTTTCAACTGAAATATTAATTTTCAACAAGAAAAAATATTTGTAACAAAGTAGTTAAATTTTTAACCAGAGAAATGAATTATTAACCAAAACAAATGAATTTTTAAAAAAGAATTATAATTATCTTAAAAAAGTCAGTTTTCAAGAAAAGAATAACGAATTTCCATGAATTAGTTAAATTTTCAACCGAAAAGGATTTTTCAACCAGAAAGATTCATTGTTAAGCATAAAAAGATGAATTTTCAACCAAAAGAAGCGAATTTTTTATCAAATACGTACATGAATTTGCATCCGAGCTGTTGATTTCTGAACGAAAAAAAAAACTAATTTAGACCAAAATAGTTTATTTTAAAATGAAGAGATGAATCTCTAGCAAACAACGTAAAATGTAATAGTTGATATTTCAACCAAAACAACAAATTATGTAATTTTTCAAATAAAAAAGATCAGTTTCCAACAAAAAATAAAACAAAAACAAATTAAAGACAACTTTTCAACAAAACAGTTGAATTTTCAACCAAAGAGAAAAAAATTTAACTGATGATAAAATTTTAATCAGACAGTTGAATTCAACCAAAAGAAAGAAGATAATTTCAAAAAATTTTCTCTCAAACTGAATGACTGACACTTCGACTCTATTTTACGAATGAATGATTAACCCTCAAACGGCACACTTCAACCCAGCATACGTAAACGGCACACTAGTGCGAATTGGGATTTTGTGATTTCAGCTGAACATTTTAATATGAAAATAATTTCCAAAATCTGCGTATAAATATATGATTTTGGGGTAAAATTTCTCGCCCAATCCGTTGGGGCAACTTAAATTTATCGAAAATTATATCACCTCATCACAAAATTGTTATTAAAAAAAGGCTTTCTTGAAAAATAGACATTTTCAACAAAAAAACATAATTTTTTCAAAATTAAAGGTATTGAAACGTAACTAACGCGATTCTTTATTTAAACAGATGTTCTTTCATGAAAAAAATATGCCAATCCGATAAAATTAGATTAAGTATTTTTCCAGATGTGTCAGATTTTCGGTATTTTCGTATGAAGTATATCACGAGTGCAGGACAGCACACATTGTTATTTTTGTAGTATACAAGCATATTATTGCATAAATAGTGTTTTTTGTGTCAAAGTTTGAAAGAATTCATTTTATTATAACTTTGGAAAGCTCTCCATGTGACTGATTGGTAAAAAGATTGATCAGTGAAGTGTGTCAGGGCGGTGATGTGTGATGTGGGGGTTTGTTAGGAAAGAGTAAAAGTACATAGAATATTTAGAAAAAATTAACATTATTATATTGTGAAACTATTACTCTTATGACAATCATCATTGAACATTATTCATTAAGACCAATGCAGTCAACGCAGACAGAAGCTCTGTGATCGACGCACATCGACTTCAGACTCTTCTGCTAGTGCCTGCACAACAGTCCTAGAACTTCCCAAACTGTAACGACGTCCTTACTCCGCCATTCTTAATATAAAGAAAAAAATTGTTCAAAAAATATCATCATATCAATTTAAAGTCTAACAATAGCGAGTAATTGTAAACTTTGTGCTTTTCGTGCAATATTTTCACTGGTTCATGAAATGTTATTTATTATTGCTTATTATCTTTCTTTTTGTTTATAAACATATTTATGAACAAATTAACTTACCTTTTTATGAAAGATCTTGTTTCAGGCACAGAAACAACGTTTTACAATTTTTCATAAAACACGACTTGGCACCTTCTAACGGCACACTAGTGCGAATTTGCACCACTTGAAACTTTTACAGTGTCTCACTCGGCTGCTCGCAGGCGGATGACTATCTGTTTACGCGTCATGTATTTGTGGGTGTATGGACATATTTAATGTAGCGGTGAGAGACCTTGAAAATAGTTTTAGAAAAAATATCAGCGCTTTGAAATTTTTGCTGGTGCGAATTCGCACTAGTGTGCCGTTTGAGGGTTAAACTTTCATTAATAATTTGTATAAAAAAAGCTAGAACTCGGACCCGAACAGATCGCGCATTCTGGTGAGTGGTAAATTCCCCCATATAAGAACAATGAAAAACGTATCACGCGGGTGCGGTTCAAAATACTTATCACGTATCTTGTGAATGACCCTCAGTTGACTTCTCTAAAATATATACAACTTAGGGTAATGCACAAGTTACGCAAGCCCTTTTTTGGGATTCCGTTCCAACCATAGAATTTTATACAATTTTTATCATATAAATGTAGGTAACGAACATAAATACAAGTTCGGTAATAAAATAGACCTGAAAGAGTTGTAGGATAGACACAATGTAGAAAGCGCCACCAATTCGGCAACTGATTTTTGTGTTAGTTCATTCAGTAAAAATATTTTTTTACAAAAGATCCCCTACATGCCCTCGAAAGCCTTGCGTAACTTTTCCATCGACACATAAACCTAATTTGAAATTATTATATTCTTCGGAAAAATCAATACTTCATTTTTCAATAAAAGTAAAAAACCGCTTTATTTCTTTAATAATTATAACACGAAGTAGTGTCTTATAAATATGTTTTACACTTCATTCAAAAACTTGGACAGCAAATTCTGAAAGTGGACAAAAATTAATCGTCGACGTCTACATTCAGACGAAAATGTTAAAATTGTAATACTTTCTTATTATTTATTAGAACTGCAATAGGTAAAGCCTTATTTTTCATTAACTAATAAAAACTTTCCTGCGTTGCGAATAAAATATTCGAGATGTCCCAGAAAGACCAAATTGTTAGGTTCGCCCCAAAAAACATAAATAGCATGATATTGAAATAGTCACAAACCTACAATAGATACAAAATAGATACGCAAAAAAGTGTAACGCTCTTTCTGAAAAATAAAATTCAAAATTTTCCAGAAATAAAAAGTTATTATCTTCCTCAAAAACGGAAAAAGTATAACGGAAATACAGGTCTACAAAGTTCAACTCTCATTCTAGAAAATAAAATTTCAAAACTAAGACAAAACCACAGCTTCCAATATGTCCCCCAATAAAGCAGGTGATGCAGATCGATACCATGCCCTGTACTCTTCAGTTCGCAAAACACTTTTTATATTACCTTTAATAAACTTAATTGTTCTTTTTCTCAGAGTACTTTCAGTGTATTGATCAGCAAGCACAAGTGTAGCTATCGCATTATCTACTTTTAAAGACCTAGTCAATGCGTCGGTACAAAGCATTTTAAGATTCGGCAAGTCATACTTGTCTGCTGCCCTAAACAACTTTTCTGCGTGTCTACTTAAATCATTTACGCTATTTTTATAAATATATTGTAACATTTCCTGAAATACCTCAGAATCCATATCTTCAATCTTAACTTGATTTTCCTTTTTTTCCATCATTTCCGTCTGGAACATGGCAAGAAAAACACTCGATTTCGCAGCAAGAATCTCTTTGTGTACATGAAATTCCTTATCGTCGACGATGATACTAAAGTTAGAAAGAGTGTCGTTTTCAAAAAGTAGGGAACAATCGGTTATCTGACTAGAGGGAAGAACATCAGGTTCCGTTTCATAAATGTAGGGAATATCTGTTCGTGAAAATTTAGTGTAAAAAATAAACGAATCATTCAATAGATTTGCATACTCAAGACTGTTCCTGAACTTTACGTACTGCTTTGAAAATACTTCATAACATGAAAAGCTTACTTCCTTATTCCCCGAGATATTATTCACGCTCAAAGTTTTTAAGTGTACTAATTTGCTTTCTTTATTAACGTAATACAATGATATGTCGTATTCGTAAGTGTCCGGTACTTTAGTAATAAAATTTATTAGAAAAGTCGCGTGGTTTCTTCTTGGAATATACTGTATCGTAGGTTTGCATTGTATACATCGGGAATCATCCAAAATAGAAAATGTTTCTAACGGAATAATATTCTCTTGATCGAGAATTTGTTTGTGAATACAATGCATTGTTACTGTTTCTCCATTAAGTGAGAAACCTTCTTGATCCTTCTTGTTAATGATCGCCAGTTGATGGTTATCTATTTTCGCCATGGTACCCCAGCAATTTGTAACATCCATTTTCAGACTCTTCCTAACTAATGAAACCCTAGAAAGGAAAATATAAATAACTAAAACGAGGATAAACAAAATCAGAAAGTTCTTTTAAGTTAAGAAATTTAGGAATTTATTGTGCAGTAATAACGGAAAGAAAATGAGATAAAAATATTTTTTAGCAAAACTACATATTCACACTTTCCTAATAAAAGCAAGAAAAGATTGCAAACCTTTAAATTTGAGGGTTTTTAAAATTAAAAGTTTGTTGATTAAAGGCTTCAGAATGTAGCAATATCAAATCAAAAATTCCGGAATTAGGCAGTATCTTAGTTCAAATTAAAAGCTTCGAAACTGCAAGATTACAAATTTAAAGTATTAAAAATGTCGAAATATAAAATTGCTGAAATTTATAATGAAAGATTTTCATTATCGTAAACAATTTTGAATTGCAGGTTTTTTAACGGAAAGTGACCGATTTCTTATGAAATCAGGCTGTCTGACTCTGGTGATGACGTCACGGCATTTTTTGTTTTTTACCAAAAATTTTTTTCACGAACTTAGGTTTGTACAAAACGTGAACTTATCTCCCAAAACTAAACCAACGCGAAGTTTCAAATTTAAATACTTCACATTTTCACGATTCTAAATTAAAATCCTTTATAGCTAAATAATTGTGAAATAGAAAAGGTTATAATTGGAATGATGTCATGTTAACAAAATTCAAAATTATTTGGTTCTAATTTAAATAATTCACAATTTGTATAATTTAAAAGAGAAAACCTTTTAATACATAACCGACTATAAATTCAGAAGACTCCAGATCGTAATTAAGGAATTAAAACATTTATAGAATAATTTAAATTAGACTTGATAAGTAAGATAATTTCTGATTAAAGAAGCGTTTAAAAGTTTAGGAAGTAATCATTAGTTTTTAATTTAATTACTCAAGTTTGTACATTTTTAGTTTTGAATTTGTAGTAGTAAAAGAGTTTTTTGAGAGTCTCGAAATAGTGTCCAACTTGGATGGCTTCCGCTTTGTAACTGCGTAATTTTGAATCTTTTCATTTGGAAAATTGGATGCTTAAAGTTGTAAAAGAATCATTAACGAAAACTTTTAGCTCTATACTGCTAAAAAGTTCACGCTTATGAAAAAAACTAATGAAAACGCTTTAAAATTCAAAACTATTAGAGCAATAAGTTTTGAATCTGAAATTGAAAAAAAAAATCAAATAACGATTAAAGTATTTGAAAATATATAAATTACGGCTATAAAATGTTGATACTGTTAGGAGTTGGGTCATGTACTTTTAAGATGTTATAAAAAGTGTTATAAAAATCTAATTTTAATTTTTTACGGATACGAACATTTTCAATTTAAAAAAATGTAATAGTTGATATTTTAACAAAAAAGACGAATCTTCAACCAAAAAGGATGATTTTTAAACAAAATTATTGAATTTTCAACAAAATAATACATTTATCAACCAAAAATATGAATTATCAACCAAGAAGATCAATTTTATACCAAAAAGACGAATTTGCAACAAAGCACATGAATTGTCAACCAAGTAGTTGAATTTTTAACTCTACAAGATAAATTTTGAACCAAAAATTAAATAGTTTAATTATCAGTTTAAAATATTAATTTTCATCAAAAGAAAAAAAAACTAATTTCCTACCAAATAGTTAAATCAATAAAATTGTTGAATTTTGCACCAAGAAAGATTTTTGACCCAAAAAAGAAAAAAATGGTTCAATTGTCTACAAAATAGTTGACTTTTTAACCCGAAAATATGAATTCTCAACACAAAATTTCATTTTCAACCAAATAGTTGAATTTGCCACCAAAATAGTTGAATTTTCTACCCAAAAAGACGAATTTTCAATAACAGAATTAAAATTAATATTAATAAATATAAAAAATTAGTTTCCTGAGAACTACAAAACTAAAAAAAAAAATAAAAAAAAATAAAAGCCTTATACTACAATCAAAACCAAAATTTAGTTTTGACAGCACTAGCCCTGCCACAATTACACTTCGTGAATTTTTCTGCTTAGCGCAGGTATAGTTTTCATTAGTGTTTTAGAGTTTCATGAATCTTTTCATTTGGCCAAAGTTTCATGAAAATTGAAAACGCTTCAATCAAAGTATTCAAATATTAAAGAGGGAAAATTTTAACCATTTAAAAAATGTTATTGGGTATTACATAAAAAAAATTAATTCTGTATTAATATATATCAATATATCAACGTCTCGATCAACGTTATTATTAAGAATATAATATAAATATTAATATAAATTACTAAATAAGTATTGAATCCTGTATCAGCAAGACGTCATTACATGGCCTAAAATGTTGCTAGGTCCGACAAATTTTATGCGGTCCGAATTTAAAAGTGTATAGTGCGAAATCAAAAAGTGTACAGTCGAACACAAACTTTATTTTCGAAGCAAAATTTCCACTTTTTGTAAGCTAATATTTTTAAGTAATAGAAATAAATCAAAATTTCTATCTATTTATCCCAGGCTTAACACTCTTTCCCCTTTACCATCTTTTCTTTTTTTTCTCGTTTTCAACTTAAATGCGAACTGAGTTAATAGAATCAAATAAGAAAATTCAACTATTTTTCGTTGAAAGTTCATTTTTTTAGCCTGAAAAGTTTATTATATTTTTGTTTAAGGATATAATTATTTCGTTGAAAATTCAACAATTACGTTGAATTTTTTTTTTCGCTAAAAATTCGACCATTTTTATAGATAATTTAACTATTTGGGTTGAAAGTTATCTTTTTTGTTGAAAGTTCATCTCTTCGGTTAAAAGTGTAATCATTATTCTTTTGCTTAAAAATTAGTTTTTATTTTATTTAGGAATTACTTTTTTCTACTGAAAATTTAATTATACCAGTTGAAAACTTGAATGTTTTGCATTAAATTAGTCTTTTTTGCTTAAAAATTCATCAATTTGGTTGATATTTTCATTTCTTGACTCAAACATCGTTTTTGGTTAAAAATTTAACTATTTTGTCGAAAATTCGCCTTTTTAGTTTAACACTTCATCCCTTTTGGAAGAAATGTATATTTTTATTATTAAAAATTACTCATGCATCAGTGAAACTTACCAATTTATCGGCGGAAATAACTGATTCACAACTAAAATTCAGTCACTGAATGAAATTGGTAAAACTTTTTATTGGTTCAAATCTACAGATTTGAATTTTGGTTGAGGATCCAACTATTTTGTGAAAAATTCGTCTTTTTTGTTTGAATTCAACTGCTTTTGGTTAAAAATCATAAGCTTTTTTTGTTTTAATAATAACTACTTACATTTGTCGTTTTCCTTTGTCAAAAATTGATTTTCTTTCTAGAAAATTTATTTATTTGGTTAAAAATTAATATTTTTGATTGAGACATTAACTTTTTTATGAAAAAATGATCTACTTTGTAGAAAATTCAAAGCATTTTTTTTAAGTTATTTTATCGTTGAAAATGCAACTATTTTGGTAGCAAATTCGTTTCTTTGATTGAGAATTAAGCTATATTGTTGAAAATTCGTCTTTATGTTCGGTTGAAAATTAACTTTTTTCAATTAAAAATTTAACAATTCCATTTTTAGCTGAAAATTTAGCTTTTTTGATTGAAAATTGAACTACACTGTTAAAAAATCATTTTTTTGTTGTTGTTAAAGGATCTTGATTTTAGTCGGAAAACGTTTCGTTGAAAAATTGAATTATTTTATTGCAAATTAGTTTTTTTTGTTAAAAATTAATTTTTTCAAACTGAACTGTTTTATCTTTGGTGTAAATTGGTCTTAAATTGGTCTTGATTTTATGGAAATATCGGTTTTTTGTAGAAAATTAAGGTTCTTGCTTGAAAATTAATTTTTTGTTTGCGAACTGACCTCAGTTTACGCTATTCCTAGAACTTGAGGCCGCGGAATTTGGTGATTCGGGAAACGCGGGACCGCATACTCAGTCAACTGTGGCAAACAGAAAGAGGGCCACACTCTCCGCGCGCTAGTTGCATCAGGTTGCGTCATGCATTCAAATCGAACAGAAATTATTTACCCGACCCTGCCTGTTTACGTTTGGAATTCTCCGAGTTTTTTTTTCTTTTCTTCTCCAATCACGAAACCGTGCTTATCTCGAGAGTTGAGTGTATTGTGTTCAAAATTCGTCTTTTTGTTAGAAAATTCAACTATTTCGGTGAAAAACGTAACCATTTTGTTGACAATTCGTTTTTGTTGGTTTGAATTAAAAATAAAAATCTTTTTTTGCTACAATATGAAATAATTGTCTTTTTTGTTTTCCTTTGTTGAAAATCAATTTTTTTGTTTGTTAAAGACTCATAATTTTAAATGGCAAAAGGATCTCTTTCTTTGAGAATGTAACCATTTTATGAAAAATGCAACTACATATTTAGAATAATTAATCTTCTTGGTAGAAAATTCATCTGTTTGGTTGAAAATTCATCTACTTAGTTGAAAATGCAATAATTTTACTTGAAATTTTAGGGATTTAAAGCGTTTCTTATTGAATTTAATATTGTGAAATTTTCTAATGTTTCTTACATTTTTGGCTGAATGAAACATTTCATTGTTTCATGAAACTTTCAATGTATCATCAAAGAATCATGAAACATTTAATTGCCAAAAATGCACTACTTCACGTTGAGCGATTACCCACTACGTAACTTTTCCGTAACTTCTATCGAATACTAAATATTTCATTTTAGCCTCTACAATTAAGACAAAGTTAAGTAAAACCGTTACAAAGTAAGCGAATTCTGGATTTTTAAAAATATTGTATCTATAACAGAATAATACCTATTTATTATTCTAAAAACGTGTAAAACTAACCTGTATACTTACTTCCAAGTCTTCCAAGTTTAAGCGTTTAAGTATTTACATTGCCAGCAGTTAAATTATTTGCATTTATTGTTGGCACACAGCTCCCATATATTTATTCGGATCAGTATTATCTGAATTTCAAAACAATGTGGAATTTATTAATTAAATACAATAGAATATGTACTCAGAATTTAACTCCGACCACTGTAAATTGTGATGAACATTGTTTTGAAGTGAGATTGAGATATAGCGATCATATGATCATAATAGCAGCCAATAGAATAAAAAAAAAAGTTTAGCCATAATAGGTTGGTGGGCGTTAAAGCGGGAATTTTAAATTTCCAAAAAATTATGTTTTTAACATTCATGCTGCTGCATCCTTAACTGCTGAATCATTATTAGAGAAAGATCGAAACATTTTTATTTTTAATTAAAAACAGTTGGATTCAATAAGAAAAGACGAATTTTCAACAAAATAGTTGAATCCTCAACCAAAACCAATACATTTCAATTCTGTAGACAGAATAGTCCAATTTTCTATCCGAAAATATGAATTAAAAAAAAAAAGTTCCTTTTCAACAAAACGCAGTTAAATTTTCTACCAAAAAAGTTCAATTTTCAACAAACAAGTTATATTTTCGACCAAAGATATATTATCAAATTATATGGTGAATTTTTAACTAGAATGGTTAAATTTTTAATTAAGAAAAAATAATTTAAAAAAACGAATGTTTGAACAAACTATTTCAACTTTTAACAGAGTAGTTGAATTAAAAAAAAAGGTTAATTCTCAACAGCAAATGTCAGAGTTGATATTTCAACCAAAAAATATGAATTCTCAAAGAAAAATGTAACAGTTGATATTTCAAGCTAACAATATTTTTATTTTAAACCAAAAACAGTTCAATTTATCCAAAAAGACGAATTTTCAACGAAACGGTTGAATCTTCAACAAAAACCAATTTTGAACCCAAAGAAACGATTTTTCAACAAAACAACTAAGTTATGAAAAAAAAGGATTACTTTTTAACAAAACTGTTAAATTTTTAACAAGATAATTGAATTTTTAACTAAAATTATATTTTCAACGAAAAAAGATAAAGGCTGAAACAACAAATATAATGATAAACTTTTCAACCAAAAAGAATGATCTTTCAATCAAAAATAGTTGGATTTTCTTACTGCATTCTATTAACTCAGTTCGCATTTAAGTATAAACCCAGAAAAGAGATGAAAATAGGGGAGAGGGGGAAAACTGTGAGGCCTGCAATAAATGAATATGAATTTTGATGTATTTTTAATACTTTAAAAATATTAGCGTAGAAAACTGGAAATTTTGCTTAGAAAATAGAGTTAATTCTACATTGCACACTTTTTGATTTCGGCCTACACACTTTTAAATCCAGACTACAACAAAAATCTAGACTACACAAAATTTAAGGCCATGTAATGGCGTCTTGTTCATACAAGATTCAATATGTATTTATTTAGTAACTTATATTAATATTTATATTACTTTATATTGATGTTAATATTAAAACTGATATATTAATATCAATATAATATATTATTACAGGAATGAATATTTAAATAAAATATTTTATAGCATTTTTTATTCATTTAATTTTCCCGCCTTAATATTTGAAACTTTTCGAAAGTTTCATGATGCTTCACAACCCTAATCGTAATGTTCTTATTTTTTGAAATGACGAAAATTACACAAAATATTCTAAATATTAATTTGGATATTTTTAATAAAATGGAAGCAAATTGACTTAATAAATAAATTGAATTAATAAGAAAAGGAATAAACAGCTGTTGAAAACCTAAAGATCTGTGAATTATCATATTAAGTTTTTATTAGTAGGATACAAAATGGAATACAGTTTACATATTTTTGACTACAAGTCTATTATAAAAAACTTGAAAGATATAATAAAAGTATAGAAGATATTAAGTAAGAATTGACTCTGAAAAAGTGGCTTTCCTATGATTTTAAAAATCAAAATAATATTACTGATGATATTTCAA
This sequence comes from Andricus quercusramuli, assembly GCA_932178445.1. Taxonomy (NCBI): domain Eukaryota; kingdom Metazoa; phylum Arthropoda; class Insecta; order Hymenoptera; family Cynipidae; genus Andricus; species Andricus quercusramuli. The sequence goes on along the minus strand of CAKNXH010002371.1, from coordinate 76,683 downwards.
ATAAAAAACATGATGTTTAATGAATAAATTTTAACACTTACAAAAAACATTCATTCTACCAATGTTTTTTGCAATTGAATTTTATCTTTGAAACTGCTTCTTACCAATTTTCGGAAAATGTTAGAGTTTTAAAAATAATGGCTTATTTTTTCGGAGAACACTCTCTCAACAACTCTACTATGTCCAATTTTGAATGTAAAGTTTTCGAGGACTAAAATCGTTAGAACCATTTTTTTAAACAAATAACTGTATTTCAAGAATATTCCCTTCTTTTTTAAATTAAAAAAAATTATGTTTTTTTTGTTTCTATGTTTTTTTTCTTTCACAAAAAATGATTGATAATATTATTTGAATTTTTTAAATCATAGAAAACTTTTTTTTTCTAAGGATCTGTTTTTTGGCACGACAACTACCTTAACGAACAAATCTGCTAGTTTAAGATCATAAGAATTTTTTCAAACTAATGCTTTGCAATATCGAAGCATAAAGATGAGATGGTGCAGATAAACTCCATGTTTTATAATCCTCAGTTTCCAAAATGCTTTTTAAGTTATTTCCAATAAATTTGATAGTTCTTTCCTTCAAGGTATTTTCATGGAACTTATCAGCAAGAACCAGTATAGATATAGCATTTTCTACTTCTAAAGACCTAGTCAATTCATTAACACAAAGTAACTTAAGTTTCGGTATGTCATATTTATCTGCTGCCTGAAAAAGTTTCACAGCATGAACATTCAAATCATGGACATTGTTTGTGTAAATATAACGCAACATTTCGCGAAACACATCAGCTTCTATATCCTCGATAGTTACTAGATTTTCTTTCTTTTCTTTCATTTCCTGATGGAACATGGAAAGAAAAACTGGCGACTTAGCAGCGAGAATCTCTTTGTGCACACGAAATTTCCTGTCTTTTATAAAAATTGTAAAACTGGAAAGCGTTTCATTTTCGAATAGTGAAGAGCAGTCAGTTACCTGACTAGGAATAAGCATTTCAGGCTTTTTTTCAAAGATGTATGGGAAACCTTTTCGGCAAATTTTAGTAAGAAAGATGAGTTTACCAGAAATTATCCATGTACCACTAACGCCCCAATAACCTGGAGGACTTATGGATAATGTAGCGATATCCGGAAACTGCATGACTTGCGCAGAAACGGAACGAGCGTTTAAAGTCTGCACGTGTTGCAATTTATTTGATTTTAAAACTAAATAAAGTGATGTTTCATACAGATGCGTAGGTAAGACTGCCAGCTCAAAATGTATTTCGAAATCTTTAACTATGGTATTATTAAATTTTATTTTTGGTATGCATTTTACGCTTGGATCGTCTAATAGAAAAAACTCTTTTAAGTGAATCGTCATTTCGCCACGTCTAATATCTTTTTGCTTCAATAAATGAATTATTACAGTTTCTCCATGAAGCGAAGAAATATCTTGAAGTTCCTTATCAATAATTGTAAGTTGCGGGTACGCCATGTTCTTCTGTAAATTGTGACTTTTGTACTGAATCCTTTCCAATTGTTCAAATTTTTAGGAACCTATTCGAAAGGAAGTATAAATAATACATGAAGATTTATCGAGCTATGCTAATTAAATATGTTAAATATAGTGAAAAATTCTAGGTCTGTTTGAATAAAAAATTTTCAAAACAATTTCAATACAGAAAAAACAGAATGTAATTTTTGTTGTGGATAATTTTCAAGTTGGGTTGTTGGATTTTTTGCATCGAGCTAAAATAAGATACAAGAAATTAACACCGCAACTATATATAATGTTGTGGGTAATTGTGGATAAATTTTAGAACGTAGAGCTAATTTTTGTTTGAAATCGGGGTAAAATTACCCTTGGTTTTTTCTCTATAAAAAATACGTAAATTTAAATGGTTAGATAGAACAATGGAGACAGTGTACTTTTTATTCAATTAACATAATTTCATCAGAATTTATCAACTTAGTTTACAGTTGTTTATTGAACCAACATTATTATGAAAACAAAATTTGAAAGAATATATTTCTAAAAAATGAATAGTACAATACAAAATTTGGGATTTTTCAATCTTGAGAAATAAAAAAGGTCAGTTAGTTAAGTTATCGTACTTTCTACTTTCTGGAGAATAGAGATTTTGTAACAGTAGCTCAGACCGAATCGATTTCAGATCAGGCAGGTTCTACACTTGAAGTCGCTGCAGAATTTCTCGTTGTTTATCGTTGTCTTGCTAATACTGATAACATTTATTGTCTACTTTAGAAATGCACCGCAAAATTAAAAAGGTTCAAAATTGACAAAATGGCAGCGGTTTTTCTGAATATATTAAAATTCGATTTTCTCAAGACACCCACACTTATATTTTATTCCAGTGTTTTATTGAATTTTTATTTCCATAATAAGGAAGACATTTTGTTATTTTGATTCGGGCTAAATAATTTTTGAGGCTAAGAGATTTTTTTCATAAAATCAAATTTTACCATTTTTCTTGCAAACGCCAGATACGAAAAACTGTTAAGATGAAATTTTGTACACCTAAAAAAGTTCTGTGTAAAATACCTCTTGCTCTTTTGTGATATCTTGCATGTTTTACGAGAGAAATGCCAAAATTATATTTTTAGGGAAATTTTTTTTTTAAATATTGGAAAGAAAGAAAAAGTTGGAATTTTCCAGAGAATATTTTTTTTCGTGTTTTCAAAATTTGAAGACAAAAATAACAAAGATTTTTCCTAAAATTTCGCAAAAAATCAAGAGGTATTGTTCAGATGAGTTTTTTAGACGGACAAACTTTTATCTCAACATTTTTTAGTATGTGCCATTGTTTGCAAGAAAAATGAGAAAATTCGATTTTATGAAAAAAAATTCTCCTGGCCACAAAATTTATTTAGCCCGCATGAAACGCACAACATACGGAAGTAAAAATATAAAAAATCGTAAAAAACAAGTTTTTTAAAACAATCGACTTTTAATATTTTTAGAAAAACCACAACCATTATGTTAATTTTAAACCTTTTTTTTTTTTAATTTTCCGGCGGATTTCTAAGGTAGATGATAAACGATATCAGTATATTTAGAGTTTAAAGAACAAATTTGTTGTTTTAAACAAAGCACAACATTCAAATACGTATAAATTCGTAAAAATTTTCATTTTCACTAATCGCAAATATACGTATCTCCTAATTTCCTCTAGAAAACCACATTTTTCTCCAATAGAGATTCTGTGACTTCAAGTATTTTCCCTATGTTAGAATACTAAATGCACACAGTGGCATAACTAATGTAAAGTGAAACCACGCACTGCGGGGATGGGGTGGGAAGGGCGACATCAGAGTCAGTAGGAAAAATATAATTATTATCTCAAAATTATTGAGCTTCTATGTTTGAATTTACACAACATTTTTTTTACTGCTAAGAAATTTTTAATATATCGGCCTTTTTCTGAAAATGGGACAACACTCTGTACATTCCCAGCGGACACGTTCTGTAAATGTTACATAACAAAAAGGGAACATTTATACATAACATTGTTGCAATCGTGTGCCATAACAATTACAGAACATAAGGGTCACACTGTTCTGTAACGCTGTTACTGTAAGGATCTGTAACAGTTCTAGACTTCTGTGATGTAACTAATATAGAACAGGGTGATGGAACTGTTATGTC
>CAKNXH010002371.1:0-60548 GCA_932178445.1 Andricus quercusramuli | reverse complement strand
GCGAAAGCTAACCCACGTACCTTGACGGTTTCGAGATTTACACCTTCTTCGTCGAAGAGGGCAGTTCTTAGACATTTATCCATGAATATGATAAATAGCCACGAGGACATAACGCATCCTTGCTTCACCCCTTGCATAATATCGAACCAGTCGCTCAGTTTCCCATTTACCCTTACACTCGCTTTACTGCCTGTATAAATTGTTTTTATTGCTTGTAGGAGCCCTCCATTTACTCCATACTCTTTAAGGATTTCCCAAAGTTTAGTTCTATTTACCTTGTCGAATGCTTTTTCTAGATCAATAAATGCACAGAAAACTTTCTTTCCTACTCTCAAGCTCTTTTCTGTGATCTGTCTTAGGCTAAATATCTGATCTGTACATGACCTTCCTGGCATAAATCCACATTGGACTTCCCATATCTTCTCTTCTGTAATTTCCATTACCCTACGGATAAGTATTTTTGAGTATATTTTACTTACGGTACTTAGTAGGCTGATACCTCTGTAATTACTGCAGTTGCTTTTATCTCCTTTTCTTTTGTATATTGGTACGATAATCGCTTTTCTCCAATCGTCTGGGACTTCTCCCGTTTCGATACATAAATTTATTAATTCGCACAACCTGTGAGGTATGTACTCACCACCGTATTTAAGCATTTCAGCGCTAATATTGTCTATACCCGCAGCCTTACCGTTTTTCAAGTTCTTAATTATATCTCTGACCTCAGTGACACAGACTTTTTCAATTGGGTTTTCTAGTGCATTATGTTCTATGTCGCAGTTTTGTTGCCCTATATCTTCACCTCCTAATAGTTCTTTAAAAGAATCTTTTAAAGCGTCTACTATCCCGTCTATATCATATAGCATTTCGCCTTTACTGTTTCTCATGCTAGCAAACTCTGTACTTTTACTTTCCTTCAACTGTTTATATAATAGTTTCATAATTCCTTCAAAGCAGTTTTTTATTTTGTTCTCTTCTTCTGTTCTGATTTTCTCTTTACTCTCTTTGACTAGTCGTTTAACTTTCCTATTTTTGTGTCTGTAATCATTTTTAAGTCTAGTTTTCTCCTCATCGCTAAGACCTGTCATGTTCAGCGTTCTATTGCGCGCTTTTTTCTTTTCTTTTTGGGCTGCCGCAATTTCCTCATTCCACCATGCATCACCAGATTTTCTTCCTACAAATGCCGTACCACATATTTCGGTCGCAGTTTTAACAATGATATCCCGTAATAAAGTCCACGCGCCCTCTACATCTTTATTGCTTATAAGCGCTTCCCACGTTGCCCTATCTATGCGTTCAGTTAACCTCTTTTGGAACTCTGTTTCCACTTCTTGTCTCTGTAAATTTTCAATTTTTATTCGTGTTTGTTTCGTTTTCTTTGTTTTCTTTGTTCTCCATCCCCGCCCTAAGTTTATTTTGCAGACTAAAAGGTAATGATCAGTATTGCATTCGGCCCCCCTCATGACTCTTGTATCTGTAACTAGTTCTCTTAGTCTTTCATCTGCAATAACGAAGTCAATTATACTGCGGCTATTTCCTTTACACCAGGTGTACATGTGGATCATTTTATGTCTAAACCAAGTATTTGTAATGAATAGGCTCTTTTCTAAGCATAAGCTAACTAATTTTTCCCCGTTATAATTTTTTCTTGTTGTGTCCCCAAAATTACCTAGCACCCCTCCTGTATCTGTATCCTGACGCTGGACGCCGACCCATCCGTTCATATCTCCTAACAAGATTATTCTTTCACCTTGATCGCAAGTACTTATTGTATCATATAAAGTGTCCCAGAAGGCGTCCTTAACTTCCCTCGAATCGCTATCAACTGGTGCGTAGCACGCTATGATAAATAATCTTCTGATTCCTACCTTCATTCTAGCCCATAGCAATCTGGGTGATACAAAATCATGATCTATGAGATGTTGACTTGCTTTTTCATTCATAATTAAACCGACCCCCTGACTACGATGTGATTCACTATCTACTCCTGACCATATTTCACAACCGCCTTCCAACACCCCATTTTCTATGTTTCTAAATTCGCAACCTTTTTTCTTCGTCTCAGGTACACAGAGAATATCTAGTTTCCTTGTGTGCATAGTTTCTCGTAGTTCTCTTATCTTAAGATCATTCACTCCTCTAGCATTCCAAACACCCAGTCTCCATTCATCGCCCGAAACACGACCTTTACGTTTACCGTGTGCATGCCTTTGGTCAATCCGAGTTTCAGTCCATTCCGAGGCTACTTTATTGTTTGTATTATTCATGTTTAGATTGTACTCCCAACTATCACCTGTATGCGCGAGATTTATTTTGCGAATCGAAATCATGTCCTAAAATCAACTGAAAATGCTTTTAATTTAATTAAATCAATCAGATTTAATCAAACCTAATTTAAATTTCATTATATCATGTGACATGAACTTTGTGTTATATTTCAAGTATTTGGATAGATTTTTCTTCTCAAATTTTGAAAAATATCTGGTCAAAAGATAAATATAATTTTATTTCCTGGTCTGGGGAAATAACTTATTTCCTATGCATGTCTGGTTAAAATTGCCGAATAATTAATTAAAGAAGATTTCATTTTGAGTAGATCTAAAAAAAAGATTGCTCTAGCTCTAATAGAACCAAAATTATGGCCTTTTTAATATGACCCTTTTTTATGAAATTTTGTTTAACATCAATTTTATAAATAAAATTTCTCGTTTTTCCAAAAAAACTCATTTCCTCACTGTTTAAGGTGAAAGTTGCCAGTAAGTTATTTAGAAAAGACTTAATTTTGAGTAGATCTAAAAAAAACAATGCTCTAGATGTAATAGAACCAAAATTATTATATAATAGCCTTCACTCATTTTAGGCTTACAATCATATTTTCATAATATCATTCATAAAAGTTTTCAGTTCATAATTAAATCAAAAGAGTCTTCATTTAATTCAAGCGCAAGCTACACAATATGATAAAAACATTTGTTCATGTCTCATCCTCCAGAAACGAAAAATTAAAAAAAAATTCCAACAAAATTCCACAAAAATGTAATTTTCAGGAGGCTATAATTTCGATAAGATTAGAGCTAGGGATTTTTTTTAGATTCGCTAAAAATTAGGTCCACCTCAACCTATCTGGTGGCAACTTTCTCCTGAAATGCTCGGAAAGTGGGTTCCAAAAGAACCCACTTAATATTATTATTATTATACCATTAAGCCATTTCCCTTCCGGGGTAGGCGTGACTTGTTCGGTTGGGAGGTGGTGAAATAGGTATATAGGTACGAGATAGATCGGTATATGGGTACAGGGTTGTTGGGTATATAGGTGTTAGGTATAGATGTTTTAGATTGATCTGGAGTTCTCGTGTTATTTATATAAATTACACGTTCACTCCGCAACACTGCTCCGACCCAGGTTGCTGATCAATCTCTCTAGCGATCATCCCAAGTGAGGAGCCTCACAAAATTGTTATGTATGGTTCCCCACTTGGGCCCATTAGTATCCAAGGTCTTTGTTTCAGGCATCATTCACTCTATCGTCACTCTGTTTATAAACTATTTGTCGCCACACATTTCTGTCCTGGCATACTACTCTAGCTTCATTCACATCCATGCATTTTTTCATGCAGGCTCTTGTATTTCTATGGCTTCTTATGTCTCTTCGTATTAGTGTCTCATTCACAGATTCTAACCATTCTTTCGGCGGTCTACCTCTGGGCATTCTGCCATTTACTTTACCTTTATACACTTGCTTGGTCAGTCGTTCATCTTCCATTCTTTCAAGATGTCCGAACCATCTTAACTGATTTCTTTCCCATATGTCAACTAGTGTCTCTCCTGTACCACATTCTTTGAGGATTGTCTCGTTTCGTACTTTGTCCATCAGTGTTTTCCCGCATATTATGCGCAGAGGTTTCATGCCGATCGCGTTGATTTTACTCCTGTCCTTTTCTTGACAGGTCCATGTCTCGCTACCGTATAGTACAGTCGGTACGAAAATAGTTATGTATGGCCATTTTAGCTTTTTTTGATATGTTTTTATTTGTGAGGATGGACACTGCTCTACCGATAACCTGCTTACCCTTATAATAATATAATAATATTTATATAGAAACATTATTTTGGTTCTATTACAGCTAGAGCATTTTTTTTGGATCTACTCAAAATTAAGTCTTCTCTTATTACTTAATCGGCAATTTTTACCAGATATGGATAGGAAATAAGTTATTTCCACAAAAATATACTTTTTTTTTCATTCCAATTTTTCGCTTAAAATCGACTTCTTAGGACCATAACTCCCAAACTTGTAGAGATAGAACATCCGATTTTTTTTCATTTTGCATAAAATTTCAAGCACATTAATTCTTTTTAAGGTGTTTAGAACATAGAATTGTACTGGAATAATGCAATTAAAAAAAACTGATTTTTCCACAATTTTTTCACAGTTTTTCAAAAATATTGAAGGGTTTCACTTATCGCAAGATGTTCAGCATCCTTTTTTGGATGCCAAACTGAATACTATGAGCCAATGAAATTCCACGTTTAACTTATTTTCATTAAAATATGTTCATTAACCACTTAAAAAAAAAACTAAAAAAAAGAGTTTTCTCAAAAAGGGCACAAGCTATTTTTTGCTTTTTGGGCTCAAAATAATCGTGAGGCATCCCAGAAATATTTTCAGAAAAAACCGGCATATGTAAGCCCTTTTGGGTTGAAGTCAGTCGAGGCACACCGTGTTGTGTAAGAATTAAGGTCTTCAAAATGACACAAAATTCCATACTCTAATTCAAGGATAAAATTCAAAATAATTAAATTTCAATCGACATCGATATTAAATTGACTATTTTATAAACTTGCAGTAGTAAACTGTTTCACTTCAAATATTTTCAGATTAAAATATTAGTTAACTATACTAATGTTTACAAATTACTTGTAAACATTCGATACGATATTGTTTTAATGGTTTTAATTAAGAACGAGATGAACTAAATTCAATTATAAATTCAAATTATAAATTTATTTAAAACACAATAATGAAGGAATTGTTGCTTTTTTTTGTAATAAGATTAAAAAATTAAAAGATAAATTGATGAACGCAATAAAGTATAAAGAAAAAAAACTAACCTATAATACTTACAAAATGATATTTTTCGATTGATCATAATTGTCTTATTGAATGAATTATTTTATTTTCCTTCAAATATTTTGTATGAGAGGATGATCAACTGTCTATATGATATTACTTTGCGTACTCTTTTTTTTATTTTGCAAACAAAATGCATAAAAAACAGAGGATTAAATTTTTCCAACGTGCACGTTTCTGTTTACTTCGTGACTCGTTCAGATTCGTTTAACCTGGTTTAACGTTCGCCAACATAAAGAAAAACAGTTGAGCTACTGAGCTTTGAAACAGGTTGGTCACCCTTTTACGTGGGAATTTTAAATATTGAGTAATTTATATTTCATGTAATAGTGTAATTTCATTTGTGAAAGCAAATTTTTTTGCAGACAATATAAAGATAAAGTGGTAGTGCGCTTTATTTTAAATTTCCATTATTCTGAATAAATTTAAAAAAAATCGACCTTAAACATATTATAAAATACCTTTACATTCCCGATGATCCCTTTTTTCATATAAAAAATCTGTAAAAAATACATTAAAAAATGTTAATGTAATTTTCTTAAATATTCACAAAACTGTAAAAGTTGTAAAAGATTGAAAGTATGTGCAATTTAGTAAATATCTTTTTTATAATATTTTATAAGTTAAATTGTAATTAATTAATTAACACATTTTTGGAAAAGCTCGCGAAAAGACTCGAATAAGGTGTTTCTGTTACTCAATTTACATTATAGTTTATAAATTAACTTTTTTTAAATGGTAAATTAAATTTTTTAAATATCCTGTCATTCGTCTATGTCAAACTATAGATAAGAAATATTCAGAAAAATTCACTTTTATTAACTCTTGCTGAGTTGATGAAAAGTCTAAACTATTATGAAAAACCGAAGATATGAACATGGTAAATATAACACTCGCTTAGAGTAAATATTAAATAAACTTTACGGTTACATTATTACATATTTTCTATTTACACAGAATTTGGCAGTGGTTTGAACTTTTTATCAGCTCTTTTGCCAGCTGTCAAATTTAAAATAGGACTACAGTAATACATGGAGGTATCGCTATTTAAAACATCGATGTTTTAAATAGTTTAACATTCTCTTCCCTAGAATATTTATGCGAAATCAGAAGAACTTTTCAGAAGTTTCCAAATAGCTCTTTTTCTGAAACTCAGAAAAATAAAAATATCTATTTTTAGAATAATTCAAAATTTTTCAATGGTGGAAAGTGTTAAAAAGAAAGTGGCATTTTTGTCAAATATTGTACAATTTGAGCACTTTTCACAAAAAAAAATGAATTCTTAGCATATTTTAAGACAATGTTCAAATTCTAATAACCCGCTTTCGAAATTCTCAAATTTTACGCTTTACTATTGATATGTAGTGTATATTTCTATAAAATTATAAAAATACTTTTACTGATATTTAATAGAATATCAGCAAGATTGAATAAGCAAGGAAAGTTTAAATATGGGGACTCATTCCCCTATCCCTCTTTTTAAATGAATTTCTATTGACTACTGTATTAGCTGTCTTGCTGCAAATTTGTGTAAAAAAATTAAAATTAATTAAAATTCAACTATTAGGTTGAAGATGAGCCTTTTGTTTGAAAATTTCACTGATTTCTAGAGAATTCGAGAATTCTCTTTTTTCATTTGAAATTTCAACAATTTGGTAGAAACTTTTTTTCTCGCTTGACTGAAAAATATTTCCTGGTAGAAAATTCAACTTTATTGTTGACAATTTGTCTTTCTTTGAAGAATCATCTCTTCTGATAGAAATGTTATCTTTCTTGTTTAAAAATTAATAAAAATCTTCAAAATATTTTTTTTTTAGTATCATTTATTACATTTTTGTCAGGAATTATATATTTTTAGTTCAATACTACTGTTTCTAATTAAAAATTAAAATGTTTTCCTGGATAAAATATCAACTGTACTATTTTTCGTTGAGAATTAATCTTTTTTGACTGAAAATTCAACTGTCATTGAAAAAATTCGTCTTCTTTGTCTGAAAATTCAACTGTTTTTAGTTCAAGTTTAGTCTTTTTTGTTAAAAAATTCGAGAATTTGGATAAAAACTAATCTTTGTAGGTCGAAAAATTAATTATGTGGTAACAAATTTAATTATTTTGATGAAAATTTTATTATTCTTTGAAAAATTCAACTATTTTGTTAAAAACTCATATTTTTATTCGAAAATTCAACTACTTTATTGAAAAGTCGTCCTTTTGGATTGAAACTTCATCTTTTTTGTATTGAAAATTCATATTTTTTTTATAGAAAAATGCTTAGTTGAAAATTCAGTTGTCTTTCTTATTTGAAAATTCATTATTCCGGGTTTAAAATTCTGCTGTTTTCTAAAACATTCGACTCTCTAGCTTGAAAACTCAACTCTTATCTGTATGTTGAACATTCATCTCTTTTGGTAGAAAATGTATCTTTTTTGGTTGAAAATTCAAGTATTTTGTTGAAAATGCAAAATATTTCGACTTGAAATCTTAACCGTTTCATATTTAATTCAATTTCATACAAATACATTAATTTTATTACAAATATTTTACTCTATTTTTTCGTGAAAAATCACCCCATTTTTCCTGTTTTGAGAGCTATTAGAATCTTGGGCTGTGAAATTGGTTAAAATATTATTTTTTTATTTTGTGTTTTATTTTAGGCATTTAACAAATTAAATCAAAGAAAAAATTGTACTTAAAAAAAGTATTGTTTAATTGTTTATTGCTTATTATACATTTGATATTAACAAACTAATAATAATACTTTTCAAACATGTCAAATAAATCTAGATTACACGGATACTCGACATCAATATAATAAGAATATGAAAATTAAAAACCTAAAATATCCCTTTTCAAAGAGAATTAAAAACAGATATGCCTAGGAATTTAAGTTACAGATAGATATATAGAAATACCATGCGGACAGAAAAGCTAACGAACAGTATTATTGAAGATTTAATTACAAAAACTTTGGGAAATTACTTTTAAATCAAGTACAATATGCAACATTAGAATATTTTTTGTTAAAATTAGCAACAGCTTCCAATATATCAGCTATGAGATGTCCGGGTGCTGTTTGACGCCACGTTTTATAATCTTCGGTCTTCAAAATTCCTTCTATGTTACTTTGTATAAACTTCACTGTTCTATATTTAAGAGTATTTTCATGATATTGATCAGCAAGTTCAAGTAAATGTATAGCGTTTTCTATCTTTAAAGACCTAGACAATTCCTCACCACAAAGTAATTTAAGTTTCGGTATATCGTACTTATCTGCTGCTTTTAAAAGTTCCTCGGCATAAGATTCTAACTCTTTTACAGTATTTGAGTAAATATATCGTAACATTTCATGGAATACATCAGAATTTACATCTTGAATAATCATTTCATTTTCTTTTTTTTCTTTCATTTCACTATCAAATATAGCCAGAAATACAGGCGACTTTGCAGCAAGAATCTCTTTATGCACCCAAAAATCTCTGTCTTCGATGACGATTTTGAAATTTGTAAGTGTATTCTTTTCGAAAAGTAAAGAACAATCGGTTATCTGGCTTGAGCGAAGTGTCGAGGGTTTTTTTGCGAAAATATACGGAATATCTTTGCGAGAAATTTTAGTACAAAGTATGTAAGATTGATTAATTTGATTCGCAGACATTTCTATATCCGCTGAAGAGAGGTAGAACTTGCAAATGCTTGACCTGGAAATTTTACCTATATTCTTTCTCTCCACAAAAATTAAATTACAAGGCTTCTGAATATAATAAAGTGATATTTCGTACTCATACATTAGTGGGACTTTCTCGATGAATTCTATTTCGAAGTGCCGAAGTATAGAATATGTTAATTTCGGCAAGCATTCTACACTTGGATCATCTATCAGAGGAAATTTTGCTAACTTTAGGTCTACCTTTTTATTATAAGCTAAAATACTAACGGGATGAATGGTTACTGTTTCTCCGTGGAATGAAAAATTCTCTTGAAGTTCCTCGTTAATAATTGCCAGTTGATTCCCCGCCATTATGAATTATGAAATTGAGTTTGTCGAAATCTTTTAAAGTTGAGAAAGTAAGCAGGTTCCTATGAAAAAATTCAAATAAAAAAATGACTTAAATACAAAAAATATGCACGATACAAAATTAAGATTGAACTTTAAGATCTGTGTTATATTTTGATTTGGACTATATAATAGAAAACAGATTTTCTTGTTATCCTAATTGAAAACACCATCAAAGATCAGTTTATTCAATTTTTTTATCAATTAATATTTCTTTTTGAGCTCTTTGAAGAAATTCAAATTAGGAGAAAAAAAGTTTGAAAACACTGTGAGAAAAGAGTTACGTAGCAAAACTTTCTTTTGCAGATAAAATGAAAAAAGTAATCTAAAAATAATAAGAAAAAACTAACCTATAATATACTTGAAAAGCTGATAATAAGTTTCGATGTTCTCACATAATATTCAAGTGACTTATAAAATGGATATAATTGAATATATCTTATGGTCTTATTATGTTGACTCTCTTAGCTTTATTTTTTGTGTAAAATGCATAAAGCGTAAAATAACGTATTTACTTTTTCTACAAATCTTTCTTATTTGTTCAGATAACATATGACATGCGTCGATCGTCATTTTTCATAAATAGTACATACTGAGTCCAAATATTTAAACGATTAGAGCTATACTTTTTGTAATTGTGTTATAAGATAGATGAAAAAATTATTTTCATTCTGTAAAACATTATCAATGCTTTTACCACTGTCAAACAAAGCAAAAATTTAAGTTTTTAACAAAATAACGATGGCTCAATTTAAACTATCATTTATATACTGAAAATTTCCAATTCAATTTTAGTTTAGATTTATTTAAACTATAAGAATACTTTTCCTAATATTCAGGGTTGCTACAAGAGTCTGGTTTTAAAATTTCATGACTTTTTCAGGTTTCCAGGTCTAATTTCAAATAATTCCAGGTCCACTTTTTAAAAAAATTGAGTTGTAACACATTATAATGCAATGATAATAGCTTATCAATAAGTTTTATTGAAATCAAAACGCGCTCGTTCAAATCGTTTAAATAAAAAAAAATCACTTTGCATCAATTTTCAAATACAGAATTCGCTATAAAATACTAAATTATTAAGACTTGGAAATAGAGACGATTGAAAAAGTTCCAGTCATTTTTTTTAAAATTCCATTACTTTTCCAGTATTTTTTTTTAATTTCATAAATTTTCCAGGTTCATAAAACACTTTTTAAAAATTCCATGACTTTTCCAGGTATTCCAGGTCTTCTAGCAACCCTGATATTTAATAAAATGTCAGTAAATTTGATTCAGTAAAGAAAGGTTAAGTCAAACGATTGAAACCAATATAGTTTTTCCATTCAATATACATACTAATTGCTTTATTCAAAGCGTATATTATTTATTGCTCATACATTTTACATTAATTAAATAAGATTATATGGCGAATAGTTAATATCCGTATAATGAGAATTAACTTAAAATCAGATATGCTGGGATTTTTAGTTTCGCTTATTGTCATTGTAAATTTAATGGATCCAGGTATCCATATTTTACTATAATGCGAATGAAAAAGAGAAATCTAATACGGCAAAAAAGCTAGTGAACAAAATTATCGAAATCTTTAATCTAAGGCGCATTAGGAAGTGACTGATTAAAACATACAGAATCTTAACAAATAACACTTTCAGAATATTACATTAAAATTAATTCAGTGTGTACCAGAAGAATCTTCAATTAAAATAATAATAGTTGCCAATATATCAGCCACTAGATATCCTGGTGCTCTTTGACACCATGTTTTGTAATTTTCGGTCTGCGAAATTTGTTTTATGTTACTTTGTATGAACGTCAGTGCTCTTTCTTTAAAAGTGCTTTCATGGAATTTATCAGCAAGTTCGAGTAAATGTATAGTGTTTTCAACACTTAAAGATCTAGACAATTCCGCAACACAAAGTAATTTAAGTTTCGGTATATCGTACTTGTCTGCTGCTATCAAAAGTTTCTCTGCGTGAGTTTCTAACTCCTTTACAGTATTTGAGTAAATATATCGCAATACTTCCTGGAATACGCCTGAATCTATATCTTCAATAGTCATCTGATTTTCTTTCTTTTCTTTCATTTCACTGTCAAACATAGCCAGAAATACTGGCGACTTTGCAGCGAGAATCTCTTTATGCACTAAAAATTCCCTGGCTCCGACGACGATTTTGAAATTTGTAAGCGCATTGTTTTCGAAAAGTAAAGAACAATCGGTTATCTGACTCGGCAGAAGTGTCAAAGTTTTGTTTAAGAAAACATATGGAATATCTTTGCGACAAATTTTAGTACAAAGCAAGTAAGTTTCTCCAAGTTTATATAAATCATTTGATTTCAAATTAGGTATATCGAACTTGCATTTGCTTGACTGTGAAATTTTACCCATATTCACAGTTTCCACATGAATTAATTGACAAGGCTTTTGAAAATAATATAATGATATTTCGTATTCATTTGGCAGTGAGACATTCTTAGAGAAACATAATTGGAAGACTGTGTTTTTCCTTATTTTTGGTAAGCATTTTACACTTGGATCATCTAACAATGAAAATTCCTCAAACACAAGTTCATTAAAGTTACCGCTATAAGTTGAAACGGTAACTGGATGCATTGTCACTGTACCTCCATGGAATGCAAATTTTTCTTGAAATTCCTTGGTAATAATTGCCAGTTCGCCGTCCGCCATTTGCATAAGTATGAATTTCCGTTTTTCGAACTCTTTTCAACTTGAGAAAATACGTATAGGATTCCTAGGAAAACAGAAACGTCAAATAATAATATAATGACCTAATTCGTTTCAAACCCAGCAGGCAGTCCATGCTCAAGTGGCAGAATCATTTGCCACTGGAATAATTATGATGGTTTTTCAAGGGAATAAGATGACACGAATCTTACCGATTTACCGAAAAATGTTCTTTGTCAAAGTTATGAGTATTTGAATTTTTTAAAGTGAAAACGCGAATTTCCTTTCTGATTTCTGATAGAATTTCTGGTCCTCTCTCGAAATCCATTGGTAAATTCTAAAATTGAAAAAATTGCGGCGGTTTTTCTGAGATTGCTCAAAATCCCTAGCGTATTTTTCTCTGGCTTTTTACATTCTTATCATAATGATAAGGTACTGATTTTATGTGAAGAATGACTTTCGTGGATTCCATCAAATGTCGACGTTCTGAGGCCCCCTGAGTAAAAAAAATAGTGTTTACGTCGGTGTCTATCTGTCGTTGTCGTCGTCTGTATACCGGATAACTTTTAAAAGACTGATCGGATTGGATTGTGCTTCCGCACACAGTTTCAGGGACCAAAAATAAAGATCGAGTTTGTTAATCAGCTGTTTGCGATAAAAATTCAAAAAGTTGGAGCATTTTCAAAAATGTTGAGACCATTTTTTTCAAAATTCAGAAATTCCATGGACGGCTATCCGTAGTACTAAAAAATTTAAACAATTTATCCTTAGGACTTTTTTCGATAAAAAAAAAATTGTCAGAGTTAACGCATTTTCAAAAACCTCAAAAAAAACGAAAATTAAGATTTTAAGCGAAAAAAAGCACAATATGAAAAAAAATTCAGAAGGAAAAAAACTTTACTTTTTGAAAGCCCTATAAGAATGTCATGACAACTTTTTGAATTTTCTTGAGAAAATCAAACATTCTTTTGATGACACAAAAAATAATTAATTATTACATTCTCATCATAATGAGAAAGTATTAATTTTATGTGAAAAATAACTTTCGTGGATTCCATCAAATTTCGACGTTTTGAGGCCCCCTGTGCCAGAAAAAATAGTTTTTACGTCGGTATCTGTTTGTCTGTCGTTGTCGAAAAGGAAATCTCTTTATTCGTCAAAAACAAATTTGTTTATGTACACTCTGTAAAATAAATGCAAAAAAAATTATTGTGAAATAGAGAACAAATGATAAAATAAATTTGCTCTTTTTTTTTGTTCTGTCCAATTGAGCAGTTGCGAACAGAGGCACAATATTTACAAAAAATCATGTTTTTCAAATATTAAAAAAAACACGAATTGAATATTACAGTTTTCAATTCGTAAGATTTGAAAACATGTGTACTACAGTTTTATTTTAAAATCGGTCTCATGCTGATGTCATAATTTGTTCGTCAGGATTATATCTACAAATTTGCTTTCATTTATTTTTCTATAGGACGTGTAGTTTTTGATTTAATCGTGAAAAATTGCATTACAATTAATAAACAAGTTGAATTTGTGTAAAAACGTCTAGAGATTAATGGCAAATAAGGAACGAATATTAAAATAATTATGAAAAATAAAATTTGTTCTTTATTTTGCTATATCTGAATGAGCAGTTTGGAGCCAAGATATACAGATATTAATATAGTATACATTTAATATATTAAAGTAGAACATAATATAGAGAAATTTGCGTATTGGACAAATTTTATTCGAGTGTGAAGCGTGAGATAAATATATTATCGAGAGCGAAGCAAATTTTTTTTTCTAGATTCGTTCTGATATGAAAAGTATATTCCATGATAGTTTGACCTGTGCCCACCCCTTGTAGAGAAGAGAGAATCTTTTCTGTCTGAAAAACGAAAGTTCAAGTTTCTTGCCAAACCAATACAAGACACGAAAAAAGTAAAAAAAAAAAATTGTTTCTCTAAAAAAGTTATAAAAAAATATCTCTTGACACTTTCTTCTATCTTGCGTGATTTTGCAGATTTTTGCGAAAATATATATACAATATTTTGAAATTTCTTTTTCTCGACAATACAATTTTATGACTTCATGAAAAACAAAGAAGAACATAATTTAACAGTTTCAATAACTTTGACTTGAAACTTTTTCCTTTGAAGTCGACAGTTTTGAAATAATCGATACTCTCATTTTTTCAAATTTACTTTATTATTCTATTACTATTTTCGAGGATTGTATACAGATTTTCGCAAAAAAATGTCTTCGTTCCATGGTGCAAGCACAGAGCAGACTATAATCAATATCAATTTGGAAATTTTCAACGGAATTCAATTTTTAAAATTTAAATACTCATAATTTTGCCACACAAATTTTTTCGGAAAATCGGTCAAATAAGAGTCGTCTTATTCCTTTTGAAAAGAAAGATATTTGGGTGGCAAATGATGTTAGGACTTCCTGCCGGAGTTTGAATGAATTAGGTCTAATATTAAATTAAAAAAATAAAATTTCTTTCTATGAAAAATATCACACTATAAAAAATATATTGAACTAAAAGAACCGTAAATCGATTAAATATTTTGATTGTGCCTATTAGAAATAACCAAAATTATTGTTACACGGAATTTGGATAAACTAAATTAGTAGGAAAAAATTCGGAAAATTTTTTCTGCAGCAAACAGAGGTGAAAAAGTCTCTACAAATAAGTATCTGAATATAAAGCCGCGATTAACGTGTGGAGCATAAAGTATCCGTTGCAGCTGTTTATCAAGAAGTTCCGTAGCCCAGAACACACCGAAATACATTTTCGACCACACCTACCATTTTTACCTGAAAAACTCGGAAAATCATCCACGAAAAACTCAAAGTTTTTTTTTAATTTGAATTAATTACACAATTTACCTTCAGAACATTCCAAGTTATATTTCCTGTCCCATAATAAATTTCAACAACTCCCTAAGACCACCCCAACCACTTTTACCTGAACAAATCCGAAAAACCACCACGTAAAACACTCAAAAATTAAATAATTTTAATTAATCACCCGAGTCCACTTTAGCAAATCTCAAGTTATATTCCCAACTCCATAATAATATTCAAGAACCACGTTGAGTGCTGAAGGTGAAAAGAATGGACCAAATACATGGTTTTTGGTCCATTTTGGCCCTATTTCGTTAATACCTTCGTAAAAACTAATTATTTGTATACATTAAGTGTATTTGAAAATTATTTTTTAAGCACTCAACGCAGAGAAGTTTGTTGGCGATGAAGTGAAAGTGCGCCTAATCCCATAACAAAATTTAGCAACCTCCGAAAACCACTCTTAAGTTGAATTTTTTGATTGTGGGTACCGATAGGTGTGTCCGCTAAGTATGTATACTTTGAATTCGATTCTTTTTGCAAAATAAATTCTAAATAGATCATTTGCTTCGAATTAAGCAAAATAAAAAATATTAGAAGACCACCAAGCGAAATTTTAATTTTTACTCCACTGTGTTTCAAAAATATCAAGGATGGAGTATTTTTCAAATTTTACGTCTGCATGGGTACCAAAATGGGATAACAATAAGGAATGCCTTATTTCGAAATATAATTGTTTATCAGATTTGAGAAAATGATAGTTTTAAATAAAAATTAGCATCATAATATAAGGCGGTGGTAAACATAAACTAATTAGCAATTATTGGCCTATTATATGAATTTTCTAAGCAAACACCTAACCTATAATATATTGTACTTACGAACGCTGATACACTTCATACAGTTTTCGATGTTCTCATCCAATTCAAGTTATTTATATAGACTTGACATTGATGAATAGCAAAATCTTCTATGGTAAATCGTCTTAGCTTTATTTTCCATGCAATAGGCATAAAACACGTTTTAACTTTTTGATTTGTAATTGCAAGTCTTCTTCTTTGTTTATAGATTCAGTCGTTTATACCAATATGAAAAAGAAAAAATGTTGACTTTTGAATCCAAACGGTTGGTAGACGTTTGACATAGTGGAACCTGCTTAGGCGGGAATTTCAAATATTGCAATATATAATTTTTGTAATTGCGTCCTAAGATGAGACAAAAATACGAACATTTTTATTTTTATTCTCGGACTATCACAACAAATTGCCTTTGCGCGTTAAAATAATATGGTTTCTTAAATATTAATTAACAATATTGTAGAACATTGAATGTCTGCCAGATTTGGTCAACATTTTTCTAGGTTTTTTTTGTGGAATACCAAATATATAAATTCATATCAGAAATAAGAAAGTGAGCATTTTCCCGAAGATACAAATCCCTCTCATTGAATTAATAAAAAGGATAATATAATGATTCAATATAAGGTTTTTTTGAAATAGTTTGAAAGTCTATTCCCGCTTTATAATATTGGGAATATTTGAATTCGGGAATTTCCAAATGACACTTTCTATCGCAAAAATTAATCCTTATTATGATTTTAAATATGAATATCCATTTTATGGATGTATTTATACTAAATATTGTGAAATTATAATGCCAATGTTCCAAATTTTCAGCTTTTTAACAACATAACGATGGCTCATATATTAGGCTATAATTTATGTATACTGAAAATTTACTATTCATTTAGGATTTCTTTTAAAATATGACTTTTCTTTATACTTAATAGAATATCAGTAAACTTGATTCAGCAAAGAAAGGTGAAGTAACATGATTGAAACCAAGATTATTTTGGCATTAAATATAGGCTTTATTCAAGGCGCATACTACTTGTTTCTCAGACAGTTTATAATAATAAAACGAGTAGGATTACAATACAATACAAGTACTACAATATATAATAAAATTTTTTAAAATCCTAATTTTCAAGGACCCAAGCAACCATTTTTAATAATAAAACGAATGAACAGAAGAAATCGCATCCGACAGAAATGTGAACGAACAGTAGTATCTAAAATTCTAATTAGGCGCATTATGAAGTAACTGATTAAAATACACGGAAGCTTGACAAACATTTAAGGAATTTGCATTCAAACATTAAAATCAATCTAATGAGCACCAGTCCGGTAAGAAGAGAATAGAGGAAAAATCAGAATCTGTATTTCCATGAATACACGATTTTTGCTCCAGCTCGAATAACTAAAGTTACAGAATAAAATTGTTTACATGTATCAAATTTACTGTAGAAGCATGGGGGGTAAAAAAACTATACTGCGCCTGACAAGCGGACATTTTCTTGGTTAAAAGAACCTTGCCCCAACGACTCAATGCAATATTCCCAACCTTACATTGTGAATTTTTGCAAATCTTCACACAATTTGGTGTGCTATCTGTGGAATTAGAAATCCGAATTTTTATTGATAATAGATTTGATACTTTCACGATGATTCATTATAATAAATTTAAATTTAGAATTTAAAATTTAAAGATTTTTCGGGTTTCAATCGTGTGCGAAACTATGAATGTTGCCGACGTTTCGTGAACATTGCAGTTCACATCTTCAGGGCTGACCTGAAACTGAGGTTTCAGGTTATGTTGTTCTTATATATGTATTCTCTACGATGCCTGTGATTGGCCAGAGTGCCCCATGGTGGGGACTGCTTGAACTTGATTGGCCAATTAAGTCTTTTTTAAAAAACCCGGGAGGATGGAAAGCCAAATCGGATTGGTATTATATCCATTGTCTCTATTGATGTTATTAGGGTGTTTCAAGATTTCGATTGCTTCTCTATGTTTTCTTGGGAATTTATTAGACGTTTTAGCGATGACGGTTGTTTTGTCAAATAAGATACTATGTCCTGTTTCGATATGATGCTCAGCTACTGCTGATTGTGTGAAATGTTTTAGCCTAACTTTACTCTCATGTTCTTTTACACGTTGACTTACCGCCCTCCCGGTTTCTCCAATATAGACTTTACCACAAGAACAAGGGATTTGATATACTCCCGGATCACTGAAAGGTTCCTTTTTATCTTTAGGGTTGTTTAAAAGTTGTCCTATTTTTGCAGGTGGTTTAAATATAGTTTGAATGTTGTGTTTGTTGAGAATTCTTCCTATTTGTTCCGTGATACCTTGAATGTAGGGTAGGGTGGTGGTTGTTTTCCTCTCTCTTTCTTTATTAGGTTGTGTTGACTTGTTTTCTTGAGTGTATTTTCTTATTGCTTTATTAATTTGTTTGTTTGTGTAATCGTTTTGTATTAGGATTTGTTTAACATTTTGTAATTCCTTTTGTAAGTTATCTTTATCTGTTATGGAGACAGCTCTGTATACAAGGGAATTGATGACCGATTGCTTTTGAGATGGGTGGTGGTGGGAGGAGGCATGCAGGTATCTGTTTGTATGCGTGGGTTTTCTGTAAACTTCATGTCCTAATGTGTTATCAGATCTTTTATAAACTAGTACGTCCAAGAAAGGTAATTTTCCGTTTTGTTCAATTTCCATAGTGAACTTGATATTAGGGTGTATTTTATTGATGAAATCGAAAAATTTGTTTAGTTCTTCTAGTCCATGTCTCCAGATGACAAAAGTGTCGTCAACGTAACGGCACCAGAATTCCGGTTTAAGCTTGGATTTGTTAAAGATTTTAGTTTCTAAATTTTCCATAAAAATGTTAGCTATTACAGGTGAGATTGGAGATCCCATTGCTGCTCCTGAGGTTTGTTCGTAGAATTGGTTATTGAAAGAGAAATAGGTATTAGTAAGACAGTGTTCTATTAAAGGTGTGAGATTGGAGGGGAAGTTTGCAAAGGATTTAATAATATCGATTGTATCAGAGATTGGTACTTTTGTAAAGAGAGATACTACGTCGAAACTTACTAGGATGTCTTGGGGTTGAATGTGAATCTGTTGTATTTTTCTGATGAAGTCAAAAGAGTTTTGGATGTGTGTGATAGAGTTTCCTGTGAAAGGCTTAAGTTTTTTGGCGAGAAAGCGTGCCAGGTTGTAAGTTGGAGAGTTTATTGCGCTGACGATCGGCCTGAGCGGGATGTTGTTTTTGTGAATTTTTGGGAGTCCGTAAAGTTTTGGAGAGATAGGATTAGTAGGGTTTAATTTAGATATTGTATCGTCGTCAAGATTTGAGTCTTTTAGGAGGCTTTTTGTTCTTCTGGTTATTGTTTTTGTGGGGTCTTTTTTAAGCTTTTTATATGTATCGTCAGTAAGAAGGTCCATGATTTTGTTGTTATAGTCTTCTTTATTCATTATTACTGTTGTGTTGCCTTTGTCTGCGGGTAATATTATGATGTCTTTATTCTGATTGAGTTCTTTAATAGCTGTTTTTTCTTGTTTTGTTAAGTTTGAGGAAGGGAGTTGGGCTTCGCGTAAAATGTTGGCTGTCCTACGTCGTATGTCATTTGCTTTTTCGGGTGGAAGGGTGTATATTGTGGATTCCAAATTGCTGATGATTTCTTCTTTTGGGATTTTGGAGGGAGCGACTGCAAAATTATGTCCTTTAGATAAGGCTGAAATCATTTCATTGCTGAGATGATGGTTAGAGATGTTTTTTTACTGTATTAGTTAATGGTGCGTGCTTTACTGGAAGTAATTTGTCAAATTTTATTTTTTGTTTCTCAGTGCAAAAGTCTTTAATCCGTTGGGATTGGTCAAATGATATGCGGTCCAATGTGGACCAAATGTCAAATCTGAGAGTGTTTGATAGAAAAAGATGAAGTTTTAATAGTTTATTGGAGGTAGTATGCAAGTCAAATTTGGTATGTTGTATCCTTTCTTTTAAGAGAAGCAAACTTGTTTTATGTAGAATTGATTTGGATTTAGATGTTCCCAAATGGTTTTTCAACTGTAAGAATTTTGGGACGATGTTATTGTCCCTACACCGTTTTAAGAAAGCTAAAGATGTTAGTAGTTTAGCTTGAGAAGACCTGAGCTTACTAAAAGTGTTAGTTTTAGTAAGGAAACTCTCCCCGTAGAGTTCTTTAATAATAGATTTGATACTTTCACGATGATTCATTATAATAAATTTAAATTTAGAATTTAAAATTTAAAGATTTTTCGGGTTTCAATCGTGTGCGAAACTATGAATGTTGCCGACGTTTCGTGAACATTGCAGTTCACATCTTCAGGGCTGACCTGAAACTGAGGTTTCAGGTTATGTTGTTCTTATATATGTATTCTCTACGATGCCTGTGATTGGCCAGAGTGCCCCATGGTGGGGACTGCTTGAACTTGATTGGACTTGAACTCGATAAAATTGAAAATAGCTTGTTAACCGGCTGTAAAAAGAATAGAATTAATCTCACTTTTACGTTAAAACCTGACAATCTTAATTTTCCTGTATTCTTCTTCTCTTACCGGGAGGATAACCTTTGCTGAAATTAACAACAGTTTCCAATATCTCAGCCATGAGATATCCTGGTGCTGTTTGAGACCACATTTTGTAATTTTCGGTTTGCAAAATTTGTTCTACGTTACTTTGTATAAACTTCAACGTTCTCTCCTTCAGGGTGCTTTCATGACATTGATCAAAAAGTTCAAGTAAATGTATAGCGTTTTCTATCTTTAAAGACCTAGAAAGTTCCTCTCCACAAAGTAATTTAAGTTTCGGTATATCGTAATTATCTGCTGCTTTTAAAAGTTTCTCGGCATAAGATTCTAACTCTTTTACAGTAAGTGCATTCTTTTCAAAAAGTAAAGAATAATCGATTATCTGGCTTGAGCGAAGTGTCGAAGGTTTTTTTGCGAAAATATGCGGAACATCTTGGCGAGAAAGTTTAGTACAAAGTATGTACGATTGATTAATTTGATTGGCAGACACTTCTATATCCGCTGAAGAGAGGTAGAACTTGCAAATGCTTGACCTGGAAATTTTACCTATATTCTTCCTCTCCACAAAACATAAATTACAAGGCTTCTGAATATAATAAAGTGATATTTCGTACTCATACATTAGTGGGACTTTCTCGATAAATTCTATTTCGAAGTGCCAAAGTATAGAATATGTTAATTTCGGCAAGCATTCTACACTTGGATCATCTATCAGTGGAAATTTTGCTAACTTTAGGTCTACCTTTTTATTATAAGCTAAAATACTAACGGGATGAATGGTTACTGTTTCTCCGTGGAATGAAAAATTCTCTTGAAGTTCCTTGTTAATAATTGCCAGTTGATTCCCCGCCATTATCAAATAAAAAAATGACTTAAATACAAAAAATATTACAAGATAAAAAATTAAGATTGAACTGTAAGAACTGTTTTATATTTTGATTTGGATTATATAATAGAAAACAGATTTTCTTGTTATCCTAATTGAAAACACCATCAAAGATCAGTTTATTCAATTTTTTTACCAATTAATATTTCTTTTTGAGCTCTTTGAAGAAATTCAAATTAGGAGAAAAAAAGTTTGAAAACACTGTGAGAAAAGAGTTACGTAGCAAAACTTTCTTTTGCAGATAAAATGAAAAAAGTAATCTAAAAATAATAAGAAAAAACTAACCTATAGTATACTTGAAAAGCTGGTAACAAGTTTCGAGGTTTTCACATCAAATTCAAGTGACTTTTATAAACTGGATATAATTGAATATGTCTTATGGTCTTATTATGTCGACTCTCTTAGCTTTATTTTTCGAGCTAAATGCATAAAACAACGTATCAACTTTTTCTACAAATCTCTCTTATTCGTTCAGATAACATATGACATGCGCTGATCGTCATTTGTCATAAATAGTACATACTTGAACAATTTATGTTCAAATATTAAAACAATTAAAGCTATACTTTTTGCGATAATTTATATGCTGAAAATGTAGTGTTCAATTTTAGTTTGGATTTATTCGAACTATAAGAATACTTTTCCTGATATTTAATAGAATGTCAAGAAAATTATTGTAACCAAGATTTTTTTCCCATTAAATAAACATACCAATTGCTTTATTCAATGTGCATAGTATTTATTGCGCATACATTTGTCATTAATAAGGCGATCCAGTAGTACTAATATATTCCAAATCCATATTTTACTATAAAACGAATGAAAAAAAGAAATATAATCCGGCAAAAAAACTATCGAACAAAATTATCGAAATCTTTAATCTAAGGCGCATTAAGAAGTGACTGATTTAAACATACGGAAGCTTAACAAACACTTAAATGATAGTACATTAAAATCAATTCAATCTGCACCAGAATATTTTTTGTCAAATTCAAATATGGTTTCCATTATATCAGCCACTAGATATCCTGGTGCTATCTGACGCCACGTTTTGTAATTTTCGGTCTGCAAAATTTCTTCAATGTTACTTTGTATGAACTTCAAAGCTCTTTCTTTCAGAGTGCTTTCATGGAATGTGTCAGCAAGTTCAAGTAAATGTAAAGCGTTTTTAACTTTTAAAGATCTAGACATTTCCTCACCACAAAGTAATTTCAGTTTCGGTATATCGTACTTATCTGCTGCTTTCAAAAGTTTCTCGGCGTGAGTTTCTAACTCCTTTACAGTATTTACGTAAATATATCGCAACATTTCATGAAATACACTTGAATCTACATCTTCAACAATCATTTCATTTTCTCTCTTTTCTTTCATTTCGTTGTAAAACATAGCTAGAAATACTGGCGACTTTGCAGAGAGAATCTCTTTATG
Source organism: Andricus quercusramuli (assembly GCA_932178445.1). NCBI lineage: Eukaryota > Metazoa > Arthropoda > Insecta > Hymenoptera > Cynipidae > Andricus > Andricus quercusramuli. Next base: position 38,122 of record CAKNXH010002371.1, on the reverse strand, counting down.
CACTAAAAATTCCCTGCTTTCGACAACGATTTTAAAATTTGTAAGAGCATTGTTTTCGAAAAGTAAAGAACAATCGGTTATCTGATTCGGTAGAAGTGTCGAAGGTTTTTTCAAGAAAACATACGGAACGTCTTTGCGACAAATTTTAGTACAAAGCAAGTAAGTTTCTTTAAGCGCATATGCATCATTTAATGTCAAATCAGGTATATCGAACTTGCATTTGCTTGACTGTGAAATTTTACCCATACTCACAGTTTCCACATAAACTAATTTACAAGGCTTTTGAAAATAATATAATGATATTTCGTACTCATTTGGCAGTGAAACATTCGTATTCAAATATATTTCAAAGACTGTGCGGGACGTTAATGTTGGTAAGCATTTTACACTTGGATCGTCTAACAACGAAAATTTTTCAAACCAAAGTTCATTAAATGGATTGCTATAAGTTGAAACGGAAACTGGATGCATTGTCACTGTACCTCCATGGAATGTAAATTTTTCTTGAGATTCCTTGATAATAATTGCCAGTTCAGCGTCCGCCATTTGTATAAGTATGAATTTCCGTTTTTCGAACTCTTTTCAAATTGAGAAAATACGTATAGGATTCCTAAGAAAACAGAAACGCCAAAATAATAATATAATGACTCAATTCATTTCAAATCCAGCAGGCAGTTCGCAGAATCATTTGCCACTCAAATAATTAGGTTGGTTTCAGGGGTTACAGTGGTTCAGCAGTTCAATTATAGGGAAGATAGGGGGTTTTTCATCAAAAGAAGGGAATTTTTTATATTAAAAATGCCAGCGTAATGAAAAAAAGTTAAATGTAACACTCTTATAAATGAAATTACTATTTGTTTTTGAATGAAATATTGTAGGAACGAAAATATGTCAATTAGGTGTTAGATACTTTTTTTTTCTTTTGCAACACTGTTAATAATATAATTATGTTAGATTATATTTCTTTATTTTTTTTTTTGCGCAAATTACCGACAATTTGTTTTCTTTGGATCGTTGTTTCTCTGAGCTACTTAATAATTTCTTCCATTATTTTTATTTTTCTAGAAGTTAGTTTCTATATGTGCAAGTTTCGCCACCAATCATAATTGGATTTTGCTAGAACTGGACTAACCCATCATGGTGCATTTATAACTCTGTCCATCCGACCGGTGCGGCGCAGACAGAAAGTCCATAAAGAGTAAAAGAGATAGAGAGGGGAAAATTGAACAAAAAGTACTCTCTATCTCATTCACTCGTGTGGCCTTTTCTACCTGCACCGGTCGGACGGACAGAAGTATGAATGCATCATCACAGTATTAAAAGTCCTCCAGAAAATATCAATTATAGATCGGTAGTTGGGCATGTTCATAGCTGCACCTGCAGTGTGACGCGCATTTTTGAGTATCATACATTTCTGTTTCTTATAATTCTTGAAAACTTAATCGCAGCTTCAAAAAAATAGGGGAAAAGGGAAATATAAGTGGACAAAATTCTCGAATATTGTGATTATAGGGGATTTGGAGAAAATGGGAGAAAAGAAGAAAGGGGAAAAGAGTAAAGGGGAAAAGGAGAATAGGGGACTGACTGTGACCCATGTGGTTATCTGAGGAATAAGACGCCACATATCTTACCGATTTATCAAAAAATGTTGTTTGACAAAGTCATGAGTATTTGAATTTTTTCAATTGAAAATGCGAATTATCAAAAAATGGTCCAAATTTGTGTTGAAAGTTCCATATATTTTTATCTAATACAAGTATTTCGCTTTTCCTTTATGAATATGATCGAATTTCTGATCCTCTTTCGAAATCCGTTGGCGAGGTCTAAAATTGAAAAAATTGCGGTGTTTTTTCTGGAAATACTCAAAATAAATTTATTCAAGAACCCTAGCGTCTGAAAAAAGAAAATTCACGTTTCTTGCCAAATCGATACAAGACACGAAAAAAGTCAAAAAACAAAAAAAAAGAACGGGTTCTCTAAAAAAGTTCTAAAAAAATATGTCTTGACACTTTCTACTATCATGCATTATTTTCCAGATTCTTACTAAAATATGTATTAAATCTTTTGAAATTTATTTTTTCTCAACAATACAATTTTATGGTTTCGTGAAAAACAAAGAAGAACTCTCGTTTTTTCTAAGAGAATTTTATTATTCTATTACTAAAGTTGTTGAAGCTGCCAAATTATCTTCTTATTTGTTTTTTTATGACACTATAAAATTGTATTGCTGAGAAAAAATAAATTTTCCAGGATTATATACAGATTTACGCAAAAAATTTCTTCGTTCCATGGTGCTATCATGAAATATGCTCTTTACATTAAGACAAATCGAGAAAAAAATAAAAAGAAAAAAAACGATGGTGTTTTTGAGGACTATTTTTAGAAAAACCACCGCCATTTTGTCAATTTTGAAATTTTCCAACGGAATTCAATTTTTAAAATTCAAATACTCATAACTTTGTCAGAAAACAATTTTCGGAAAATCGGTCAAATACGAGTCGTCTTATTGCCTTTGAAAAGCAACATATTTGAGTGGCAAATGATGTTGGGACTTCCTGCCGGATTTTTAATGAATTCGGTCTAATACAAAATTAAAAAAATTAAATTACTTTATATGAAACATATCACACTATAAAAAATATATTGAACTGAAAGAACCGTAAATCAATTAAATATTTTAATTGTACCTAATAGAAATAACAAAAATTATTGTTACACCTGGAAAACACCGTCAGTTTAGTCAAATATTTTTATCAATATTACGTTTTAGCTCTTTGGAGTTTGGACGAACTAAATTAAGAGAAAAAAATAAAATACAAATAAGAATCTGAATATGCAGCCGCGATTAACCTGGGTGCCCACCTCCCTTTTTTCTATTTTTTAATTGTTAAGATGAGAAAACAACGTTCAGAGCATAAAGGATCCGTTGTAAGGACCTTGCGTCATTGCAGATATTGATAAAAAAATTAGGAATGATAGTTTGCTTGTAGGGTAATAACAAATGCCATGTTGTGGGGACTCACGTCTACATTGAAAAAAAATTACGTATCCGTCATGACGCAAGTTCAATGACGAAATTAAACCACTTTGCGCCCTGTCAACAGGGGTTAGTACAGCAGGCACACATATATTTCCAATGAGTGCTCGATGCCGCCAATCACGTGATTTAGTTTTTTTTTTAATTGCGCGATCATGCAAATTTTGAGGGAAAATGAATTTTTCAATAATTAATTAAGGTACGAGGGTTCAGGATTTGCTTGATCAGCATGGCGGTCCGTTATTACCCTATATGCAAACTATCATTCTTAATTTTTTTTATCAATATCCGCGATGACGCAAGGTCCAGTGTCGCTGGCTCTCCTACTACAGCCCAGAACACTCCAAGTTGTATTTTCCACCACCCCTACCATTTTTACCTGAAAAAATCAGAAGAGCCTCCACGAAAAACACTCAAAACTTTTTTTAAATTTGAAATAATTATTCAACTCACCTTCAGAACACCCCAAGTTATATTTACGGTCCATAATAAATTTTAACAACTCCCTAAGACCACCCCAACCACTTTTACCTGAACAAATCCGAAAAACCACCACGAAAAACACTCAAAAATTAAATAATTTGAATTAATCACCTAAGTCAACTTCAGTAAATCTCAAGTTATATTCCCAACTCCATAATAATATTCAAGAAACACCTGTTAACACCCCTGTGTGTTTTCAATTACAGGGATCACAGCGCAAAAGGAGTTTAAAAAAGGGGAAATAGGGTAATTTTCTCACGAAAAAGGGGAAAAATAGGGGAAAGATTAACCATTTATTTTTACATGTCGAAAAGAAAAAACAATCTTTTTATAACAAATATGACATTTAGAAAAAAATTTTCAATGATTTTTCAATAATTTTTGCCATTAAAGAATTTAATTTTAAAAATTGGATACTTTCAAATATCTTCAGTTGTCTTTTTGAAATTTCCAACTAAAAATTGTAAAAATTCGAAACAAAATTTTCCTTATTTAAATTTTTTTTAAATGTACTAAAACATGTTTTTTGGATTGATTCGAACTTGAAATTTCTTCAGCTTGGACCAAAGAAACATGTTATTATTTTTTATTCATGAGAAACATTTTTTTCATGGTGTTTATAACGTTCCAAAATCGCAAAAAAGATAGGAAATCCCAAAAATACTAACTCACGACAACATTTTTTTCCGAAAAACCAAAATAAAAATAATTTTCGTTTCGAAAAATTAATTTTCAATTGAAAAAACTGAATTTTCGCTCAAATTGTTAAATGTTGAAGCCTGAAAGAAGAATTTTCTACAATGCAGTTGATTTTTCAACACAAAAATATGAATTTTCAATTAAAAAGTTAATTTTCAACAAAAAATTAATGTTTTTAGTTAAAAACCCAATTTTTTAACAAACAAAAAAAACTTTAACTGAAATGATGCATTTTTAACTGAAAAATGACGAAAGGACGAATTTTTTACAAATTACATACATTTTTCACCAAATATTTGAATTTTCAAAATAAAAAAGATCAATTTTGAACCAAAAATGGAATTGCTACATTTTCATTTGAAAAACCTAATTCTTAAATGAAAAAAACAATTTTCTACCAAATTATTGAATTTTTTAGCAAAGAAAAAGAACTTTCTACAATATATTTGAAGGTTTAACTCAAAAATATAAGTTTTCAAAACAAAAAATAATTTTCAATCAAAAATTGCAATTTTCAGTTTGAAAAAATGAATTTTTAACAAAGTAGTTTGATTTTCAACCCAAAAGACAGCTTTTCAATAAAAAAATATATTTTCAACCAAATAGTTCAATTTTTAACCAACTTTTCGCCAAAAAATATAACTTTTGAACAAATTTGAACTTGCAACGAAATAGTTGAATTTTCGACTAAAAAATACCAATTTTCAAACACAAATGGAATAGTTGAATTGTGAGTTAAAAAAATTAATTTTCAACGAAAAAAAAGCTTCAACAATAGTTAAATTTTCAAGTGAAGATTTAAAAAAATTATAAATTGCTCAAGTTAAAACATTCAAAGTTGCAGTTGATGAATTTGGAATATTCCATTTTTTAATTGAGTATTTAACTTTGTACATTTAAACTAAAATGTGTGAATCTTCTAATACTTGTTTGAAAAGTACTGTATATTTTGTAACTGTTCCAATTTTATATTGGATAATAACTTCTGCCTCCAGTTTTCATATTTTCAACTTGCTTTAAAATGTTTCATCTTCAAATTTTTTAAAGAGTATTTATTTTTAATGGTCTGCACTTGAAACGTGTACCTTATTTGTTCATAAATAATTTATTTGAATGCTATAATTGATTTAATGGTGCAATTGCAGAATAGGGGCGTCACCTCTGTTTTGGCTGGAAAAATTTTTTTTTCGGCAACAAACTATTAGAATCTTTAATTGGACAATAAATGAAGCGATTTGATAAGGATAAAGTTTTAAATTATTGTTACTTTTGTCACTACGATGTCTCAAATATGGGTCTGTCACGATATGTGACGAAAGGACGCCCTTGGCTATCGATGGCAATCGAGATATGTATGTCACAAAAATCAAAAATAGATATGCAATGGTCACAAAAATAATGTTGAATAAACTCCTACCCATTTCCAACGTCTTGTGGGGGTGGGAAGGCACTGGTCACAAAAATAATGTTGGTCAAATCCCTACCCCTTTCCAACGTCCCGTCTCCTCTTGTCTCAAGCATATTTGAGACATCGTAGTAACAAAAGTAACAATAATTTTAAACGTTTTCCTGATCAAATTGCTTCATTTATCGTTCAATTACATATTCCAATAGTTTGTTGCTGGAAAAAAAATTTTTTCCAGCCAAAACAGAGATGACGCTCCTATTCTGCAATCTAACCGATTTAATTATTATTCAATACTGGGTATAAATATCGTATTTCAAATATCGTATATTTGAAGAGAAAAGGGGAATTTCAAGAAAAAAGGGGAAACTAAGAAAAAATGGGGAAGACTGTGCACCCTGCAATTAGGTATTTTCACTTCACCACCAACTAACTGCACTTCATTGAGTGCTGAAGGTGAAAAGAATGGACCAAATACATGGGATTTGGTCTATTTTGGCCCTATATCGTTAATACCTTCGTAAAAACTAATTTTTTGTATACATATAAGTGTATTTGAAAATTATTTTTTAAATACTCGACGAAGTGAAGTTTGTTGGCGATACAGTGAAAGTGCGCCTGATCTCATAACAATATTTAACAACCTCCGAAAACCACTCAAAAGTTTAATTTTTTTATGGTGGGTACCCGGGTACCCTGGGTGTGTCCGCGAAGTACGTACACTTTAAAGTCGATTATTTTTGCAAGATAAATTCTAAATAGATCATTTGCTTCGAGTTAAGCAAAATAAAAAACATTAGAAGACCACCAAGCGAAATTTTAATTTTTACTCCACTGTGTTTCAAAAATATCAAGGATGGAGTTATCTTTCAAATTGTACGTCTGCATTGGTACCAAAATAGGATAATAACAATAAGGATGAATGCCTTATTTCGAAATATAATTGTGTATCAGATTTGAGAAAATGAAAGCTTTAAATAAAAATTAGCATCATAATATAAGGCGGTGGTAAATATGAACTAATTAGCAATTATTGGCCTATTATATGAATTTTCTAAAAAAAAAACATAACCCATAATATATTGTACTTACGAAAAAACCTGATACACTTCAGAAAGTTTTCGATTTTTTCATCCAATTCAAGTTATTTATATAGACTTGACATTAATGAATAGCTATTATCTTCTATGATAAATCGTCTTAGCTTTATTTTCCATGTAATAGGCATAAAATACGTGTAAACTTTTTAATTTGTAAGTCTTCTTCTTTGTCATTCTTTGTTATAGATTCAGTCGTATATAACAATATGAAAAAGAAAAAATGTTGAACTTTGAATTAGAGATGGGGAGTGACGTCAAATGACGCCGACCGCTTCAGTCATCTGACCGATTTCCCGTCATCTGACTGTCTGACCGGACATTTTGGAAAAAGTGGAAATCATCTTATAAATAGTTATTGGAATGTTCTTTAATGAATGGTGTAAGATGAAAACTAATACGGAACAATTTTTTATGAAATTACAGGCTGTTAATCTCTTCAGACGGACAATTTCTTCGATTTGCGTGATTGTAGTCAAACATAACCTACAAAAATCATTCGCAATCAAGTCACAAAAGTTTATGGCAAATATGATTTGTTTCTTTCAGGAAAAAATCTAATCAAATGACTGAACGCTAATTTGAATTTTACGTTGTGGCATTTTTATATTGTATTATATTGTGGATTACATTTATATCTATTATAGGGATCAATTTAGTGATAGGAAAGAAAACTGGAAACGCCAAAAATTACAGGTTGAAATAAAAGGATGGAAAGGATAATTCAATAAACCTATCTGTTCGGTGGTGCTGTCAAAACCATATTATGGTTTTGATTGTAGTATAAGGCTTTTATTCTTAAAGTTTTTTTTTAGTTTCAAAGTTCTCAAGAAGCTGCACAAATTCGTATAGCTTATTCTTAACAAAATAGAGATACCTGGCCTCTCAGTGTATAATAATATTTATCATTATTACACTTAATTCTGTCGTTGAAAAATCAACTGTTTTGTAGAAACTTCAACCATTTTTTTTCTTTCTTTCCTGAAAAACCTTTGCTGCTTGAAAATTCACCTCTTTAGGTAGAAAATTAACTTTGTTAACTGAAAATTTAACTATACATCTTTGTCTGAAAATTGATCGTTTTTAATTGAAAATCAACTATTAAATTTCTTATTGAGAATTCATCTTTTTTTGGTTGAAAATTTAAATACGTGGTTGAAACTCGAACTACTTTGTTAAAAATTAATTTTTTGTTTGGAGATTCACCACTTTAATTGAAAATTCAGCTCTTCGATTCAAAATTAATTTTTTAAATAAAAATTTGTCTTTTCAGTATGAAATTAATCTTATTGGTTGAAAATTCATATTTTTTGTTAAAAATTTTCAAGTTTTATGGATAAGTCATCCTTTTTGGTTGAATCTTGTTCTTTTTGTGGGAATAATATCAACTATTAGATGTTTTGTCAACTGAATTTAACTTGATTAGAAATTTGAAAATGTATCGGCCCGAAAATTTTGAGCTTATATGTTTAAAATAGCTTTTTGCAGTCCCGAACTTTGAAGTTTTCTTTAAATTTTTAACACTTCAGTCTAATGATTTTGAATTTAAAAGCGTTTTAATTTGGATTTTCCAAAAACATAAAAATGCGTTATTTCGAGGCTCTCCACAAACAATTTTACTGCTACAAATTAAAAACTAAAAATGTAAAAGCTTCAGCCATTCAAATTTAAGCTAATAATTAATTCCTGAATTTTAAACGATGCTTCAATTAGAAATTCTCTCATTTCTGAAGTTTCATTGAAATAATTCTTTACACGTTTTTAATTTAACAATGCTTTGATTCTTAAGATTTTCATTCAGATATTGTTTGATTTTGAACAAGTTATCTAAATTGTAAAGAAAAGAGAATCCTGAACTGCAATTTGAAGTGTTCTGAAATTACAGTCGAGCAAGTATTTTTGAATTTTTTAAATAAAATAAAAATAATTTTGAATTTTGTTATCATGAAATTAATCTAATGTTAACCTTTTTCTACCTTGCAATTATTCAAGTATACAGGATTTTAATTTAAAATTGTACAATTATGAACAATTTAAATTTGAAACGACAATAAGAGGTTGCACTATTTATTTTTAAGCATAAGTTGTACAATTTTGAACGATTTAAATTAACCCGAAATAGTTTTGAATTTTGTTAAGATAAGATTATTCCAAACTAAATTTTATACCATTTATTGGATGATAAAACTCACACAAAATCATCGTTTTGGCTTCTTTTTTTAAAAAAGTGTACTTTTTAGTTTTCAAGATTTGAAAACTGTTCATGTTTAATAGGTTATGTTCATTAACAGCAACGAGATACAATCACTTTTTACGTATTTATTCCTTTTTCTTCACTTTTTTTTAGAAAACAAATTTCGTTTTACTAATAGAAGGGTTTTTTGTCGTTTGTATCTATGATATTAATTCAATTTTTCGCGTAATAACATGATTTCCACTTTTTCCACTTGTCCGGTCAGGTGAGTCAGATTACCGGAAATCGGTCATCTGACGGTCACTCTCCATCTCTACTTTGAATCCAAACGGTTGGTAGACGTTGGACATACTGGAACCTGTTTAGGCGGGAATTTCAAATATTGCAATATATAATTTTTGTAATTGCGTCCTAAGATGAGAGAAAAATACGAACATTTTTATTTTTATTCTCGGACTATCACAAAAAATTACCTTTGCGCGTTGGAATTATATGGTTTCTTAAATATTAATTGACAATATTGTAAAACATTAAATGTCTGCCAGATTTGGTCAACATTTTTCTAGGTTTTTTTGTCGAATAACAAATATATAAATTCATTTCAGAAATAAGAAACTGAGCATTTTCTCGAAGATCGAAAACGTGGAACAACTCGCAATTTCGTCCAAATATTGCCAGAAAAATTGCCAGAGTACAAAATTTTTAACTTTTTGGCACTCGCCAAGTTTTTTTTTTTTTAATTTTTTTTCTAATGTGTCCCCTAAGGGTTTACATTTTTCTTGTAACTCTTCCCTATTCCTTTACATACACTCCCACGCACTTACTTGGTGGTGGGAGGGGGACCTACAGTTTAAGGTGGGTTCCGAACCACCAAGAGCAACAGCCTTAAGTACTTAGAGAACCTTTTTCTCTAGAGGTACCGGTCCCACGACTCTCCGGAGATGAACAACTCCTTTGCTAGGCTAGTGTTCACCGCATGGGCCACCGAGGCTCTTCCAGAGTGCAAGGCGGGAATCGAACCCGCAAGCCGACGGGGTGGGTCCAAAGCCTACGCCTTAACCCCCACGATGATGTGTTTTTCTCGAAAAACGGGGTTTCAAAGATGTTACTTCAAAAATGAGCCGGTGTCTCGTTTTCAAACTCAAAGGGTTCATTTTGGGACCAAAATTCTGGAAATTTATGCAGCTGTATGCCCCTATAGCCTATATGTAACATACCGGCTATAAGGGTCCTTTTCATGAGGACGCCCAGATATATTTTCCTAAATTTGAACAATAATACAAAAAATTAAGTGTCTGCTAGAGTTGATAAATATTTAACTACTGTTTTTTTGAGTCATAATAAGAAATAATAAATCTGGGATTTATATAAATCCCTATTATTGAATTAATAAAAAGGATAATATAATGATTCAATCTAAGGATTTTTTTAAATAGTTTGAAAGTCTATTCCCGCTTTATAATATTGGAAATATTTGAAATCACAACTTTTCAAAAGACACTTTCTAACGCAAAAATGAATTCTTAACATGTTCTTAAATATGTTTATCTATTTTATGTATGTATTTATACGAAAAATTGTGAAATTCTAATGCCACTGTACCAAATTTTCAGAGTTTTAACAACATAAGGATGGTTCATATATTAGGCTATAATTTATATGAACTGAAAATTTGCTATTCAATTAGGTTTTCTTTTAAAATACGATAATACTTTTCTTTATATTTAATAGAATGTCGGTAAATTTGATTTAGCAAAGAAAGGTAAAACAACATGATTGAAACGAAGATTATTTTGGCATTAAATATAGGCTTTATTCAAGGCGCATACTACTTATTTCTCAGACAGTTTATAATAATAAAATGAGTAGGACTACAATACAATACAATTACTACAATATATAATAAAATTTTTTAAAATCCTAATTTTCAAGGACCCAAGCAACCATTTTTTATAATAAAACGAATGAACAAAAGAAATCGCATCCGACAGAAAAGCGAACGAACAGTAGTATTTAAAATTCTGATTAGGCGCATTATGAAGTAACTGATTAAAATATACGGAAGCTTGACAAACATTTCAGGAATTTACGTTCAAACATTAAAATCAATCTGATGAGCACCAGTCCGGTCAGAAGAGAATAGAGGAAAATTCAGAATCTGTATTTCCATGAATACACGATTTTTGCTCCAGCTCGAATAATTAAAGTTACAGAATAAAATTGTTTACATGTATCAAATTTACTGTAGAAGCAAGGACTTCGAAAAAAACCCACAAAAGATATTACACTGAACTACATTACCATATTGGTGATCATTACTTTCATTCAAATTCTACCACTGAAAAATAAAATCGTGATAAATATATATGGAAGTTACTTTTCATCACCATTTTAACCGTAAATCAATACTAAAGATGTAAATTGAACAATCCAGTGTTTTAGACTTTTTACTCAATAATGACTCTAAAAACAATAAATAAAAACATCTGAAGGTTTACGATTGAAAGGACCCAGATAACAAAAAATGCCGTGACGATTTCCTGAAACTCGCAATGTAAAATTGGGAATATTGCATTGAGAGGTTCAAGAAAGTTAGAAAGATTTATGTAACGCAGTAGTTTTTTTGATTCTCCTACAACACCTCCAGACATACGCATTATGCCTATTTTTCATATTTATCAAAAAGCAATTGCAACCAAAAATAAATTATTTTTTAATACTAATTTTTTGTAGAAATATGGAAAACAACCATGGCACATATGTCCATTTTCTTGGTTAAAAGAACCTTGTCCCAACGACTCAACGCAATATTCCCAACCTTGCATTGTAAGTTTCTGGAAATCTTCACACAATTTTTTATGCTGTCTGGGGAATTAAAAATCCGAATTTTTAGTGAGTCGATAAAACTGAGAATAGCTTATTAACCGGCTGTGAAAAGAATAGAACTAATCTCACTTTTACGTAAAACCTGAAAATCTTAATTTTCCTCTATTCTTCTTCTCTTACCGGGAGGATAACCTTTGCTGAAATTAACAACAGTTTCCAATATCTCAGCCATGAGATATCCTGGTGCTGTTTGAGACCACATTTTGTAATTTTCGGTTTGCAAAATTTGTTCTACGTTACTTTGTATGAACTTCAACGTTCTCTCCTTCATGATGCTTTCATGACATTGATCAGAAAGTTCAAGTAAATGTATAGCGTTTTCTATCTTTAAAGACCTAGACAATTCCTCACCACAAAGTAATTTAAGTTTCGGTATATCGTATATATCTGCTGCTTTCAAAAGTTTCTCGGCGTGTTTTTTTAACTCTTTCACAGTATCTGAGTAAATATATCGCACCATTTCCTGAAATACGTTTGAATCTATGTCTTCAATAATTATCTGATTTTGGATCTTTCCTTTCATTTCACTTTTAAACATAGCCAGAAATACTGGCGACTTTTCAGAAAGAATCTCTTTATGCACCCAAAATTCCCTGTTTTCGTCAATGATTTTGAAAATTGCAAGAGCGTTGTCCTCGAAAAGCTGGGAACAATCGTTCATCTGCTTTGGATGAAGTGGCAAAGGCCTTTTTTTGAAAATATAAGGAACAACTTTGCGAAAAATTTTAGTGCAAAGTAAGTAAGATTGACAAATTTTATTCAAATCATTTGATGTCAAATTAGGTATATCGAACTTGCATATGCTTGACTGAGAAATTTGACCTATATTCATAGTTTTCACGTGAATTAATCGACAAGGCTTTTGAAAATAATATAGTGATACTTCGTAATGATTTCTCAGTGAGACATTCGTAGAGAAACATAATTCGAAGACGGTGTGGTTTTTTAATTTTGGTAAGCATTTTACCTTTGGATCATCTAACAAAGAAAATTTTTCAAACATAAGGTCCGTAGAGGACTTACGACTGTAAGTTGAAACGTTAACTGGATGAATTGTCACCGTACATCCACGTGATGAAACATTTTCCGGAAATTCCTTGTTAATAATTGCCAGTTCAGCATCCGTCATCTTTGTAAGTATAAATTGCCGTTTTTGGAACTCTTTTCAACTTATAAAATAAGTTCAGAGGTTTCCTATAGGAAAACAGAAACACTTAATGATATAGTCTACAGTTTTTGAAATAAAATTACTTTTCAAACATGAAAAATATCACACTATAGAAAATATTTTCAACTAAAAGAACCGTACATCTATTTAACATTTTGAATATACATAATAGGAGTTTGGATGAGTTGAATTATGAGAAGGATTAATAAAGGGAGTAATGAAGGGTGGAAATCCATAAGGAGTCAAGCGCCATTTCGAAGAGAGACTAAAAACGTGTTGTAAATCCAACAAGAACATTAAAAAAAAGTTTTTCGAGACATTTTCCTGCTCTATCAAAGTAGAAAAAAGCTTGCTTCGGCAAAAAGCTATCAATTTTCGAGAACATTAATGAAACAGGTGACGTTTTGTATCCATATATAGACTTTGAACATTAATTTTGAAGTACATATGCAGTTTTTGAAAAAACTGAGCTATAAATTTCTAGTTATACAAAAATGAGAATTAATTTGTACATTATTTCGTACTGCACGCAGGGATAACAGGGTAATTGGAAATAATTATCCTGTCTCAAGAGAATTGAAATTGTAAGGTTAGAAAGAGCCTCTCTTGTCTGCTAACCCTGCCAGCTTTGGACGATAATCTGACGATGTTTTTAGATGATGACCGAGTAATTGAATTAAATAAGGTGTTAAATTTTGTTTGTCTACTGGTCCTTCGACGAAGGGCCTCTTCAGACGTACAACCATTTATAGCCTAAATACAGAAGAGACATAAAATAATTGTCACACTTTGTCTCAAAAACAAGTTGAAAACATATTTTTATCAATAGTTCTTTTACCATTTGGAGTAACTACAATGTTTACAATCCTTGACTTACAAAATGACTTATCACTCCATGATCAATTTAAGATTTAACCCATTTGGACAATCCTGTAAAAGAACTAATCATAAAAATGGGTTTTAACTTGTTTTTGAGACAAAGTGTGACAATTATTTGATGTCTTTTCTGTATTTAAGCTGCTATAAATTGTTTTACGTCTGAAAAAGCCCTTAATCGAAGAGCGAAACGTTAAACAATCTCAATAAATATATATAGGTACACCAGTAGACAAATAAAATTTAACACCTTATTTGGACGACAATACTTAATGTGAATATTATTTTTCTTATATATTTTTTGTAAGTTTATCTGCGTTGCAATATTCGAAATAATGAATTTAATATTTTATCCTTGTTACATTGCACTATATTATTATTTCAAGAAAGTGATTAATTCAGGATAATGAAGATATTTTTTCATTTTTAAAAATGCAGCTCCGAAAAAATAAAAACTCGAATTTGTCTTATTTTTTGAGCAGATAACCTAAATTCCGAAAATTTGGCGCCTGAAGCCTTCTGCATATCCATCATATCCATCATATCTGATCATATCCATCCATTTTGCCAATTTTGCCCTTTGCTTTCTTTAAAAACCTAACCTATAATATACTGTTATACTTACAAAAACTGATACAATTTTCGATGCTCTCGTCAAATTAAAGTTACTTTTGTACACTGTATATTAGTGAATATCTTATAATCTTATTTTATCGATCCTCTTAGCTTCATTTTCCATGCAAAATGAATAAAAAACGTCTTAACTTTTTCACTTGCACACCACACAGTGCTTGCACGATTGGATCATGAGTCGCAATGGTCGCAGTCACATAAACCATTTACCAACATGAAAAATAAAAACTTTGAACCAAAAAGGTTAGTAGACATACTGGAACAGTTTAAGGCGGGATTTTCAAATACAAAATTTCTATTTTTTGTAGATGTGTTATAAGAAGAGTCAAAAATACGAAAATTTTTATTTGCTATCGAAAATATAATCTTATAAGCCGAGCCTGGATCGCGAAAAAAATAATTCTTATGAAAATTGTAATGGTCACAGTGCAAAATTTTAAACTTTTTGACATAACGATGGTTTCAGGAAAGAAAGGTTATAAGTAACATGATTGAAAAAAAATTGTTTTTGCATTAAATATACATATCAATTGCTTTATTAATTTCACATGGAATATTTAATATACATTTAATCTTAAGAAGCCAATCTAGTAGTACTATAATATATAAAGTACTTTTGAAACATACTGAATGAGATTATGTTAATGATACTCGACATCCAATAAGAATTGAAAAATTAAAAAACTGAAAGCCTCCTTTGGAAGGGGAATTATAAACATACGTGCTGCGATTTTTACTTCGACTCATTTTCACGCTGAAAATTTAAAGTTCGAGATATCCAAATCCTATCATAAAACCAATGAAAAAAGAAATCTCTTCCGATAGAAAAGTTAACGAATAGTTCTATCTGAAATTTACAATAAGTAGTAAGAACTGATCGTTTAACCATTCAGAAGCTTTATAAAAATCTCTACAATCATGTCAATATATAAAACCAGCAATTTTTTGGTGAAAATTAACAATAGTTGCCAATATATCAGCCACTAGATATCCTGGTGCTTTTTGACACCATGTTTTGTAATTTTCGGTCTGCACAATTTGTTCTATGTTACCTCGTATGAACTCCAAAGCTCTTTCTTTCAGGGTGCTTTCATGGAATGCATCAGCAAGTTCAAGGAAATGTATAGCGTTTTCAACATTTAAAGATCTAGACAATTCCTCGCCAGAAAGTAATTTAAGTTTCGGTATATCGTACATATCTGCTGCTTTCAAAAGTTTCTCGGCATGAGTTTCTAAATCCTTTACAGTATTTACGTAAATATATCGCAACATTTCATGGAATACACTTAAATCTACATCTTGAACAATCATCTGATTTTCTTTCTTTTCTTTCATTTCGCTGTCAAACATAGCTAGAAATACTGGCGACTTTGCAGCGAGAATCTCTTTATGCACTAAAAATTCCCCGTCTTCGACAACGATTTTGAAATTTGTAAGCACATTGTTTTCGAAAAGTAAAGAACAATCGGTTATTTGACTCGGTAGAAGTGTCGACGGTTTTTTCAAGAAAACATATGGAACATCTTTGCGACAAATTTTAGTACACAGTAAGTAAGATTCACTCAATTGAGACTCTGATCCCAATGCTGGGAATTTTATCTCACATTTGCTTAGCTTTGTAATCTTAAACATATTTACCGTTTTAACATAAATTAATTCAAAGGGCTTTTTAACATAATACAGTGATATTTCGTACTGATTTATCGGTGAGACTTCTGTAAGAAAATGTATATAAAAAACGTCTGAATCAGAATTTAATTTTGGTAAACATTTTATATGTGGATCATCTAGCAGAGAAAATTCTTCCAACATATGATCACCGTACTTGTTATAAGTTGAAACGCTAATTGGATGAACTGTGACTGTTTCTCCATGGAATGAAAAATTCTCTTTACGTTCCGTGTTAATAATTGCTAGCTGATTTTCCGCCATTTCAAAGTATGAATTTGTGTTTTTTCGACTTTTTCCAACTTGGACAAATAAACAGGTTCCTAGGAAATGAAAAATTTAAAATAAAATTGTATTTAAATATAAAATAACTTCAAGATAAAGAAAATGTTACACTATACAAAATAAAGATTGAACGACAAAAACCGTAAATTAAACATTTTATTGGTACAATATTGCTGCAGAGAGTTAGATTATTATTTCAATTCTCGTTTCAATTCGAATGAATAGGATATTTAAAAAAAAAAAGCGAGTTAAGGACGTTTTAAGTTTGTACAGCAGATTAATAACAACACATTTTCTTGTTACACATAAAAAACACGAAAATGTGAAATATTTGCATAATACTGTTTACCTCTTTGGATGCACTTAAATTAGGAGCAAAACAATTCGAAAATATTTTGAGAAAAAAATAGTCTTGAAAAACTTTCTTCGACGATAACACGCGACAAAAAGTGAACAAGTATTCTCAAAATATTTTGAATACAAAGCCTATTACAGTAAACTTCCCCTTATTTGAACTGTAACTTATTTGAACTTCCACATATTTGAAACAATTAAAGAAAGAGGCCCGGAGAGCGGGAAGCCCTCGTTGGTTCGAATTGAGTATTCTAGCATGACGTCATAGGAATTCATACAACTTTTCGAGAAAATATGCTACACGTAAAAGTCAGATAAATTTGATCAGAAGCGGGTACTGTAGCCTCAAATTTCGGATAGTTGATTGCATTTCGCGAAACACTTGAAAAATATTACTATTCAGACCTTTATAACTTACCTTTACGTTTAGAATCTTTTCTCCAAAAAGTTGTCTGCACTCCTACGTCAAGAACTATACTAACCTTCCTGACATTTCCAACTATTCTATCATAACATATCATTTTTGATTCTATTATATAGATTTTGAGTTCGCGAATTGTACCATTTCCAGAACATTTTATATTTTTCACGTCGTACGTCAACAAAAACACTGGTGCATGCGTTTTCAATTGGAATGCATAATATTGCGCAATAAACTCGACTGAGTACTCGTGCACTTGAGCTGAGAAACTGCGTGGGCCAGCAGTTCTAGGAATGTCGGGTGTATTTATCTGTATTAGGTATTTTCACTTCATAATCAGCTAACTTCACTTCGTTAGCTGCTGAGGGGAAAACAATGGATCAAATACATGGAATTCGGTCCATTTTTGCCCTATTTTATTAATATCTTCGTAAAAACTAATTTTTTCTATATAAATGTATTTGAAAAATAGTTTTTATTTTTTAAGAACTATTCAATGACATAATAAAGTAGTAATAATTATTATTCACCATGAAGATATTACCAAAATAAAGTTTTGTCCCATGCATTTGCTCTATTGTTTTCCCCTCAGCACTCAACGAAGTGAAGTTAGCTGATGGTTGAACTGAAAATACCTAATTACTATTGATAGTAATGACTGATTTTAAATAGACCCGCGCTTTTCGGTACATGCGCAGTTGAAAAAGTTGTTTTCAGGAGGAGCATCGATACAAGGCCGGGGCAGCCAATGAATGTCGCTTGACAAAAATAACCTGCCGGCTCGCAGTAGATGTGGGGGCCCCTCCAGCGTTCAAATAATTGGTCGCGTACGTTTCCAGGCCGTTCAAATAAGTGGAAGTTTACTGTATTTTATTGAATGAACTTTCAATTTGGGGTTACTAATATCTATTTCTTATAAATTATTTAAACTTTCTTTTGTGGCTGTGGCTACGTGTACCAAAATTTCAGTACGAATAATTGGATTTTTTATATACAAATTCCAGGAGGAAGGGTATGGTAATTAGACTAATACTCTTCTTTGTTTCATTAAAATTAAGGCGATGCGATATAATTATTTTTACATAATATATATCGACGCCTCCATTCAATATGAGTCTATCTGCTGACAGCGCCCAATATGAGACTATTCCCTATGCTTATACACAGCGCATAGTCTCATACACGGCGCTGTCTACGGATAGACTCATATTGAATGGAGGCGTCGATACATAGTTATTATAAACATTCTAAAACAGGTTTGCTACAAAATCTTAATTTCGATATTACCTCCTTTTCCCTGGCCAACTTTTCGTTTTACCCGACCGTTCTAAATTTTTCTTTTCGATATAAAAACAACGTCACAGCATTTTATAAGCGGCCATCCAAAAATGACATAAGACATACTTAAAATACATTCATTTTCAACCAAATAGTTAAGTTGTCAACTCAAAAATATAAATTTTGAACCAAAAATAAGCTTATTTTTTTCCTTCCCTAGGGAAGGAAATTTTCAGTTAACACAATTATTTTTCAATTAGGGAAAAAAGGAATTTATAACAAAACAGTTGAATTTCGAAATAAAGCAATGTATCTTCGATAACAAAATTATCTACTAACAAATATTTTAATTTTCAAGAACTTAGTTGAATTTTTAACCAAAACAGACCAATTTTCACATCTCATCCAAAATGTTGAATTTTCAAGCTAAAAGATGAATTTCCTGCCAAACAGTTGAGTTTTCAACCCGGAAATAGCAATTTTCTACCAAAATAATGGAGATTTTATCTAAAAAAAGACAAGTTTCTACAAAATAAATAAAGTTTCAACTAAAAAAGATCAATTAATAAGCAAGAATGGGATAGTAACATTTTCAATTAAAAAAAAATTTTAAAGTAAAAAATATTATTTTCAACAAAATAGTTCAATTGTTAACCAAAGAAATGATATTTTAACTAAAGTGATGAATATTCATATTCATATTCTACAAAAAAAATACCAATTTTCAACAAAATACATGAATTTTTAACTAAAAAGATAAATTTGCAACAACAACAAAATGAATATTCAATAGAAATTCATTTTTAACCAGAAGTAGAAAAATTGAATTTTCAGTAAAAAAATGAATCTTCAACCAAATAAAATAAAATTTCATGAAATAGTCAAATTTCCAACCATACAGATGAATTTGCAATCAACAAGATTACATTTTTAGCAAAAAAGATCAATTTTCTACAAAAAATGAAATCGTTAAATTTTCAGCTAGAAAAATAATTTTTCAAGCGAAAAAAAACAACAAATTTTCAACAAAATAGTTTAATTTTTAACTAAAAAGATGAAATATGAACTAATCAGATTATTTTTCTACCAAAAAGACGAATTTTCAACAGAATAGTTGAATCTTCACCTAAACCAGATAAATTTTCAACTTGGAATAGTGATCAGCAACAAAAATTAATTTTCAATCAAATAAAATAAATTTTCAACCAAATAGATGAATTTTCAACGAAGAAGATACATCTTCAACCGAACCTGGAATAATTCAATTTTCAGTAAAAAAAAGTTTTAAAACTAAAACTATGAATCATCAACCAAAAATATAATATTGTAATGAAAAATATACTATTTGAAATTTTTATCTTGTTATTTTACAACAAAAATAGTTAAATTCAACCAAGAAAGAAGACTTTTCAGCAAAATAGTTGAATCCTCAATGAATCACAACTCTGGTTAACCAGAGTTGTGATTTTTAACCAAAAAAGATGTAATTTCTACCATAAAAAATGATTTTTTTTTAACCCATAAAGACGATTTTTCAAGCAAACAGTTGAATTTTCAACAAAAAAGGATGACTTTTTAACAAAATAGTTGAATTTTCAAGAAAATTATCAAATTAACTTTAACGTCAGTTAATCGACAATTCTCTGACTCAGTGGCACCCGTTGCGATATGACACTTTGGTTTTGTCATGCCTTATTGCCCCTTATTAGCACCCCTTGGTGCTTGGGACCCGGGGCTGCCCCCCCCCCCCCCTTAAGCCATCACTGTTCTGACTTGTCAGGTTTTCCCTAACTTTTCCTATCCAGTTTTAAATTCTCTGATATTCCCTGACTTATAGCAACCCTTTATCAAAAGTCCAGTTATCAAGTATGAATAATAAAAATAATAACTTGAGAGCCTTGGTGGCTCAGTTGGTTAGACGCTCGGACTTCACCTTAGAGGTCCGGGGTTCGATCCCTGAGCCGGCACCTCTTGAAATTTTTCTATGTACCTTTACCGAGGTTCTGGTGGTTCGGATCCCACCTTAAGCTGTAGGTCCCACTATTAAGCACTTGACTGCAGCCCAGTCCGTGAATGATGAGGTAAAAACCAGGCTTTGCCCAATATGTCAAGGCAAACGGTCTTATCAGATCACTTGATTGCATTATAATAATGCGTCCGTGACTGATAATATATACCGGGAAAGCCCCGTGCATACTATTCAAAAAATAAATCCAACTCTAACCAAAAATGCCTTCCACATATTGGGCTGTAACGATCTTAAGCCTGAGACATTATTTTCCCTATTGAAAATTCCGACGTCGGAAACGACGTCGTCACCTACGTAGAAAACGACGTCGTATACTACGTGTGGAATGACGTCAGAAACTACGCAAGAAACGACGTAGGAAACTACGTCGGAAATTGGGATAGTAAACGACGTAGGTTCCGACGTCGTTCCACACGTAGTTTACGACGTCGTTTCATACGTATTTTACGACGTCGGTTTATACATCGTTTCCGACGTCATTCCAGTTACTAAAATATCAGCGAGCACGCGTGTTTGTAACATGTTTAAAGTTTTTAAAATAAACAATTTTTTTCTAACATATGCTTAGATTTTTCATTTACATAAATTAGGACTTGCCTTTTAAATTTGAACTACAGAAAAAATATAATTTTTTAAGAATATCATCTTCTTTCCTTACAAGTGAATCCCAGTATCCCCAAATTTAATTCTCTACGTATACCAAATTATAAATTCAAACTTTTAAATTTAGTTCGTTGAATTATTATGCAGAGATTGTACTACTTTCGGAATAATTTTTTGAATAAAAAATTAACCTACGTGGGAAACTACATACGAAACGACGTCGTATACTACGTCATTTACTGCGTAGTTATCGACGTCGTAAACTATGTATGGAACGACGTTTAAACCGACGTCGTAAACTACGTATGAAACGAAGTCGGAAACCACGTACGAAACGACGTCGGAACTTACGTCGTTTACTATCCCAATTTCCGACCTAGTTTCCTACGTCGTTTCTGACGTAGTTTCCGACGTCATTCCACACGCAGTATACGACGTCGTTTCCGACGACGGAATTTTCAATAGGGTTAAGAATAGTTAAAAATAACTTATTATAAATTCAAAAGAATGCTTTTGCATCATTCTTTATTATAGATTTGAGGAAACAATTTTAATAGCATAAAACGGTACTAAATATCCAAAATACCTTAAATATGTACCAATTATATAAACACATACATGTCTAAATAAAATATACTTACAAAATTTCATACAGGATTCGACGTTTTCATACAATTCAAGTTATAGTCTTATAGCTTATAACCTTTTTTCCCCTTGTTTTCTTTGTATATAGATTATAAATTATATCGTGGACGACGGACTTGGATGCGTTGGCTATAGGCGTGGCTGTATGCATGTACCAATATAAAAAAGAAAAAGAATTGAACATTGGTCTTTGAATTTGAATCGAAAAGGTTGGCGGGCATTACGCGGGAATTTCAAGTATTGAATGATAAGGTGCGTCAAAAATGAAAAATAAAATGTACGTTCATTCGCGGGCCAACGAGAAAAATTGTTTTCCGCATCGAAACTTAAATTATGTGTGCAGAACTTTTTAAAATCAATTAATGTTTAGATCCACCCCAAGCTGCAGTATAAAGTTAAATTTTTTATTACTGAAATTAAATTCGCATCTACGCTTTCTCTTGAATATTAATAATATTATAAAACATTTAAAATCTCTCAGATTTAGTAAATATCTTTCTTATCATTTTTATGGAAAATATTACGACAGACTTTTGATGCAATATAAAAATATCATTACCAATTTTTTCGAAATGTTTGAATATAATTGATTTATTTTAGTTAGTGTCTACATGTATCAAAAAAATAGTCTATTTGTACTTGAATTTCGGTACGAATAGCCCCTTTTCCAAATCCTGCTGTTCGTATCGAAAAAATCTGGTGATTCCTACCGAAATTTCGGTACACCAAAATTCGATAAAATTCGGTATTAGCTGAATAAGGCCTCCACGGAATTTTCAAATAACTTTTTTTTCTAATTCACAACAATTTTAAGTCTCTTTTATAACAGTAAAAAAAATGTACAAAAACTAATACATTGTAATCAACTTAAATCAACTAATCAATTTAAATTCAAATAATTATAGCATAAATACAACAATAAGATACAATCTTTCGTAACTTCGTAATTAAAATGGAAACTTAAGTTTGTTTATTATTTAAAAAATCACTAATGCTTCCTGTACGAGGAAGTAAATACATTTGCTAACAGGAAGCAAAGTACTCGTGAAATGAGCACCATATAATTACAAATACAAGTAAAGTGGAAACATTCGATATCGAAATCACAGCTATAAGCTTTATATATGCATTTATACTAAAAATTCTGAAATTTGTATGCCAGTGTACCAAATTTTCAGCTTTTTAACAATATAACGATAGCTCATATATAGTAGACTATAATTTATATATACTGAAAAGTTACTATTTATATAGGTTTAGATTTCTTTAAAATATGATAATACTTTTCTTTATATTTAATAGAATGTCGGTAAATTTGATTTAGCAAAGAAAGGTGAAGTAAAATGATTGAAACGAAGTTTATTTTGGCATTAAATATAGGCTTTATTCAAGGCGCATAACTACTTATTTCTCAGACATTTTATAATAATAAAATGATTAGTAATACAAGACAATACAAGTACTGCAATGTATAAAAGACTTTTCAAACATCTTATTTTTCAATGATCCAAGTACCCACATTTCACAAAAAAAAACGAGTGGACAAAATAAATCGCATCCGACAGAAAAGTGAACGAACAGTATAGTATCTAAAATTGTAATTAAGCATATTATGAAATAACTGATTAAAATGTACAGAAGCTTGAAAAACACTTTCGGAATTTAGATTCAAACATTAAAATCAATCCAATCAGCACCAGTCGGGTAAGAAGATAATAGAGAAAAATTCATAATCTGTAGTCCCATGAATACAAGATTTCTGTTTCAGCTCGATACCCGCCAGAAGAAATGAAAAAAAGCAAAATTTGATTAGTTTTAACACCCTTCCCCGCGTGTTTCGCAAGCTTGAAATAATCTCAATTAAAGTTACAGAAGACAATTGGTTAAATGTATCAAAATTATTGTAGAAGCATGGAATTTGATAAAACCATAAAGGATACTATATTAAACTACACCACCCTATTGGTAAAAATTATTTCCATTCAAATTCTACTACTGCAAAAGAAAAGAAAATCGTGATAAATATAAATTTGAAAATTACTTTTCATCACAGTTTTTCACCGTTAATTATTACTTAAGATGTAAATTAAACAAGGCAGTGTTTTTAGCCTTTTTTACTCAATAATTACTTTGAAAACAATAAATAAAAATATCTAAAGGTTTATAATTGACGGGACCCAGATAACACAAAAAGTTTCCTGAAGATTTCCTGAAACTCGCAATGTAAAGTTGGGAATATTGCTTCGAGAGCTTAAGGGCATGCTCTCCGGTGATCACGTGACCAAAACAGTCCTTTTGGTTATGAAACTTTTTTTGGTGTTCACCATGTCCAAACGCAATGATGTATTGCTCTCAAAATTTGGAATAAAGATAATGAGTCAATAAATTGCGTTTGTATATTTAGTTTCAGTAATAATTTTGAAAAAAATTTTCCATGTAAAAAATAAATGTGGAAAATTTCATAACCGGGCTTGGTTATGTGATCTCTACTTTACCGACGTTGAAATGTTCCAAAAATAATGACAGGTTACGTGTGTGCAGATACTTATTTTTTTATTTGCAATGAATGTGCAAGTGTTATTGTTTATATTATTTTTTTGAATGTTCAGACGACTTAATCCAAAATTTGTGTCAGTTATCAACATACGTGAATCAGAAAATCTGAAATGCATCAAACCAAAAATTACCTGCACGTGCTGCAACTCGAATGGTATTCTATCAATTTATAAATGAAATTTCCTTGAAATTATAAACATATTGATGTGTATAAACGTTCTCTAGTGCTTTTTATTCAATCTTTCAAATTCTAAACACGATATCTCAATCCGTGTGGACGTAGTGAGCACCAAAAAAAATGAAAATATTTTTACACATTTATTTTTTACATGGAATTTTTTTTCAAAATTATTACCATTCACATTCGTTGCACATTCGTTGCAACGTTATCGTGCACATTCGTTGCAAATCAAAAAATATGTATCTGCACACACCTAACCTGTCATTATTGTTGGAGCATTTCAACGTCGGTAAAGTAGAGATCACATAACCAAACTCTGTTATGAAATTTTCCACATTTATTTTTTACATGGAAAGTTTTTTTCAAAATTATGACTGAAACTAAATATACAAACGCAATTTATTGTCTCATTTTCTATATTCCAAATTTTGAGAGCAATACATCATTGCGTTTGGACATGGTGAACACCAAAAAAAAGTTTCATAACCAAGGACTGTTTTGGTCACGTGATCACCGGAGAGCATGCCCTTAAGGCAATATTGCACGGTGAGGTCCAGGAAAGTTGGGAAGATTGATATAATCTCCGGACATATGCATCATTATCATTTTCCATATTTATAGAAAAAATTGAAACGTAAAAATAATTAAGATTTTAATTATTTTGTAATTAAAGGGGATTCAAAAAAGCTACTGCGCAGCCGTAAGCGCCACCGAATACTACTGCGCAACGAATTAAGTTATATAAATCTTCCAAACTTTACTGAACCTCACCGTGAAATTCTTTCTGACAAGCGGACATTTTCTTTCTTCACGGAATTTTTTATGATATCTGGAATGGAATTGAAAATAGCCTGCTAAGCGGCTGTGAAAAAAATTTCAGAGAAAATCTAATCTCTGGTTTTACATTTTACATGATGAAAAAATCGCATATTTACAAGAACAGAACTAATCTTTTCTTCTTCTTCTTCTCTTACCTTTGCTGAAATTAACAATAGTTTCCAATATCTCGGCCATAAGATATCCTGGTGCTGTTTGACACCATATTTTGTAATTTTCGGTTTGCAAAATTTGTTTTACGTTACGTTGTATGAACTTCAACGTTCTCTCCTTCAGGGTGCTTTCATGGCATTGATCAGCAAGTTCAAGCAATTGTACAGCGTTTTTTATCTTTAAAGACCTAGACAATTCTTCACCACAAAGTAATTTAAGTTTCGGTATATCGTACTTATCTGCTACTTTCAAAAGTTTCTCAGCGTGTTTTCTTAACTCCTTTACAGTATCTGAGTAAATATATCGCACCATTTCCTGAAGTACGCTTGAATCTATGTCCTCAATAATTATCTGATTTTGGCTCTTTTCTTTCATTTCACTTTCAAACATGGCCAGAAATACTGACGACTTTGCAGACAGAATCTCTTTATGCACCCAAAATTCCCTGTCTTCGTCAATGAATTTGAAAATTGCAAGAGCACTGTCCACAATAAGCTGGGAACAATTGATCATCTGACTTGGATGAAGTGACGAAGGTTCTTTTTTGAAAAAATGAGGAACAACTTTGCGATAAATTTTAGTGCAAAGTAAGTAAGATTGACAAATTTCATTCAAATCATTTGATGTCAAATTAGGTATATCGATCTTGCATACGCATGACTCTGAAATTTTATCCATATTCACAGTTTTCACATGAATTAATCTACACGGCTTTTGAAAATAATATAATGATACTTCGTAGTGATTTGTCAGTGAGACATTCGTAGAGAAACATAATTCGAAGACGGTTTGGTTCTTTAATTTTGGTAAGCATTTTACACTTGGATCATCTAACAGAGAAAATTTTTCAAACTTAAGGTCCGTAGGGGACTCAAAAGTATAAGTTGAAACGTTAACAGGATGAATTGTCACGGTACCTCCACGCAATGAAAAATTTTCTGGAAATTCCTTGTTAATAATTGCCAGTTCAGCATCCGTCATTTTGTAAGTATAGATTTCCTTTTTTCGAACTTTTTTCAATTTAGAAAATAAGCATAGAGATTTCCTAGGAAAATATAAACATGAAATGATGTGCACACGATGGAAAAAATTTTCAACTAAAAGAACCGTAATAGTGCATTATGTAACAAGGGGCGAAAGGAGCAGATTGTTCTCATGAGGCCAGTAATTACTCGAGGGAAAAATCTACTTTCGTCCCGTGTTGGCGTGTTGCATACTATTTTATTCCACTCTCGACCGTGGCCACCAAAATGAAGCCATTACGGTTGAGTGTGGAATTAAACTTTTTAATATTTTGAATATACATAATAATAAAAAAAAAATTTTCTTGTTAAACGTGGAAATCGTCATCAGTTTAGTGAAATATTTTTATTAATATTACACTTAAGCTCTTTTGAGTTTGGATAAGTTGAATTAAGTCAAGTTAATTTGTGTAAGTCGCTAGTTCCGGTGCGGGAATTGGGGAAAATAATTATCCTGTCTCGACAATACTCAATTAATGTGGGAAGATTAAGATATCCGTATCTGAAAGTTTTTAATCGATATCTTGAATAGTTTTCGATATATCGATTTTTTATAGTAAAATTATCAACTTTTATTTTTTATTGAAATAATTTCTGAGTATAGATTTCGATGGGATTTTTTGCGAGAAACACGGATCTGAAATTTTTAAATCGATATTTCGAATGTTTTTCGAGATATCACTTTTGTATGGTAAAATTATTAACTCTTGTTTTTTATTTACCTTATTTTTTTCATATTTATTCCGACAGGATTTTTTCTAGAGATAAGAATCTGAATTCTTTAAATCAATATCTCGAATAGTTTCCGAGATATCGATTTTTTCGGTAAACAATAATCAAATAATGCAGGTCTCACCCCTATCCCTTTTTCAACGCCTCATGGGGGGAATGCATCCCTGTGATTGGTTACAGAAATAATATGTTACACCCCTAACCCTTCTCCAACTCCTGCGGAAAGGCACCCCTGATTGTTGGTCATGGAATTGAAAAAAGTAAGAAAAATCGATATCTCGAAAACTATTCGAGATATCAATTTCAATCTTTCAGATTTGTGTTTCTTGCAAAAAATCCTATAGCAATCCACATTAAAACTTTGTCTTCACGGATATCATAATCTTGTCCTTATTGTGATTATTTTTTAAATATATTTTTTAAGTGTTTATCTTCGTTGAAATTCGAAATAATTAATTTACTATTTTATCCTTTATTAAACAATCAATTTACTATTTTATCCTTTATTAAATAATATTTTATTTATTTTAAGAAAGTGATTAATTCAGGATAATGAAGAAATTTTTTTTCATTTTTAAAAATGCGGCTCCAAAAATATCCTTTTGCGGGAATGAGTATAATCGAATTTTTCTTATTTTTCAAGCAGATAAACCAAATTCCGAAAATTTGGCCTTTGAAGCCTTATGCATATCCATCTTCGCCCTTGGCCTTCTTTAAAAACCTAACCTATAATATATTGTTATACTTACAAAAATTGATACAATTTTCGATGTTCTCGCCAAATTTAAGTTACTTTTATACACTGGATATTGATGAATATCTTATTATCTAATTTTATCGATCCTCTTAGATTTTTTTTCCATGCTAAATGCGTAAAAAACGTTTTAACTTTTTTACTTGACCACAGTCAACCACAGTGTTTGGCAGTGCTCGGTGCTTGCACCGCTTGAACGTATTGGTCGTGCTGGCATATTATTATTATGATCGCATATTAGTCGTATATACCGATTACCAACATGAAAAATAAAAAGTGTTGAACTTTGAACCAAAAGGTTGATAGACGTATTAGAACAATTTTAGGCGGGAATTTCAAATATTAAAATATATACTTTTTCTAATTGTGTTATATAATATGGAACAGAAATACGATAATTATTTTTTGATACGCAGAATATACAAAAATTGCCTTTGTGCGTAAAAATGATATGTTTTCTGACATTTGATTAACAATATTATAATAGTTATTTGTGATAGAAGTGCGTAAAATAGGTGATTGTGTGCGAGTGTGAATTTTGCAGCATAAGCCGGAGACTCGAAGCATGAGTCGCTGGTTAGCGCACGAGCGAAGCGAGTGCGAAAACGTAGACGAGTGCTTTGAGCCGCAAGCGAATGATGCAATCACACGAGTTACCAATCACCTATGCGCACGTGTATCACACGCTATTTTTTGCAACGCCCGTCTGAAAAAGTTGTTAGGAGGTGGTGACGAAAAATACTAATTTCATATTGCATAGAGTGGAGCAAAGAAATTTTTTTGAAAACAAATGTTTGAAAAAAAATTTGAAAGAAAAATTTGTTGGAAAAAAATTATTAAAACATTTGTTCAAGTTTAATGTACATTTATTTCAAGAAGATACCAACACCAGTGTTTAAAGTTACCTATGCCAGTGTCTAAAGTACCTCATCTCGAAAGTGCGCATGCGCAGCTTTTTCACCAGTGTCTAAAGTAAGCCATCTTCAAACTGCGCATGCGCGAAAATTGTTTCGCGCACAGTCTGCTCAAATAAGGTCCTTTAGGCACCATTTACAAGCGTGAAAACGTCAACTTTTGAGGTGGGTGTTGCAAAAAAAATTTAATGTCTGTCAGATTTGGTGAACATTTTTCTAGTATTTTTCCGAAAAATACTTTCTACGAAAAAAATTTTTCATGGAATAATGAATAATAAATTTTAAAATATGAAAAAAAATTACTGTAAAAGGAATCAACTGCATATCAGAAATAAAAAAGTTATAATTTTCTCGAAGATGGAAAATGTGAAATAAGTCGCATTTTTGTCAAAATAGTCGCAGAAAAATCGAACAAATAGTCTTATAAGCCGAGCCAAGATCGCTAAAAAATTAATTCTTATCATGTTTTCAAATCCGCTTATTGTTCATAGAAGACAGTCAACGAATTCTTCGACAACTTATAAATCAGTTATTCGTTTCTGTGCTAGAGTTATTGTATTCCAAATCTTGTGGAATCTGGAGGACTTTTTATGAAAAATTGAATGCTTGTCTAGAACTTTGTCAAAATCTACTGAATACAAATTCGAAAACTGATGTTCCTAGATTGCATTCCAATAATTCGATGACTTTTTTCACTTTTTCGTTGAAATCTGCAGTTCTTTAATCAAAATTATACGAGATTCTAAAAAAAGTGGCCTATCCTAGAATGGTTGACTAGTCAAGTAAAGTTTCGAAAACTTATT
Organism: Andricus quercusramuli; assembly: GCA_932178445.1. Classification (NCBI taxonomy): domain Eukaryota; kingdom Metazoa; phylum Arthropoda; class Insecta; order Hymenoptera; family Cynipidae; genus Andricus; species Andricus quercusramuli. The sequence goes on along the minus strand of CAKNXH010002371.1, from coordinate 8,409 downwards.
TGTTCCGTGTAGTCACCATACTTCTCTCAAAAAAGTAACCAAAAAGTAACAATAAGGTTGCGAAAAAGTATCAAGAAAAAAATTTTTTTACCAAAAAATACGAAGTTTCCACCAAAATATTTTTTAACCAAATTGTTGATTTTTTAAGCCAGAAAGACCAATTTTTACAAAACAGTTTAATTTTCAACCAGTAAATATGGATTTTTGAAAAAAAGTTATCTGTCAACCAAATAGTTAATTTTCTACGAAAACCGGAGATTCTTCAACCGAAAAAGACGAATTTTCAACAAAATAAGTACAATTCTAACCAAAGAGATGAATTAAAAAAGAGATGTACATTTAAACAAAAGGGTGATTTTCAATCAAGAAGATTAATTTTCGATGGAAAAAGACGAATTTTCAAATAAAATGATCAATTTGAACAACAAAATAAAGTTTTAACATTTTCATGGAACAAGTAACTTTCTAGTTACCGCGGATCGAAAAAGTAACTAAGTTACTAAAAAGTATCCCGTTCCGAGCCCTGCGATGGCTGATATGACAATAATTAAAATATGCTGAAAATTTACAATCACTTGAAGTTTTTAATACTTTAAAGCATAGGAATACTTTTCCGACTTTTCCTGGTATTTACTAGAATGTCAGTAAATTGGTTTCAGTAAAGAAAGGTTAAGTAACATGATTGAAAAAAATTGTTTTTACATTAAATATACATACAAATTGCTTTATTAATTTCACATCGAATATTTCATGTACATTTAATCTTAATAGGTTGATCCAGTAGTACTAATATATAAAGTACTTTTTAAATACACAGAATGAGATTATATTACGGAAATTCGACATCCAATAAGAATTGAAAACTTAAAAAACTGAAAGCACCATTTGGAAAGAGACCTATAAACAGACGTGCTGGGATTTTTAATTTCACTTATTTTCATTCTGAAAATTTTAAGTTCAAGCTATCCTACTATAAACGAATGAAAAAAGAATCTCTTCCAACAGAAAAGTTAACGAATAGTATGGTTGAAAATTGAAATTAGACACATTAAGGAAAACTACATTGAAATCAATTCAATGTGCACCATGATCATTTTTGCCAAAATTAATAACGGCTTTCCGTATATCAAAAGCGAGATGTAGTGGTTCTGTGTGACGCCATGTTTTGTACTCTTCGGTTTGCAAAATTTGGTCTGTGAATTACTTCGTATGAACCTCATTACTCGCTCTTTCAGAGTATTGTCACGATATTGATCAGCAAGAATAAGTACATGTATAGCATTTTCTTTTTTTAAAGATCTAGTCAATTCATCAACACAAAGTAACTTAAGTTTTGGAATATTGTATTTATATCTTCTGCCCAAAAAAGTTTCTCCGCATGGACATTCAGGTCATGAACATTGTTTGTGTAAATATATAATGCAATATTTTGCGAAACGCATCAGCTTCTACATCTTCAATAATGCATATTTGACTGATTTCTTATGTACACTTTATGTTAGTAAGCTGATTTAGTAGTACGTACTAGTATACATAATGTTTTTTAAATATCTTAAATAAGATTACATGACGGATACTCGATAACTCTATCGACATCAATATTATATAAATTGAAAACTCAAAAACTAAAGACATAAAAGTTAATGAATAATTCTATCGAAAATTTACATTAAGTAGTAAGAATTGACTACTTAGCTATTCAGAAGCTTTATAAAAATTTCTATAATTAAGTCAATATGTAACACCAGAATAATGTTTGAAAATATTAGCCATGGTTTCCATTATATCAGCCATGAGATATGCTGGTGCTGTGTGACGCCATGTTTTGTAATTTTCGGTCTGCAAAATTTGCTCTATGTTACAAAGTATGAACTTCAAAGCTATTTCTTTCAGGGTGCTTTCATGGAATTTATCAGAAAGTTCCAATAAATGTATTGCGTTATCTATCGTTAAAGATCCAGACAGTTGTTCACCACAAAGTAATTTAAGTTTCGGTATATCGTACTTGTCTGCTACATTCAAAAGTTTCTCGGCATGAGTTTTTAAATCCTTTACAGTATTAGCGTAAATATATCGCAACATTTCATGGAATACACTTGAATCCACATCTTGAACAATCATCTGATTTTCTTTCTTTTCTTTCATTTCGCTGTCAAACATAGCTAGAAATACTGGCGACTTTGCAGCGAGTATCTCTTTATGCACTAAAAATTCCCTGTCTTCTACAACGATTTTAAAATTTATAAGCGCACTGTTTTCGAAAAGTAAAGAACAATCGGTTATATGACTCGGGAGTAGTGTCGACGGTTTTTTTAAGAAAACATATAGAACATCTTTGCGACAAATTTGAGTACACAGTAAGTAAGATTCACTCAATTGAAACTCAGATCGCAATGCTGGGAATTTTATCTCACATTTGCTTAACTTTGTAATCTGAACCATATTTACCGTTTTAACATAAATTAATTCAAAGGGCTTTTTAATATAATACAGTGATATTTCGTACTCATTCATCGGTGAGACTTCTGTAAGAAAATTTATATGAAAAACGTCTGATCTAGAATTTAATTTTGGTAAACATTTTATATGTGGATCATCTAGCAGAGAAAATTCTTCCAACATATGTTCACCGTAATTTTCATAAGTTGAAACGCTAATTGGATGAACTGTGACTGTTTCTCCATGGAATGAAAAATTCTCTTTACGTCCCTTGTTAATAATTGCTAGTTGATTTTCCGCCATTTCAAAGTATGAATTTGTGTTTTTTCAACTTTTTCCCAACTTGGACAAATAAACAGGTTCCTAGGAAAAGAAAAATTAAAAATAATATTTTATTTAAATATGACATAACTTTAGGATAAAGAAAATTCTGGACTATTCAAAAAAAAGATTAAACTACAAAAACCGCAAATTAAACACTTTTTTGCATAATATTGCCGCAGAGAGTTGGATTATTATTTCCACTTCGTTTCAATTCGAATGGATATTTGAAGACGCGACAAAAAGTGGGCAAGTAATCTGTAAAGAATCTGAATCTTGTAAATTATTTGAACTTTCTTTTATGGCGGTGGCTGTGAATCAAAATTTCAGTAAGAACACCTGGATTTTTTCGGTACCAATTCGGTAAAATCGTCTTTATTTCATTTAAATTAAGGTGATGCGATATAATTATCATATAATATATATAGTTATTATGAACCTATAGGAGATCAATAATGTTGTTGCAAAAAAAGTTTTGTTTCTAAATGTATTTTGAACACTTTTGGTGTCAACAGTCATAGAGTGTTTGATAAGCAGCCACCAACAAATCGCATAAGACATACCATAAAATACATTCATTTTCAACCAGAGTTGAGTTTTCAACTGAAACATATAAATTTCGAACCAAAAATTAGAGAACTAAATTTTCAGTCAATAAACTTAATTTTCAACCACGTAAAAAAAGTAATTTCTAACAAAATAGTTGAATTTTCAACTAAACTGATGAATCTTCGATAACAAAAAAAAGAATTCTCAACAAAAACATTCTCTACCAAAAAAGACGAATTTCCTTCAAAACAGTTGTGTTTTTAACCCGAAAATATGAATTTCGTAGAAAAATAATTGAGTTTTTTATTAGAAAAAGACAAGTTTCAACCAAATACATGAAGCTTTAACTAAAAAGATAAATTTTCAAGAACAAAAAAAAACGAATATCTAAGCACAGAAGTGGTTAGATTTAAATGAAATAGCTGAATTTTTAATCATACAGATGAATTTTCAACCAAGAAGATTAAATTTTTAGCAAAAAAGATCAATTTTCTACAAAAAACCGAATCTTTAAATTTCCAGCTAGAAAAATAGTTTTTCAAACAAAAAAAAAACAAATTTTTAACCAAAAGATGAAACGTGAACTAATGAGATTATTTATCTACCAAAAAGACAAATTTCCAACAGAATAGTTAAATTTTCACCTAAAACAGATAACTTTTTCACTTAAAATTGTTATCAGTAATAAAAATTAATGTTCAATAAAATGAAATAAATTTTCAACCAAATAGATGAATTTTTAACAAAGAAGATAAATTTTCAACCGAACATGGAATAGTTCAATTTTGAGTAAAAAAAAAAAGTTTCAAAACTAAAATTATTAATCATCAATCGAAAAAATTAATTTTTACGAAAAATGTAATATTTTATATTTAAAATTTTCAATTTCAAAGCAAAAGCAGTTAAATTCGACCATGAAAGAAGAACTTCCAAGTAAATAGTTGAATCCTCAACTAAAACCAATTAATTCTCAATCAGAGTTGTGATTTTTAACCAAAAAAGATGCAATTTCTACCAAAATAGATGAATTTTCAACAAAGAATAATGACTTTTTAACAAAATTTTTATATTTTCAAGAAAATTATCAAATTAACTTCAACATCAGTTAATCGACAATTCCCTGAGTTTTTCTGTCCAGTTTAAATTCCCTGATATTCCCTAACCGGTTGAAAATTCCCTGACTTCCTGAATTCCCTGACCTATAGCTGCCCTGTATAAAAAGTCTATTTATTCATCAACTATAAATCATTCTGTATTATGGAGTTGAGGAAATATGTAATTGTCATAGTATAAACCGTTACTATATAATTTTTTGCGGCTATTTCAAGTATTGAATTACTGGGTGCGACCAAAATACAAAAAATTTTATAAGTATTAATTCTCGGACCAGCGAGAATAGATGTTTTCCGCATCAAAACCTAAATTATATATGTTTACAAAACCATTTTGAAATCATTTAATGTTTAGACCCACCCCAAAAGCTCAAGTATAAAGTTAAATTTGTTTATTATAGTAATTAAATTCGTATCGATGCTTTTTCTTAAATATTAATAATATTATGAAACATTAAAAACTGTCAGATTTAGTAAATATCTTTCTAATAATTTGTATGGAAACTATAACGACAGAATTATAATACCATGAAAAATATTACCAATTTTTTCAAAATGTTTGAAGATAATTGATTTACTTTAGGCTGCGTCTACTTTTACCACAAAATTCATCTATTTCTACCGAGATTTCTATACAGATAGTCCCTTTTCCAAGTCCTGCAATTCATACCGAAAATAACTAGCGATTCGTACCAAAATTTCGGTACAAGTAACCACGGCCTTTATTTTAATTAATTTACTTTATAATTCATAAATTATAAATTGGTATCTGTATTAGCGGAATAAATTTCTAAAAACGAAAACTAACCTATACTTACAATAGCTCACACAGTTTTCAACAAATTCAAATTGTAGATTAAATTGTCTTATTTTCCTTATTTATGTTGAGCCTTGAGGAGATTAAAGAATATATTATTGTCTTTATTGATCCTCTGGCTTGATATAGTTTGCATTTAAAATACAAAAATGCAACAAAAAAACATAATAACTTTTTCAACAAGCGTGCGTTTCTTTTAAGTTTTTTTTTTGTTTTCTTACTTTCTTTTGTTTAGATATTACGATATTAGGCATTTTCACTTCATAGTCCGCTAACTTCACTTCGTTAATTGCTGAGGGGAAAACAATGGTTCAAATGCACGGGATTTGATCCATTTTTGCCCTATTTTGTTAATATCTTCGAAAAAACTAATTTCTTCGATATAAATGTGTTTGAAAAATAGTTTCTATTTTTTAATTACTATTTAATGAAATAACGAAATGACAATAATTATCATTTATTACGAAGATATAACATAAATAAAATGTTGTCCCATGCATTTGGTCCATTGCTTTCTCTTCAGCACTCAATGAAGTGAAGTTAGCTGTTGGCTGAAGTGAAAATACCTAATATCATAAACTTCTCATAGCATCATTAAAAAAAACTAGAACATTGAATTTTTAATCCGAAAGGTTGGTAGGTGTTTCATTTTCTGTCCATTTTAAATTTAATATTTAAATTAAATGGCTTTTAAAAAACAAAAAGTAACATCCAAATACATTTACGGACAACAATTATTTCTAAGGTTACTTATTTTTTATTTAAGAAAATGCATACGCGAATTTAAAGCTTTCAATAATTAGAAACTTAAAATTTGAAATATTCGTGATTTTTTAATTTTATGTAGAACTACATTTTAACCTAAAATTATTCAATTTTGAATTAAGGCAATTACAAAATTTTAATTATACAAATTAATTTTAATTTTAAAATTATGTCAATTTGAAATCATGCAATTTTGTATGTTTCAATCTAAAATTATTCAATCTTGAAAACTTTGGATTTAATTACTCAGCTGATAAAGCTGATAAAATATTATAATTTGAAATTCTCCAGTTTTGAATTTTTCGATTTGAAAACAAAAGACATGAAAGTTTTTAAATTAGATTTCCAATCAAAACTTTTTAAAATGATATGAAAAAATTGAAAATAAAATCTTATAAGGATTCAACAAGGGATACGCAATTAATCAAAATTCTACTATTCAGGGCCGGCGCAGCCAATATTTTGCATGTCTGGAGTTTGTAAAGGGGGTACGAGGGAGTGGGGAGGGGGGGGGGGGGGGGTAAAAAATTTTTTTAGTTTTTGTTAATTTTAACGAGAAGGTTCTTCTTCGCACATCATTCCTGCAGATAAGTGCGTTTATAATTTTATTCAAATGAATAATTTCCAACTAAAAATATAACTCTTAAAAAAAGCGATTTCTTAACAAAGTGATTCAACTATATCTTTCAAAGGAAATAGTTGAACACTCAAGCAAGGAAAAATAATTTTTAACCAAAACAATAAATTTTCATTAAAAAGAAGACTTTTCTACCAAAGCGGATGAATTTATAAATCGAAAAGATAAATTAAAAAAAATAGTTGAATTTTCTGTTAAAAAAGGTTTTAGTTGACTTTTCACAATCAAAATATGAATTTTTAATCAAGAAATAAGTTTGAACGAAAAAAAATTGAATTTTCAATAAGAAAGACGAATTTTTACCCAAGAAGGATGACTTTTCAACAAAATAGTTCAATTCTCTATCCATATCCAAAAGTTGCATGCTACGCGCGCGGCTCGCTTCGCTCGCAAGTTTGAGCGCGCCTAGGGCGGGCGACTGTTGTTTGTCGCGCTTCGCGCTCGAGAATGTATTCATCTCGCGCTTCGCGCTCAAGAACGTATTTACCTCGCGCTATGCGCTCGCTCTTTATATTTCCCACAAATTTGTGCACAGACCTTATGAAATTAAAGGTCAAAGCGCGAACAACTGTAATTTCATGGTTATGAATCTCATGAATGAGAATGTAAAAAGATGAAATTTCTCTTAAAACAGATTAATTTTCATTTAAAAAGAAAACATACTTTCGAAAAATAGGTGAATTTTCATACGGGAAATATTCCAGTTGACTTTCCAAGATCAAAGTATGAATTCTTTAACAAAAAATAAGTTTCTGCGAACAAAATTGAATTTTCCATACAAAAAGACGAATTTTTTCAACCAAAAGGGATGAATTTTCAACGAAATAGTTGAATTCTCTACCAAATAGTTCAATTTTCATCCAAGAAAGATGGAATTTGTACTAAAACAGATGAATTCTTAATGAAAAAAATAATTTTTTTAATCTGCACGCTTTGCGGGCACATTCTCATGACGCGTTTCGCGCGCGGTTCGCTGCGCTCGTAGGTTTGGGCGCGCCTAAGGCGCGCGGTTGTTGTATCTCGCGCTGCGAGCTCGATAATGTATTTACCTCGCGCTTCATGCTCGCTGGTGATGCTACGCGCTCGGATACTTTTTTCCTCGCGCTTCGCGCTCGGCATTTTTCGGTTTTCGCACATCGTACTCGGCTGAGATAAAAAGAAGAAATTTAAATGCAAAAATTATCAAATAGACAAAAACTCTACGTTTTAAGTGATTGTCAAATTTGTTTTTATTTTAGATTAAAAAGGAAGTTCATTTACTTAAGGCTCTATCGGCCTTAAGGAACAAATTCTCATTACAATACCCACACATTTTTTTGAAGTCCAAAGAATAACGCTTAATTGCTTAAGAACCAGTTTTGGTTCAACTTGCTGAAAACGCTACCAAAAATCGAAAATTCCGTTCCTGGTCAAACAGTGTTTGTTTTATTCATAGAAAACTATATTTAAATTTATGTACATAAACAATGTAAGAATTTGATTTTTCGTTTATTTCGTAATGTCATTTTTCACGATTAAAACAAAAACTACGCGTCCTATACAAAAATAATTAACAACAAAGGGCCTAGCCGGTTAAGCATGTAAAATCTGCCCCCGCACGTATCAAGTTCAAATTTACGTCATAGTTTCATGCCCATGTGAAGTATAATTTCCCCCAATGATAACCTTAAAATTGCATTTTTGAGTGACTTATGGAGGGGGAAAGAAAAATAAAAAAAGTGGTTTTTCTCGAAAACCACTCAACCGATTTTGATGAACAAAATATATGT
>CAKNXH010002370.1:245718-261733 GCA_932178445.1 Andricus quercusramuli | reverse complement strand
ATATATATATATATATATGTAATTTAATATACCTAACTCAAATATATCCCGAAATATTGTCTCATATTCCTAAATATTCCCTTATATTCCTACATATTCTTTCATATTCTTACATATTCTTTCATATTCCTACATATTCTCATGTTCTTCATATTCTTTTTATTCTCAAATATTCCGATATATTCTGTATATTCACGAATATTCTTTAGGGAATATATTCCTGGTACACGTAAAATCAGAGTGGTCGACCCTTCGGCTGACATTGATTCTTAACATGAGACCACTCAGAGACGTATTTAAAGAGGCACTTTTTTATACATAGCTTTACGTCTGCTGAAGAGAAGACTCTATTTTCAACGAACCCATCGACCAAAATTATTGTTGACAAGTATCAGATTAACATATTTATGGAATTACTTTTACATTTGAAAAGTGTGTACATCCTTCTGGCAACCTTATATTTTGATAAGTACCAGGATGATGCTTTAAATAAATTATTTCATACAGCATATGTAATATAGAAAGCGTAAATTTGAGAAAACTCAAAATATGTAGAAATTTCTCTCAGCAAAATATGAAGATTGAGGAAAATAGATTATAGTGCCCAGATCTAAGTGATTGGTTCTGAATCAATCTATTTCGATCATTTCATTTTTCAAATAGGAAAAGATAGATTTTTTTCTTACAATTCTGCTAATTGTCATTACTAGAATGGTCCAAAATGTTAATAAATCAATTTCAATTAATCAGTACCAAAAATAAATTTGGACTTTTAATTTGGATGAAGAAGCAACCTCTAGGCCAAGTATTAACTTAATATTTTTGGGTAACTTTTTCGGATTCGTACCGTGGAACACTTGTGTTTTTTTAGCTCAGCGTGTGATTTGCTTTCCTTAAGTTTTGAGCAAGTGCCCTAACTTTTGGAGTGCATTTTTTATTCAATGTTATATAGCTAATCACGGACTGAATATTTGATGCATGCCGTCTCGCCGTTTCAATTTTAAACTGAAGGTGTGCAAGACGCTCGCGGGTCTTACTCAGACGTGCTGAAGCATCGTTACTTCTGTTGTCACTAAGCAGGGTGGCCGCCTTCTCGTAAACTACACAGTTCAGATTCCAGAGATTAACACCTTCGGGGAGCAAATCGGGAAGAGCAGTATTAGCTTCAGCTAATTCGTCCATCCTGAGGAAGACTTTTTGGTGGATTGATCTCCTACTTCTCATGTTGGCATTTTCGGCTATCTGCAAAGGTAGTCGTGCTGAAACAGGTGGAATTTTCGCTGGAGGATGTTGCTCTTCTTCTTGTTGATAAAGAGCTTCGTATCCGTTTTTTTCGCAAAAAGGATACCTGATTTCTTAAATACTGAGGCGATTCATGGGCATATTCCGGGTGCATATTGACCCAACGGTCATGTAACCTCTTCATGAATCATCTTTGCGCCGGTGAGCTTCTTTGCCAGCAGGTAAGGATGTCCGTCCTGAGTTGGTCCGACCATTTAAATCGATGTTCTCGCGCTTTCCCGAGGCCATTGCCTGGTTGTCGCCTCGGTTCGTTTCTATTGCCACTCCCAACTGAATCATGGCCTCCATTCGAGAGAGGCCTATTGCGGGTGACACTGGGCGATACTGGTGTCGTAACCGCATGATTCGTTACATTGGGGAGTAAGCCCAAAGCAACCAAATGACCAATTCCAATTACAATATATGAACACGTATCGCGTGTGAACTATTAATTACATCAAATCATTATTTCACTTGAATTAGTATTCTAAATTAATGATTATCTACTGTAGGGTGGTCTCCCCTAATTATAATAAGGATTCAAAAGAAAGCTCGCCTTGCTTTAATCTGGGCCAATTCTTCAACCAGTTCAGGCACATCCAATAAATTCGTAATCACTTGCTCAATTGATATCATAGTCAAGTTTGACAGTCTCTTTTCCGCCATTTCTGTTTGCAAGTAGTTTTTTGTTATTTTTAATTTTGAGAAGGTTCGCTCAGCGCTTGCGACGGATACCGGCAAAGTGTTTAGAATTCGGTATGTTATGAACGTGTTTGGAAACACGAGATGCAAGTTTTCTTTTAGTATGAACGTCAAAATTTAATTTGCACGCATGTTTGGCTTGAGCCAAACATGTGTGCAAATGCTGAACGTAATGCTTAACGTGATAAGTTCATAATACAAATCCACACCTACTATATCTGAGCGATTTTCCTCTTCGTTTGTAAGATTTTCTTGTAAATTTTTGCACTCTTCAAGAATGTCTAACTTATCTATTTTTAGAAGGGTTGTGCTGTTAAATGCAAAACCGAAAATATTTTCGAATTGTTTAATAAACTCAAACCGCTCTTGCAAGGACATGATATTTTTAAACTTAATATCTATCTTTAAAGCTGATGCTGAATGTGTAGCTTCAGTTAGATATTCTTTGAAAGCTTCGTCAGTTATTTTCTCAGTGAAAAACTTACTTAAATTTTCAAGAAGTTTATTAATATTCCGGGAGATTCATGTGAGCATGGTGTTTGAAACATGTTTGAGTAAAAATTCACAATTATTGTTATCACGGTTCCGCTCCAGGACACTAAATAAATAGCCAAGGCGGCGAAAAAATGTCTCCTAAAATAATAATATAAATAATAATGAAATAAAAATAATAATATAAATAGTTGTACATTTTTGTAATTTTAGGCAACAATTTTTATTATTTCTCCAATTTTTCAACTGCAATTTGTTCACAAAGGTTTTCCTCGGGCTTCCGTTTGGGTTACCGAATAGTAAAGGACGCGTGTTTATTCTGTGCTATCTTTTTTGGTTTTTGCGACGAGCGTGGAGGTGCGATTGAGGCGAAAGGTGGTGAGGAAGGTCAGTGAAGTGAAGGGGTTGTGTGGAAGTGTGGGGAGGCTGTTTTTGTAAGGTTAAAAGGGTTAGGAGGAGAGTTGAAAGTAATAATTTGGAGGTTTGAATTTGAATTTATTGAGAAAAAAGCTCACAGGGCTACAAAGCACCTTTAGGAGCTAAACAGAGTATACACATAAAACAATGTACAAAGATGTAGAGATATATAAATATATAGATGTAGAATCTAGAGTGTAGTGTACATATTATTAGAACCCCGATTTAATATTAAAAATGTACATTTAACGACATTATCGGTTATATAAAAAAGTAAGTAAGTACATGTAAGTTTATGCTGTAAGAAGTTACTACAATCTTATATTAAGATGGCACTGTTGGTAAACTTATCTTAAGATATAAGTAGACAAAAGAAAAAATAATACCATTAGCACACCTCATAATAGAAAAAACATAAATGAATTAAAAAATAGCAATAGTAATGGAAATAGAACTGAATGTAGTACAGAGAGAAAACAAGATACAGGCTAAGTCCACAGAGTTATATTAAATAAAGGTGTACCCACAGATTTGAGAAATTCAGAGAACATCTTTTTAAATGCAAATACTGTGGGCGCATTACGAATATTATTGGGCAGTTTATTCCAAAGCCGCCTCCCTCTGATTACAAAAGATTTTTGCATTAAACATGTTCTATGAGCAGGTATTGCCAGGGTACGACCTCTATCGCGCAGCCCAGGCCGACCTGGAAGGTTCAGATTCTCCCGCAAAAACAATTCCAATAAATATACAGGCTTTTCATTTTTAAAGATCATGTACAGCAAATTACCCATAAAATATTGTCTCCTCTTGGCAATTGTCATAAAGCCAGCTCTTTCCCTATACTCAGAAATATGATCGAATTTGGACAAGTTATATATAAAACGGATGCAGGCATTGAAAGCACGTTCAAGTTTGCAATTAAGGTCATCAGAGATTCCATCATATACCACACACCCATAATCAAAATAAGGAAGAATCAAGGCTTTTACAAGATGAATTCGCGTAGCTGTAGGCAAAGAGTCCCTACTCCGACTTAGCTGATGTAAAGTTCTGAAGGTTTTGCGAGATATAAGTTCAACATGCTCTTTCCAAGAAAGAGTCCTGTTGAATATCAAGCCAAGATCATTAACTGAATCAGAAAAGTCAATAGCAAGACCGTTCAAGTACAAAGGTGGGAGGGAATCTAGGACTTTTGATGGATTATGAATGGAGGATCCAACTAGCAAAGCACATGTTTTCTGAGGATTGAGTTTCAAACCATTAGATACAACCCAGTTGTAGACGTTATTAATATCTTCCTGAACCATTTGAAGTAGGTCCCTAAGGGTACGAAGAGGCCCAGAAAGATATATTTTGCTATCATCAGCATAAAGGTGATATTTACAGTAGCGCAAGACAGCTGAAAAGTCGCAAGTAAACACATTAAACAATTTGGGGCCAAGTATTGAGCCCTGGGGAACCCCACTCTTCACCTCATTCCAGTCAGAGCGAAGACCATCACTGTTTGCTACACATTGTAAGCGATTACTTAAGTAAGACTTAAACCAATTTATGGCACTGTTAGAGATATTAAGGTTTTTTAATTTTTGGATTAAAAGGTCATGGTTTACCAACTCAAACGCTTTGGAAAGATCAAAAAATACAACAATCGTTACTTCATTTTTATCTATTGCAGCTTTTAAATCAGCACTAAATTTAAGGGAAGCAGTGATGGTACTATGCTCCCTCCGGAATCCAGACTGGAAAGGGTCAAGCAGGTTATGTTTATCCAAATATTCAGTTAGCTGGTTATCCACTAATTTCTCAAGAGGCTTGGCTAATGCACTAAGGATAGAAATAGGACGAAAATCTGTTAGAGTTGAAGGGTTTGTAATCTTAGGAACAGGGCGAATCAGAGCTTGTTTCCATATATTGGGGAAAATCCCAAGCTGTAAAGAACAATTGTAAATATGAAGTAGAACGGGAAGTATCACACGGAGAGAAAGTTTAACCATTTTAATAGAGATACCATCGATACCGATAGCTCCTGAGGTTATCTTGGCAATTACTGGCAGCAGAGAGTCAGCCCCAATATAAGAGAAGTAAAAGTTAGCATCATCAAAGGGAGGCAATTCACTGGATAACAGAGTAGTATCAATTGGTAAAGGCTCAATCAGGAAACGATTCATGAAGTCATCTACCGGGTAGTTCTGATCAAAGGTTTGACTCTGAGAGGGAATAATACCAAGCCGCCGAAGGACCTTCCAGATATTTTCATCCCTATTCTTGTTAACAATTGCATTATAGTTATATTTATTTTTAGAGTCCCTTATCTTAGTTTGAACCAGATTCCTAAGGATACGGAATTCCTTCCATCGTGCCGGGTCATTAGTCCTCCTGGCCTGAGAGTACTTTCTGTCTCTTTCCCTTCTGAGACTTTTAATCTCTTTTGATATCCACGGACAAGTTTTTTTCCCCGCCTGAAAATCATGTACTGGGGCTACTACATCAAATGTTGAAATTAATATATTATTGAGTTTTTCTACCTTTGAATTTAAATTTCTTTCAGAAAATACACTTCTCCAGTCAGCTTCAGAGAGCAGAGTGAACAATCTGTCCTCATCAACTTTACTTAGGTTTCTGAATTTTTTAAAACACGGGGCGACATTTATACTTGAATTGAAATTGTAATGTATTTGAATAAGATCATGGTTGGACAGGAAGGGAACTGGGTGTTGAGAATAATTTTGTACTCTAGTAAGATCTTCCACAGCCATAAGGTCAATCCATGTACTAGACATACCGGAGTGGTGCGTAGATCCATGTGGTACTATAGATAAACCAGCTGAATTGACCAAAGACGTAAGGTATTGGGATTGATTGGAGCGAATATTTAAGTTAGTATTGAAATCCCCTGCAATTATAACATTATTATAATTAAGCGTGTAATTAAAAAGCTCCGTCTCAAATTCATTACCGAAACCAGCATTGGGTGGTTTATATACAACCCCAAAAAGTAAACGTTCGCGAGATAGAGAGAGATCAATAAATAAAAATTCAGTGGACGGGACAGTGGTTTCAGTACTGACGTGTAGGATCTTACACTTAAAATCATTATTGACATATACGCAGACCCCACCACCTCTACGAGGAACCCTGTCTTTTCTGAAAAGTGAGTAATTATTAAGGCTGATATTTGAGGAATCAAATTGAGGCTTGAGCCAAGTTTCAGATACAGCTATAATATGAAAGGATCTCTGACCAAAATAATCAGCAAACTCATCAAAATGAGCAGGCAGGGATTGAGCATTGACGTGACATATATTAAGAAAGGCCATTAAATCTTACAAGAGGGAGACAATACCATATATAGGGCAACTTACAAAAAAGAGCCCTGCAATAAAAGGTGATTAGCGTAAAAACCTTCCAGTTCCGTAGAGCAGACCACATGTTGGAAACAATAATGTTTAGAATGCAGGTGTGAAATGGGTTGTACCAGATAAAGTAATAACAAATAGAAAAGAGTACCAAAAAGTGTACGTAAGGAGTGTACCTAAGCAAGAATAACAGACGAGAAGTCAAGACTTTTCCTGACTGGAGCATCGTAATTTTTACAGCAGAGTGAATTAATATAGTAAGTAAGCATAAGAGAATCGCGAGAAAAAATTAAGTAATCTAACGCTCGAAAGTGAAGCATTATCAAAATGAAAAAGATCAACTTAATAATAGTTGCCAAATTACTAACGACACCATAAAAACAATATAGAATATGTAGATTTATAAAATAAATAAAGTTAATAACCATCAGTATGCGAAATAAAATTACTGCAAACCATACTCCCCACGATGTCAATTGGGAATATTTTCTTCTCATATCGAAATTAACGTAGAGAATCCAAATCACGAACATGAGCAAGAAAAATTCTCGGCGCACCATCAGATTTCCGGCAAAAAATCTTGCCCCCAGCAATCCACAGGTATTTTATTTTGTTGTTTCTTCTGAGTTCCAACGCGGCGCTGTAGATCTGCCGATTGGACTTAGTGAGCGACTCCCTGATGTATAAGGCTCGATCTTCGCTCCAACCAATAAGTTTAGTCGAAAGACCACGCTTTCTTTTACCAAGTATCAGAAAGTTCTTACAGGTAGCTTGTGAGTTAAAAGTGACTATTACTATAGGTGGAAGCGAAGGTCTAGCAGCAGTGTAATTTGCAGATTTGAGCCTGTATGCTGTTGTCAGATCCGCCTTAGTGAGGGGTACCTCCAAGGTAGAACCGATTTGACAGATGATAGCTGAAAGGTCCTCCCCCTCTTTCTCAGGTAAACCATGGATCTCTAAAGTCTCGGAGAGAGCAGCTTGCTCCAGACTATTGCACTTTAGGGTTAAACATTCTACTTCAGATTCCAGCTGCGATTGTCTATCCTGGAAATTCTTTGACGACGCAAGAATTTTGTTGACATCAGACACATTAGAAGCGGTAGTTTCCTCCAGTACAGAAATGCGCTTAGCATTATTGATGATATCATCCTTCATTTCCTTAATAGAGGTGTCAAGAGATTTATTGAAGGTGGTCTGATCATACTTGAATGATTCAAACAATGCTTTCATCTGTGACAGACCCGCCTCATGACATTTCGTGACCGCTTCGACAATAGCTGCCTCGACTCCAGGCACCAGAACCACTGATGCCGCACCTGAGGTACTTCCGGTATCGTCAGCTGTTGAGGAAGTGTTAGACAGTTTTCGAACATGTCGAGAATGAGAAGAATTTTCAGATGCAGAGGTCACAGAGCAGCTGGAACAATACCAAACCTTCTCCTTTTTTTTAATTCTCGAGAGATCTTTACTCGGCAGGTTCATGCAATTCAGGTGCGCCAGGGCACCACACTTTCCACAAGCAAGTGAGTCAGCGACCCCTCGCGTGACCAATTCCTTACACACTGAACAGGCCACCATCTTGAACTTCCAATGTCCACAAAAATAACTAGGAAACACAAAATTAACTGTTTTCTGACTAAAACCCACTCAGAAATGCAACACAATGGAGACCTCAGCACTAAGCACAACCCGTAAGCAAGTTATAAAGTCATACACTCACATGAAAACAAAGCAATTAACCGAAATGTGTACGGCGCGACACGAAACGCGTCTTCTACCAACGACCGATATAATATTTTGTTGTTATAATATAATATGTTGTCAAGGACGGAAAAGTGAGAGAGAAGATAGGGAACAGCAGATCGGTAACATAAGCCAGCATGCCTGTTACGAGGAGTCCAGTGGGGTCCGGTAGAGGGCAGCAGCAGGTAGACAACAGCCCTGGTGCTGATGATCTAACTGTGACCGGTGAAACGGGGAGTGGTAAGGGGGATGCTGGAGATAGTGATGATGGCGAGGGCCAGTATGCCACGCCAGGAAACGTTGGATGGGTAGAGAAGGAAGGGGGGATAGTTGACAGGAGGACTCGAGGTAGGCCGTCAAATCGGGAACTGCTTAATAGATCCAGAGCTAGCAGTTTAGGATCGAGACAACTTTTTGATAAATGGAGGCAGGGGGGAGGGTTTACGGATAAAAGTGACGAGGGGGATAAGACGGAAGACAGTAAAAGATCAAGGGAAGAAGAGGGGTATGAGCAGGGAGATGAGAAGTTGCGCAAAAAGTTTAAAAAAAAGTCTCCACCGGTAAGGAATAAAGCAAAATGGAAAGTCGATCTAGACAGCCTGGAAAATCTTATTAAAGGCTTTAGAGAGGAAACGAACCGAAGTCTGAATGGCATGAAAAAGCGAGGGAAGGAGGTTTGGGAGGAAATGAGGAAAGTTAGAGAGAAGTGGAAAGAATGGGATCTGGTGTGGCGGCAAGAAAAAGATAAAGTTTGGAAGCAGATGGAAGATATGGAGAAAAATCAAAGGATGAGTGAGAAAAAGAGAAAAGTGGATATGGAGAAATTGGCAGAAAAAGTGAGAAAGCTAGAGTGTAAGTCTGAGGATATAAAGAAAGGGAATGAAGGGGTGAGAGAAGGAGAGAGTATCAAAGAAAAAAATGAGAACGGTATCCTAGAAAATGTGAGAATGAAATCAAGATTGAGAGAGTTGGAAAGAAAAATGGAAGTACAAGAGAAGACTAAACGGAGTACAAATATAGAGATTAGAGGAATGAAAGTGGATAGTGAATCAGGAAGAGAAGAAGTGGAAAAGTTGATGGGTGAAATTGGGGCAAATGTGCACGTGGAAGAGGTAAATGGAGTCGGAAGGAAGATTGAAGGTAAATCACATATGTATGTAGTGAAAGTGAGAAATGAGGAAGAAAAGGTTGATATCTTGAGAAAGAAGAAAGCTGTAAAGGGAAGGGAAGAAAGGATAGAGGAGGATTTGACGTGGAATGAAAGAAGAAGAAAGTGGATGATGAAACAGAAAGCATGGAGTGAAAGAGTGAAAGGGAACACGGTATGCATAGGGAAAGACAGAATGTGGATAAATGGGAATGTGTGGATATGGGATGATGAGGAAGATAAATTGAGTGAAGTGTGTAGGGAAGGTCCATGGCGACGAAGGGAAAAAGTGGTGACTAAGGATATATGGGAGGAGGTAATGGAAACAGCAGAGGGTGAAAGGAATGAAGGAGGAGAAAACGGAGCGACGGGGTTTCCACAAAAGTAGGGAGGGGATATAAGGACGAAAGAAGGGAGGAAGGAAGAAAGAAATAAGTGAGAGTAGCGTTTTGGTACGTATCAGGGCTAATGGATAAAGATGAAGGATTCTGGGAAGAGGTGAAGAAATGAGATGTAATTATGTTGAGTGAAACCTAGGTAGATGAGAAGGAGTGGAAGAGAGTGGAGAGGAAGTTACCCAAGGGATATATTTGGCAGATGCAAGGGGCAAAGAAAGATAAGGTGAAGGGAAGAAAGAAAGGGGGTGTGGTGTCAGGAGTGAGGCAGGAATTGATGGGAGGAAAGAGAATAGAAATGGGATTTGAGGAAACGGATGGAGTTATAACGAGAATGGTGAAGATAGGAAAAAGAAAAGTGAGGATAGTTTGCGTTTATAGGAGGAGGGGAGAAGAAGAAGGTTGGAGTGTATTTAGGAAATGGGTGGCGAAAAAGGATGACGAATTGGTGTTGATAGGAGGTGATCTGAATGCGTGGACGGGGGAACAGGGAGGGGAAACATGGCATGAAGAGAGTGAGACTTTCAGGAGAAAATCGAAACACAAACAGGTGGACCAGGAGTGTAAGACTGTGTTGGAAATTCTGGGAGAAACCAGATGGTTTATTTGTAATGGGAACTCGGAAGGGGATGAGGAAGGCGAGATTACGTTTGCAGGGAAAGGAGAAACAGTGATTGACTACATTCTGGGCAAGGAAAGGATAAGGAGGCTGTTGAAAAGACTGGAAGTAGGGAACAAAATAGGGTCAGAACACTTCCCGGTCATTGCTACGTTGAAATGCGGGAATTGGAGAAGAGAGGGAAGGGAGGAGGAGGGAGCGACAACAAAAAAAGCAAAGATGGGTAAACGGGGAGTTGATAAGCTGAGAGAATATACGGAAAGAATGGATGAAGAGAATGGTTTGATTGAAGATGGGGGAGGCGTGGATGAGATGTTGTGTAAGATGAAGGGAAGAGTAGAGAAGATAGTGGAAGAAATTAGGCCAAGTGAGGGAGAAAGAAGGCAGAAGAGAGGATGGTGGGATGCGGAATTTGTAGAGAGTGACGAGTGCATGAAATTATCCTAAAGAAGTGGAGAAAAGGAGAGATAGACAAAAAGGAGTATATTAAAAGAAAAAAGGGAACACGAGAAATCACTGGATGTAAAAGGACAGGAGGCAAAGGTAAGGTACATGGAGGAGGTAGAAAAAGCAATACAGGAAGGAAGAGAATGGGAGGTGATCAATAGAGAAAGGACTGAATGAAAAGGAATGAATGAAGAGATAAGTATGAATGAATGGACGGCAAATTTCAAGAAATTGCTAGGAGGGTTGGATAGGAAGGTGAGGGGGGATGGTAGAAAGATCAAGGAGGGAGGTATAGAAGGTGGGAATGAGTTGACCAGAGAGGAGGTGAATCAAGCAATTGAGAAGTTAAAAAGAGATAAGGCAACATGAGAGGATGGGATGGAGAACAAAGCGTTCAAATTTGGCGGGATAAGGGTTAGAGAAGAGATTTGGGAAGTATGTAATAGAGTATGGAGAGCGGAAGGATGGCCGAAGGAGTGGAGAACAGCCTTGGTAGTTTCTTTATTGTAACGTATAAGATTTACGCGGAGGTGCTTAGGAAGAGATTAGAAGAACAGGTAGAGGAGAAAGGAAGTATTCAACATAATCAAACAGGATTCAGAAAGGGGATGGGGACAGTGGATGAAATGTTCGTACTAAATTATTTAGTGAACAGGAACCTGGGACAGAAAAAAGGAAAACTGTTCTCACTCTTTGTAGATTTTAAGGCAGCTTTCGACTCGGTGAATAGGGAAGTTTTGTGGAAGGCAATGAAAGAAAGGGAGGTGAGGATCGGGGAACAGAAAGGAGAGGAATTCTGGACAGGGAGGGGTCTTAGGCAAGGGTGCCCGCTAAGCCCGTTGTTGTTCAGCATATTGTTAACAGATCTAGAAGAGAAAATGGGAAGGAAATGTAAAGCGGGTATTGCCCTAGGAAATAAGAGAATATACTCGTTAGCGTACGCGGACGATGTGGTGCTTCTGGCAGAGAATTAAAGTGGAATGGACTTGCTAATGAAAGGATTCGAAGAGTACGTGAGAGAGAAAGACCTGACAATTTATGTGACGAAGACAAGGATAGTATGTTTCAGGAAGAGAAAGAATGAAGTCAAGTATGGATGGAAGATAAATGAGGAAATGGTGGAAATGGTAGAGGAATTTTGTTATTTAGGATCCTGGTTTGAAGCGGGAGGTGGAAACGATCTGCAAGTGAAAAAAGGATGGAAAGTGCGAGTAAGGTGATGGGTCAAGTGTGGGGGATTGGAAAAAGAAGATTCAAAGAGGACTGGAAGATGAGAGTATGGCTGTTTGATTCACTGGTATGGTCTGTGATGTGTTATGGAGTGCAGATTTGGGGATAGAAGGAGTACAAAAAAGTAGAAAACATGCAAGAGAGATTTCTGAGATGGGTTATGGGAGTGAGTTGGAACTGCCCAGGGTATATGTTGAGAGAAGAAACAGGGAGAGAGAAATTGGTGATAAGGCGGAGGAAAAGGGTATGGAATTTTGAAGAGAAACTTAAGAGTGGTAAGGGTAGCAAAATTGCACAAGCATGTCTGCAGGAAGTATTAGAAAGAGAGAGGAGAGGAAACATGGGACATTCAAAATGGGAGGAGGAGAGATGAAAAGTGAGAAGAGAATGGAGAATGTGCGACGAGGGGAGGGAGAGGCAGGTAGTAGAGGGGGAAATGAGTAAGAAGCAGGAAGAGCAGAGGTGGGAAAAGATTATGGAGTTAAAATACAATAAATGGTATAGATTCGTCAAGATGGAAGGGGTCCCAGAATATTTCAGGAAATTTGAAAAGGAGTGCAGGTGGTCCAGAATGATACGCTTCAGAATAGGAGAAGGTATGAATGAGTGTAAATATTGGATGAATGAAGAAATAAAAATGTGTAAGGTATGTGGGTATGAAAGGGAATCTTGGGAGCACGTAATGGAGAGATGTACAGGGGAAGAGGAAGGGGGAAAGAGCGTTGTAGATAAAGTTAGGTGGATACTGAGTGGTTGTGGACAAGGGGAAAAGTGGATGAAGAGCTTAGAAGAGAAAAGGGAAGAGAGAATGCATGGGGCAGGCGAAAACCAAAATTGAAATATGGATAAGGAAACTTAGTGTTGCGTGTCTTTGAAAAGCTTGAAGAATAATGGTAAGAGGAAACGGAAGCCCTGGAAGGTCTCGCGCACTTGTTAAATAATAGTTATTAGGTAGTAAGATAATAGTTAAGAACTTTTAAATAATAAGAAGGCGAAGCGACAATAGGTTAAGATAAGCATAAGGCATTGAGGATAAGTGAAATTGTAAAAGATGTAAAGGGAACGGAGCCCTCAAACCCGTAAAAGGGAGAGTAATAAAATACAATACAATACAAAGGTTTTCCTCATATTCATGAATTTTTTCAAATTTTTCACATTGCCCCTTGTATAAGAAACAATGCTCTAAACTTGACTCTTCTTAAATGTCCCTAAAATTCCTTACTTTGTTTCACATTTTTCGGTCTGCAAAGCACAACATTTTTTTTACAATAGCCTCTTTGGGCTCATTCACGTGGAACACTTGCAGTTTTTAAATAACTGTTTACTTATTAATTTGGAATTTTTTGTGGCCGAGCACTAAATTACGCACTAGGAGTCTGTTATAATTTTTTTGCAAAACGATGTGCTTTTATGAAGAAAAATGGCCTAATTATGCATTTGTTTAGAATTATTGCGCTTATGAAAATGACAGCTGCTGTTCAGTTTCAATTCGTTTTCCCTAGAAACTATTCAGCATGTATCTAGCAATAATTTTATGTGAAAGAATAATGTTTACATAAACAAAATTGTCGAAATTTTGTATTATGAATGAGGATGAGAAGGTTGGGGGTACAGCAGGGTCCATTCTCAGTAATAAAAACATATCAAAAAAATGTAGAATGGCCATACATAATTCTATATTTGTACCGACTGTACTAAACGATAGCGAGACATGGACCTGTGAAGAAAACGACAAGAGTAAAATCAACGCGATTGGCATGAAACCTCTGCGCGCAATATGCGGGAAAACACTGATGTACAAAGTCCGAAACGAGATAATCCTCAAAGAATGTGGTACAGGAGAGACACTAGTTGACATATGGGAAAGAAATCTGTTAAGATGGTTCGGACATGTTGAAAGCATGAAAGAACGACTGACCAAAAAAGTGTACAAAGGTAAAGTAAATGGCCGAATGCCCAGAGGTAGACCGCCGAAACAGGGCCGACGCTATACCTTTAGCCGCCCGTGTGCAAACAAAAATTCCTCCCCTCTCCCCCATTCCCTTGTTTCTGAAAAAAAGAAAAAAAAGTAGGCCCCGAAACTACGACCATGGTTCCTTGAAGCAACCAATCTGACGCCACTGGAATGCGTACGTCATCCACTCCCGCTCCTTCTATCCCAGAAGGTAAGCAAGGGCGGCAATTTATGCAAGAGACTTCGTACAACACTGTTCCTTGGAGTCCAGCGGTCTTTAGCCGTGGATGACCTTACGCGGTAGACGGCACATTTGGAAATGAAAGTTTCACGTCTTGATACTCTTTTAGAGCTACCAATCTTTGTAGAATGTTATGAGGAACAGTGTTGACGGACCAGATGAAGTGATCCCAGAAGAACAGCCTTTTGCATCCGGCTTGCGATGGACTGAGCCTGACGCTGGCAAGCCGGGATTTTGTTGTTTTGGCTAAGCAATGAAGCTTTCATACCTTCAAGACAGCCGCTTGTAATGACTACGAAAAAAGTTGTACGTACAAAGTACGTACAAAGTTGTAGCATTGGTACAGCCTGCTCAGCTCGAAAAGAAGTGCTTGATATTTCGCCCGTTTCCCTTCCTCCTCTGCTGGTGATATTACCATCGGCTGGTGCCGAGAATTCAGTCACGTAAGTGATGTTTGTCTTCGCATCTTGAAGGACAATATCAGGCTTCGCAGCACAGGTACGTTGAGTGGCGGAGAATGAGAATTTCTAGTAGATCTCAGACTGATCATTATCCACAACAGACTAGGGTTCCCTCTGGGCTTCAGAAACATGTTGGACAGTACCACCTATAGCTTTTCTTAACGTATGATGCAGTAGAATTTACCATGAAGGGGCTTGTCAGCATGTTCTCTTAGTAGAAGCGAATTTTCTGCTCCCTGTTTACGACTGTTGAGCACCAGAGGTGTTAGGGATGGTAGGTCACGTGTAGTGTCGCTGGAATCAAATGGGGTATAGAAAAGCCGCAGCATTGACGACTTCATGTTGATGTACGAGTCTCATAAGAAAATCTGTGCTATTGAAAACTGAGTAGAATATAGCCAGAACCGTTCTGCGATGAAGACACTTCAAGCTTAGCAAGCCTCCACCTCACTTATCTCGAGGAAGGTATACTCGAGGTACGTAAGATCTAGGATGATGACTTCGATGGATTTTCATTATCTTGCGTGTACTTCGGTCAAGTTGCTTCAACTCATCGACGTTCAATTTCACTGCAAAAACGTGTAGAGCAGTACAAGAACGGCCAGCACATTAGTCGCTTGGATCTCATTCTTCCCAGATAATTTGGGAGTCCAAATTTTCATGAGAATTTGGCGATACCTTTTTCAAGGACTTTACTCAACACACGCACATTTTGAGTTTTCGATTGGGGTATTCCAAGATATGTATATGTCTCTCCATTAACAAGATATTGAATGGTATTTCCGCCTATGAGTTGAACATTCTGATCTCATGCCAATTGCTTTAGAGTACCTATTTACCGCCACCACAAGCATGTTAAGGTCCTCTTATAAAGGAGCAAAGAGTTTAAGTTCGTCCATGTATAAAAGGTGGTTGACCTTATATTCTCTTCTGTTCGGTGGGCCACATAGGCATCCAGAGCTTTTGCCTCAAAGCACATTAGATAGAGGCAAAAGAGATATGAAGAAAAGTATCGGACTTAGAGAGTCTACTTGGAACACAATCCTTTTATATGTGATATATAGCTGGTAGTCACCTGTCCTTTGTCATTTGTTATGATAAATCATGTCCGCCACAAGAGCATAAGCTCTTTTATGCACCTCACTATTTTTGAATGCAGCTCCAGGTACTCAAGGAGCTTGATAAGTAGCTCATGGTTCGTGTTATCAAATGCCTTACGGTAGTCAATCCAAGCTATGGATAGATTGCGTCGATAACTGATCGAGTCATGGGTAATACACCTGTCTATTAGCAGGTTCTCCCTGCAACCTACCAGCCCTCTCTTGCATCCACGTGGTTCAACTATTGCACTCAGTACCGGCTCTATAGATGTTAATATCCTTTCCTTGGACTTGGCAAATCTCCGGTCTTAGGGATCAATAGCGTGCGTCCTTTCACTAACCACTGCGGGATAGGTTGTTCTCCATTTAGGAAAGTAGTAAATATGCTTAATAAATAAATATTAATATATATATATATATATATATA
>CAKNXH010002370.1:195030-229382 GCA_932178445.1 Andricus quercusramuli | reverse complement strand
CAATAATTAATAAGCAGTCGCGGACAATTGTCCAGGGATGGTCCCGAAGGAATAACCCCTAAGCGAAAGTGTGAGAACCGTGCCGAAAGCTGCATGGCACCTGGGTGAGGTGTCTTTAACGGTGACTCTGGGATACCGGGCGACGTCTCAGAGTATCAGCCTTATCCTTGCACGCGGGGCTCTACAAGGATTGACAAACCCTTTCCCTAGCTGCTCGTGGGAACAACAATGAAACCAACAAACCACCAAAATGTTGTAGATGCGGTTCAAAACGATCGAACGCGCAGAGCACCCGACAATGGATCGGCAAACAATGCCGATCATCCTACAGTTCGGGGTGCTAAAAATAATTTAGATGGAAACACGACGACGAACCGCCGAAACGCCCACATTCAGTGGACCGATCAACTTAAGAATGACGTGCTAGACTGCTACGATGCCAGTATTATCCCTGTCCGCGGAGGCTTTATGGCGCGTATGCATACTCTGTGGTGCCAGAAACACCCAGAGCTTCAATACGTTTCGCATCAGTCTTTGCGAAATCAAGCCGACTACCTCCGGAAAAATGGATATGTACGCCGAACGCTTACTCAACCGCTGCTTGAACAAGCTGCAGACGAAGATGAAACGACATTAAGACCAACCGCAGAAAGCAGGCACCTTCTGGAAGATGATCGCTATTTCAGTACAAGGAGGAACATCAACATGCAAGTTCCTCTTAAGCCCCAAGATCTGGCTGGAATGGATGCCTCCCTTCGTGGAGATATCTCGCAAGAGTCCGACCTCTGGACCATCAATTGCTCAGTTTATGGTGCTCCGAGAGCTTTGGCTGATTTAAATCGAAGGCTGAAACCGACGATGGATCAGAAGACCAGAAGACGCTTGCATCAACTGAACAAGAAAATTGGATGGGCAAGACAGAATGCGTCCCGTGTTCAATGTGTGATTGACTACATAACATCTGGTAGACCGTTCACGGAAAGGGTTCGAAAGTTCGCCCAAGAACTATGGACCTTGAATCACACACTGAACAAGTCAAAGCTGCTGACAATCAAGCAGCATATTGTTGACAAAATAAGGCTGTTATCTGACGCAAGGAGGAGGATACAGAAGAGGGAGAGATGGAACAGGGAGAATCAACAGTTTCTTGCTGACCCATCAACCCTCTTCAGTGATCCCCCTGTTTTTGAAAGAAATCCACCCAAGCCGAAGGAGGTAGAGACTTTTTGGAGAGAGGTGTACAAGATCCCGAAAACACTAGAGTTGAAAGAAGATACTGACAATATCATCCGCTTCAAGGAGTTTCGCGACAGCCTCATAAAATCTGAGGAGGAGTGCCCATCAGTCACTGCCGAAGAGGTTAAAAAAGCACTTAGAGGCACGAAGAACTTTTCCGGTGATGGATCAGATTGTATTAAGAACTTTTGGTGGAAGAAGTTTACTTTTATACACCAACATTTAGCCCGCATATTCACCTTTTATTTTCAGTCGGTGACGCCCATTCCGCAGTGGCTGGTGTTAGGACGCACTATACTTCTACCAAAAAAAGGCAACTTGTCCAGACCAGAGAATTACAGGCCAATAACATGTTTAAACACACTGTATAAGATCTTTACAGCTGTCCTAAACAACAGGATCGTTCGACGAATTGAGCCTGTATGGCGAGAGATGTACGAACAACCAGGCTCGAAAAAAGGTGTAGCAGGCTGTCGAGAGAATCTGCTAATTGACAGGTGTGTCTGTAAATACGCTGCCGCCCATCAGCGCGTCCTATCAATGGCCTGGTTTGACTACCGGAAAGCTTTCGATTCAACCTCTCATAGACTTATCATCTGTCTGTTGGAAAGCTTGAAGGTACATCCACACATAGTAAGATGCATAGAGAGACTGATGCCTCTTTGGAAAACTAGATTTACCATCTCATCTAGGAATCATCGTCTGACGAAAAACAAGGTCACCTTCCAGAGGGGCGTCTTTCAAGGGGATAGTATGAGCCCTTTGCTTTTTTGCATCACACTTCTGCCTCTATCTCTCGGACTACGAAATTCTCCTGGATACCTCTGTGGCGACACTAATCAGCGTGAGCATGAAGGTAACTCATGTATTTTATATGGATGACCTGAAGATCTATGCCGCTGGTAAAAGCAAACTTCACACTGCTATAAATATCGTCAAGAACTACACAGGAGAGATTGAGATGGACTTTGGTTTGGACGAGTGTGCGGGACGGGAATTGCTATTCCCATTAACACGAGCAGCTCGTGTGAATTCGCGAGCGGGCAGTGTGTTGGCAACTGTGGCTAGTGCTTTAAAAAAAAATTATTTTAACACTAACTGCTCGTGTCAGAGTTTCTCCTTGCGGGGACGGGAAGATACCCCTGCGACAGGTCACAGAAATCATGTAGGTCACATCCATACCCCTTCCCAACACCTCGTGACTGGTCTCAGAAATAATGAAGGGAATAGTGGGAAGATAACCTATGATTCAACGCGGGCGTAAACAGCCTTTCAGGAATTTTTTGTATAATTTGAGTCATACCGCTACACATTGTACATTATTTCCGAGATATTGGCTGTCTCCTTCGCACCAGAGTCCACTTTTGAAAGTTTCACTTCCCCTGTCGATTAGGAATTTTCACTTCATAGTCAGCTAACTTCACTTCGTTGACTACTGAGGGAAAAACAATGGATCAAATGAATGAGATTCGATCCATTTTTGCCCTATTTTGTTATTATCTTCGTAAAAACTAATTTTTTCCATTTAAGTGTATTTGACAGAAAGTTTTTATTTTTTAAGAACTATTTAATGAAATAATAAAATGATAATAATAATTAGCAATAATATATATATAAATACATATCTTGGAATACCGAAAGCGGAAACCCAAAATATGCGTGTGTTAAAAACGGCCCTTGGAAAAAGGTATCGCCAAATTCTCAGAAAAATTTTGGCTTCCGAATTATCTGGAAAGAATAAAAACCAGGCGACCAATATGCTGGCCGTTCCTATACTGCTCAACAGGTTTGGTGAAGTACAATGGAACGTCGATGAGTTTGAGCAACTTGACCAAAGCACGCGCAAGATAATGACAATTCATCGGAGTCTTCATCCTAGATCTTCCGTACCTCGGATATATCTCCCTCGAGATAAAGGTGATAGAGGCTTTCTAAGCTTAGAGTGTCTTCAACGAAGAACGGTCCTGGCTACAGCCTGCTCAGTTCTAAATAGCACAGAAATTTCTTATGCGACTCGTACATCATCATGAAGTCGTGAATGCTGCGGTGTTTCTATACCGTGTCGCAGATGGGGCCGCAGAGGAGCTTGGCCTCCCATTTGAATCTAGCGACATTACACATGGCCTAGCATCACTAACACCTCTGGTGCTCAAAAGTAGTATACAGGAAGCAGAACATACGGTTCTACAAAGAGAACATGTTGACAAGCACCTTCATGGCAAATTCTACGGCATCATACGTAGAGGAGAGCTCTCGATGGGTCTGTCCAACATTTTTCTCAAGTCTGCTGGATTGAGACCGGAGACTGAGGAATTTCTTTTTGCCTGTCAAGACGGCGTTATAGACACCTTAGTTTACCGCAAGCGCATAATGAATGTACCTGTAAGCGATACCAACTGCCGAGCGTGCAATCAAGAGCCAGAAACACTTAGACATGTTCTCAGTGGATGCTCAAAATATGCACGCTACGGGTACATAAAGAGACACAGTTCAATATTCTACCAAAAATGAATTTTCATCAAAAATTTAATTGGTAATATTTCAATCAAGAAATAATAACTTTCAACCAAATACTTGAATCCTCAACTTGCACCTCTTAATTTACAACCAAACAGTTGGATTTTCCACTAAAAAATTTCCTTTCTACCAAAAGAATGATTTTTCAACAAAATACGTAAATTTTCAATGAACAGTTAAATTTTTGATTGAGAAGATTTATTTTCAACCAGAAAGATTAATTTTCCATTAAAAATATGATAGTTGATATTTCAACCAACAAAAATTTAAATTTGAAACTTAGAACAGTTTAATCAAATGAAAAAAGAGGAATATTCAATAAAACATTTGAATCTTCAATTAAAACATAATATTTTTCAACCAAACAGTTGCATTTTCAACCAAAAAGATTAAATTTATACCAAAAGAAACGAATTTTCGACCAAATAGTTGAATTTTGAACCAAGAGGATTAATTTTTAACAAAATAAATTACTTTTCTACTAGAGGATTTAATTTTTAACTAAAAAAAGATTTATTTTATATAAAAAATAATACAGTTGATTTTTCAATGGAAAACATTGATTTTCAACAAAAAAAAGGCCCCACATCTGAAAATTTCAAAAATTTTTTGAGAAGCAATTTCTCCCACACCTTATCTCTAATATTAAGGTCCTTGTAAAATTGGGGTTTTGCATCAAATATGCAGGAACGCTGCCGCACCAATTTCACTAACTTTGAACCATCCATAATTTGGATCACAAAATAAAGTTTTCCACAAAACTCTTGCTCAATTAACTAGACAACCCTCGCGGCTGTGCGTCTAGAATGCTATTAAAAGCATCCGCGACGTCCGGCTTGTTTGTCTCAAACTTGTCGCACACCTGCCGCCGCAGCATTGAAAAGGGTGCCATAAGATTGAATGAAAAGCAGTATAATGAGTGACGCATACACTATATCTAAAGTGAGTATAGGCCTTCAGCTTTCTTTTCATGTGGCTCGCCTCCGCTCGCCATCTTCTCTTTCATTCGAATCCTAGCATTCTCATGTGTGTATCTCTTCTGCCAACCGTATCTAAAAATCTAGTGTTCAGTGATTGTAGTGTTTCATTGTAGTGTTCAGATCGACCCAACACACTCCTGCTCATAGGTTATGGGCCCCAGTTTATTGGAATAAGTGGTGATTTGTGGAAACTACGAAATCGTGTGACAAATTCCTTTTAGAGGTTGATTCGGCGCGTCGCGTCTTTGCGGTACCAAAGAAAAAATGGCTTCGGAAAATCTTGCGCGAATAGAGTCTCTAAACAAGGAGAATTATGATACGTGGAAGATGCAAATGGAAGCAGTGCTGATAAAAAATGACGCGTAGGGCTACGTTAATGGCCAAAAACCGAAACCGGCAGCTTCGAGCGCGACGGAAAACGAGGCGAGTACGTGGATCTCGAACGATAACAAAGCAAAATTGGACTTAATTTTGTCCATACATCCTTCGAAACTAAAACAAGTGAAGGGGTGTAGTACATCTCGCGAAGTCTGGTTAAAGCTGGAAAACATTTATCAGTCGAAGGGGCTAGCTCGAAAAGCTACCCTGCTGAAACAGTTAATGCTTCAAAAGATGGAAGACGGTGACGACGCGCGCGAGCACGTTCAGAAATTTTTTGACGCCGTCGACAAATTAAGTGCAATCAAGTCTCGTGATGAGCTACAGTTATCGGAAACACTTGGCGTGAAAATAATCGAAGAAAGTGACGCTAGGAAAAACGATAATCATGACGAGACACAGAACGCGATGTTCGCGAATAAGTGCTCAAATTCAAATAAGGGAGACTCGGCCGAAAATAGTGAAAGAAGTGCTAAAAGTGGCAAATTTAAGTTTCGTTGACACTGGTGCCGGGAATACGGTCATGAGGGTTCCCAATGTGAAAATAAACGCGAAAACTTCCGACAAGACGCAAATAACGTCGAAGAAGTGAGCTTGTGTGCCGTGGAATTTTTTACTGAGATCCATGAGGCTTTATGGGCGGAAAATAACACGTTCGATGAAAAGTGGTGCGTCGACAGTGGTGCAACGTCACACTTGTACGAAGAACAACGCGAACTCACAGATTTATGTGACTCCAAGTGCGGTAAGCTTAACTTCTTAGCGAGTAATAAATCAACGGAAATCAAAGGAAAGGGAACGGTCACGTTTGCCACCGATGTTGATAGAAGCATGAAGAACGTCAACTTGAACAACGTGCTGTACGTCCCGGACCTTCGCGAGAACCTGCTTTCTGTTTCGAAAATAACAGACAAAGACTGTGAAGTGACTTAACAAGCGTCATGCCACCGTTATTGACAGAGATGGCAACATACAGTTAATAGCAGATCGTGTCGGTGACTTATATTACGTACGCGAAATTAAGGGGTTAGGCCACCCTAGAATTTTCGAAAAATCGATTTTTTTTCTTTGTTTTAAAGGGTCTCTTAAGGCCTCAAAAATGATGTCCCAAAAGATTATGACCAAGAAAAATCTTTAAGTACTCCGTTTTCGAGTGTTAGTACAAGGCCGTCTGGTCCGCAGCGAGTCCCTTTTGTTAGCGCTAGCTAACAATGTTAGCAGATGTTATTGTAAATATTTATTTTCTGACTAGTCTGGCGAGTTTAGAATTGTGGAACGGCTGTTTCAGACAGTTAGGCATGATCCAACCCACTCATGGTCTAGTCGAAAAACGTTCCATTTTCAGTTAACTCGCGCATACCAGCTCCACGGCCATCATACCAGCTCCACTTTAACTCAAAACTACATTTTTGAAGTTGGCCGGAAACATAACTCAGACAATTTTCAACCGATTGACTTGAAATTTGGAATATATCTTCGAAAATACATTGTCTATAGAAGTACGTAGGATTTTTTTTATATATTGCATAGTTTATTTGTTATTAACAATTATCTAACAATTTTTTAGGCAAATTTCTCATTTTCCACTTTAGAAGTGCGCCATTTTGTCAAAATTCAATATATCGAAAAAATCCTACGTACCTCTCTAGCTTATACTATATATAACCGAAAAAATTCAGGCCCAAATCATAATTCATTAAATTAGAGGAGCTGTTATTTCGGCCGTGGAGCATAGAAAAAAAAAGACGTCGCAAAAACGCTGTACCGCCGCCATTTTGAAATAAATTGCCTAAAAAAAATATTGTATGCAGTTAATGATATGTATAATAAAGTCCCATTTCTGTAATCTCGATTTATTTCATAATATTTTTGAAAAAATTCCCAAAAAAGCCTATTTTTTTCGGCCTCTAGGGTGGCCTAACCCCTTAAGAAACAAAAGTGCCAGAAAATAGTGGGAGAAAACAATGCTGCGAGGAGGGCATCGGAAAAAATCGAAACGTGGCATTGGCGCTTAGGATACATTAACGTGCAGGATCTTCGGAAAGCCAAACGAATTGAAGCAGTGCACGGTATCAACCTCGGAAAAGGAGAAGGGGAAGTAGAATGCGAAATCTGTCTAAAGCAGAAAAATAACTAGGACATCTTTCTCAAAGAAGTCTGAGAGGAAATCAGAACTACTTGATTTAGTTTACTCTGATGTCTGTGGCCCAATGAGAGTCGAATCAAAGGGAAAATCTAAATATTTTATGACTTTCATCGACGATCGTTCAAAGTGGTGCAAAATACGTTTTCTGAAAAAGAAGATCGAGGCTTTTGAAAAATTCAAAGAATTTAAAGTACTGGTCGAAAACCAGAAACAAAAGAAAATTAAGTGCCTTCAATCCGATAACGGAACGGAATTTTGCGATGCAAATCTAGTCTTCAGTGATTGTAGTGTTTCATTGTAGTGTGCAGATCGACCCAACACTCTCCTGCTCATAGAACTCCACCTTTAGGCACTTCTATGGTGTTGATCTATTGCCCGTCATACCATACGCCCAGAGGGAACGCCCAGATCGGTAAAGCAGTTTGGCACGATAAAGACGGTAATGAGAGTAGTAGTGTACTGGTGAAGTGAAGAAAAAGGAGAGGAAGAGGTTGGAAAAAGGTGGAAGTGAATGTGTGGATGTGAAATCTGTGGAGAAGGTGTAAGGAGCAAAGAAAAAAATTAGCACGTGTCAGTTTGGAGGTCAGGGGTCGAACCGGAAGGACAAGGAGAAGAAGCGCTGAGGGCTTGCGTGGAGAGAGCGTCAGCTGTGACGAGAAGGTAGCTTGACTACAGCGGTGATTGCAGCGGTGGAAAAGAAGAGAGAGTGAAAGAGAAGTCACAGCGGGCAGGAAGAGTGACAACAGCAACAACACAGAGTGGGTAACAGCCGAACAGCGAGATGAGTGGTGACGGAGACAATTGGAAAAGAAAGATGGAGGCTTGGTGGGAGGTAATAAAAGTGTAATGGGAGAAAGAGAGGGAACGAGCGAACCTTGAAAACAAGAGAGAAAGGAACATATTACTGGAGGAGATGGCGAAGATGCGTATAAGCATCCAGGAGCTCAATGTAAAGATCGAAGGAGTTATGGAGAAGGCGAACTTAGCAGAGCCAAGGAAAGAGGGAGAGCAGTCTACAAGGGGAAGGGAGACAAAGGTGAAAGATGCGAGTTGCCAGACGGAGAAAAATGAGAGCACCTGGAAGAATCCGCCAAGGGCTTTGACGAAGGAAGAGTGGGTCGTGGAGAAGGAGGACAGAGCGGCTAGAAGGAGAAACTTGAAGGTGCTGGGGATCAGCGGAGACGACTGTGAGGTAGTGAGCTTAGTGGGAAGCCTATTGGCACGGACACAGAGGGTGGCGAGAGTTGAGCAGTTGATGGAAAACAAAACGGAGCTACTGCAAGCTAGGGGTAAGCTCAAGAACTCTGGTATTTGGATTGAGGAAGATTCGATGAAGAGAGAGGAGTTTGTGGAAGATTGGCTTCGAAGAGAGAAGGAGAGGCTGGAACGGGCAGGTGCCTCGGTGAAGCTAAAATACATATATGAAAGCGAAAGTAGGGGAGACAATATGGAAATGGAACTAGAAGGAAGGCAGGATGGAGGTGAATCGGCTAGAGGAGAAAGAAGAGGACCACTAGGAAAAGAAGAGAAGGAAGAAGCACAGAATGGTGATAAAGCTTAAGTGAAAAGCAGAGCAAGGTGGCTGGTGGTTATTGTGATAGTATGTATGGAATGGGAGTAAATAGGAGTGTTGGATAGGATGTGATGTACACCTGGGAGTGAAAAGCAATAAGGAAGGATAAGTGTTTGTTTTTTGACTGATTAGGAGGATGGAGTTTTTTGCTACTACAAGATGTGAGAGATAAAGAAAAGAGAGCGAAGAAAGGGAAAGGAGGTAGAGAAGATAAGCTGATTTTTGGAAGTTGTAATTGGACAATATGACACTTAGTGTAAAGGGAGTTTTTGTGACTGTCGCATAGGAATGAGGATGCAGTAGTGTAAAGGTAGGGCTTCCGTTTCTGCAGTAGGCTAAGTTAGGTTGATAAGTTTGTGAGTATAATAAATATACATACATAATTAAAAATGTTTGTAGAATATATATAACGACTTACTTTCAAGCAATGAATTAGTAGATTTAAAATACTAACGTGAAAAAAACTATGCCCATCCAGCCCCACCCTACTCTAGAGTGAAGTAATAATAAATTCAATATATTAAATTTAAATTTAAAATGTAAAGATTTTCGGCTTTCAATCGTGTGCGAAACTATGAATGTTGCCGACGTTTCGTGAACATTGCAATTCTCTACGATGCCTGGGATTGGCCAGAGCGCCCCATGGTGGGACTGGTTGAACTTGATTGGCCAATCACGTACTTTTTTTAAATCCCGGAAGGACGGAAAGCCAAATCGGATTGGTATTATATCCATTGTCCCTAT
Source organism: Andricus quercusramuli (assembly GCA_932178445.1). Lineage (NCBI taxonomy): Eukaryota > Metazoa > Arthropoda > Insecta > Hymenoptera > Cynipidae > Andricus > Andricus quercusramuli. The sequence goes on along the minus strand of CAKNXH010002370.1, from coordinate 219,808 downwards.
TGATGCTATTAGGGTGTTTCAGGATTTCGATTGTTTCTCTATGTACGTTTTTGCGATGACGGTTCTTTTGTCAAATAAAATACTATGTCCTGTTTCGACATGATGCTCAGCTACTGCTGATTGCGTGAAATGTTTCAGCCTCACTTTATTTACATGTTCCTTTACACGTGGACTTACCGCCCTCCCGGTTTCTCCAATATAGACTTGACCACAAGAACAAGGGATTCCATATACTCCCGGATCACTGAAAGGTTGCTTTCTATCTCTAGGGTTGTTTAGAAGTTGTCCTATTTTCGCAGATGGTTCAAATATAGTTTGAATGTTGTGTTTGTTGAGAATTCTTATTATTTGTTCCATGAAACCTTGAATGTAGGGTAGGATGGTGGTCGTTTTTCTCTCTCTTTCTTAGTAGGTTTTGTTGACTTGTTTTCTTGAGTGTATTTTCTTATTGCTTTATTAATTTGTTTGTTTGTGTAATCGTTTTTTATTAGGATTTATTTAACATTTTGTAATTCCTTTTTTGAGTTATCTTTATCTTTTATGGCGATAGCTCTGTATACAAGGGAATTGATGACCGATTGCTTTTGAGATGAGTGGTGGTGGGAGGAGGCATGCAGGTATCTGATTGTATGCGTGGGTTTTCTGTAAACTTCATGTCCTAATGTATTATCGGATCTTTTATAAACTAGTACATCCAAGAAAGGTAATTTTCCGTTTTGTTCAATTTTCATAGTGAACTGGATACTAGGGTGTATTTGATTGATGAAATCGAAAAATTTGTTTAGTTCGTCTAGTCTATGTCTCCAGATGACAAAAGGGTCGTCAACGTAACGGCACCAAAATTCTGGTTTGAGCTTGGATTTGTTGAAGATTTTATTTTCTAAATTTTCCATAAAAATGTTGGCCATTACAGGTGAGATTCAAGATCCCATTGTAGCTCCTGAGGTTCGTTCGTAGAATTGGTTATTGAAAGTGAAATCGGTATTAGTGAGAAAGTGTTCTATCAAAGGTGTGAGATTGGAGGGGAAGTTTGTAATGGATTCAATAATATCGATTGTATCAGAGATTGGTACTTTTGTGAAGAGAGATACTACGTCGAAGCCTACTAGGATGTCTTGGGGTTGAACGTGAATCTATTTTATTTTTCTGATGAAGTCAAAAGAGTTTTGGATGTGTGTGATAGAATTTCCTGTGAAAGGATCCAGTTTTTTGGCGAGAAAGCGTGCTAGGTTGTAAGTTGGTGAGTTTATTGCGCCGACGATCTGTCTGAGTGGGATGTTATTTTTGTGAATTTTTGGGAGTCCGTAAAGTTTTGAAGAGATGGGACTAATAGGTTTTAATTTAGATATTGTATCGCTGTCAAGATTTGAGTCTGCTAGGAGGCTTTTTGTTTTTCTGGCTATTGTTCTTGTGGGGACTTTTTTAAGTTTTTTATATGTATCGTCAGTAAGAAGGTCCATGATTTTGTTGTTACAGTCTTCTTTATTCATTGTGACTGTTGAGTTGCCCTTGTCTGCGGGTAATATTATGATGTCTTCATTCTAATTGAGTTCTTTAATAGCTGTTTCTTCTTGTTTTGTTAAGTTTGAGGAGGGAAGTTGGGCCTAAAGATAAAAAAAGGAACCTTCAAGTGATCCGGGAGTATATCAAATCCCTTGTTCTTATGGTAAAGTCTATATTGGAGAAACCGGGAGGGCGGTAAGTCAACGTGTAAAGGAACATGAGAGTAAAGTCAGGCTAAAACATTTCACGCAATCAGCAGTGGCTGAGCATCATATCGAAACAGGGCATAGTATTTTATTTGACAAAACTACCGTCATCGCAAAAAAGTACAATAAATTTCCAAGAAAACATAGAGAAGCAATCGAAATCTTGAAACACCCGAATAACATCAAAAGGGACAATGGATATAATACCAATCCGATTTGGCTGTCCGTCCTCCCGGGTTTTTTAAAAAACACATGATTAGCCAATCAAGTTCAACCAGTCCCCACCATGGGGCACTCTGGCCAATTACAGGCATCATAGAGAATACATATATAAGAACAACATAACCTGAAACTTCAGTTTCAGGTCAGCCCTGAAGAAGTGAACTGCAATGTTCACGAAACGTCGGCAACATTCATAGTTTCGCACACGATTGAAAACCGAAAAATCTTTAAAATTTAAAATTTCAATTCATTCTAATGAATCATCGTGAAAGTATTAAATATATTATAAATTAAATCAAGTTGATAAAATTAATTTGTTCAACAATTTATTATTATTGTTAATAAAATTCTTTTTGTGTAATGGTAGAAAGTTGCAGGTCTTCCTAGAATTTGTAACTATTTGTCTATTTTTTACTTGAAGTCACTTGATAATCAATTGAATCGAGCGAAAACAATTGTTCAAATAAACTGCTATTCTTAACAACTATGTTGTTCTATATTAATGTCAGGTAGTCGCAGTTCTTTTCTGAAATTTTCAATTTTTCCCCTCTTTTCACCTAGTGAGGTAAGAATTAATGCAAGTTAACAAAAATAGTTGTTTAAAGAATTGATTATTGTTACTAGCTATCTTCTCTTAGATAAGTGCTAGAAAGGTGCGGTTCTTTCTGAAACGTTTAACTTTGCTTTACCTTTTTAGTTATGAACAAATAATAAATGAACGTTAGAGAAAATCATATTTCACACAATTTTTTTTTCTCATAAATATATTTGCCTGTAACAAAACAGATATTTGTGATAATTACTCTCGGCCGGGTCACCTTGTTTGGTGGCGAGGTCCGACCGAGTCTAATAAAATTCATATCTGACTTTAATTCCCTTCTTATTAGAGACGGAAGTCAAAAACAATATTCACTACAAGTGGTAACAGATTACCAGAAATAATTTCCTGACTGCAGTAAGAATACCTTGTCCCGTGAAATGTTATAATCAATTAATTATTTGTTTGAGGACTTTTTAATCTTTATATATGTATACTATCATCGACGAGACGTGTTTCCTCCAGGAAAGGAGGGGGAGGGCTAATATTAAAATATGTGCAATTCCAAACTTTCCTTTCACGCTTCGCAATAAACTTTCTGTTGTAATTCAGAACAAAACTTTCACAAGTCATTTACAGACCTAGTCCTCCCAACTACTCCTTATTATTCTATTCTCTGTTTTTGTGTCTTGTGGAAGATAGATTTTCTGTTTAAATTAATTTCTTTTAAATATTGGGAAGAACGCAAAATTAGTTCACTTTAAAAAAAACACAATACTATTGAAAAAATTATTCTTGTTAGAGTTTACTTATTATTTATTATAATAGTTATAAGCATTAATAAGTTGTTTAAACAACTGTGTTTGTTAACTTGCATTATTTATTACCTTACTGAAAAAAAGTGGATAAAAAGAAAAAAAATTCAGAAGAAACCGCAACTATCTAGAATTAATAAAGAAGAATATAGTTATAAACAATAATGATTTGATTAAATAATGATTTCCGCTAAATTTAATTAATTATTATTAGGTGAAAAATAAGTTCTACCCATTTTAAGCGACTTTCCTTTACTTTATAAAAATCTAACAAAATACCAGTATTAATTGATATAGTGGCCACTGGCTTCTACTACTGTTCGCGAATGCTCAGATAACTGATGCACTCCATAGCGAAAGAAAGCTTGATCTTTTGCCGCTGTAAAGTCATCCACGATTTCTCATACTTCAGCTTCAACTTCAATTTGGTGCTCAGCTAAGCGGTTTTGAAACGAGCAAAAAAGGTGGTAATTGGGCGAGGCAACGTGTGGACAGTAAGCCGGATGCGGCAGAATTTCTCATTTTAATTCTTCTATAGGGGCATTATTTCTCAACTGCCCCAACTTTAAAAGTCATGTTCTTTGATTTTCTTTAAATTCGGGGCATATGTTCACCTACCCAATAGTACTTAATCGACAAATTTATAGACCACAAAAACCACCCCTCTCCAAGTGATGGGGGTGACATTTTCAACCCCAACGCCTGCACGGGTATTTTCAAAAGCTTGTAACTTCCTTTCTATTTTAGCGATTTAAAATTTTTATTAGGGTTTTCGAAAGGTTATTTCTTACTCTTTTCTTCTATTTTATTAACGAAAAAAACTAAACAAAATTTAAGCATTTTTTAAACAATTCAATTGTTTATTTAACTTTTTTAGCAATTTGGGGTATTTTTATTTTTTTAAATAGTCTTAAAAGGAAGCTTGACCTTTTGGCTTCAAAAAAGGTCCTAAGCAAAAAAATGGTCCAGTGAATAGTTTCCGAGATATAGGCCCCGATGTGAAGGCAGTCCTAATGCTCGTGCTCAGACGCAATCCTTTAGTAGTCCACATACTAGTTTTCAAGTCTAACATTCTTTCAACGCATTCATGTTCATTCAGAATGACATTAAATCAGCTAACAAACATTTTAGAATGTTTGTCGGCGGTTCAGAGTAAGTTTATATTATTTATTATTTGTTATGAACAAATAAAAAATGCAAACTACTTCTTTTCAGAAGTAATGTTGATTTTTGTCAGTATGAATGATTCCTTACTATTACAGTTCGTCAGTTCACGATATTAATTAATTTTTTATACACAGTCGTCCAAAAATTTCATTTTATGAACGAATTTTTTTCTGAATATGTGCCTAGAAACTCTTATAACGCGTAGACTCGGCCTTGATTTTGTAAATTTAGGTGAATTTCTATTAATAACTTGTTTTCCAATTTTTTAACTTATTCTGAAGCCAAAACTCTGGAGAAAGAATTTTTATTCTTTTTTCGTTGTTCTGGCTACTAGTTATTGCTGATTTACATCAAGTTGAAAATTCCACAATGGCTTAATGATCTATTTTTCATGAATCTGGTACCATAGCTAAACGTTAAGATATTGAGCGGTTGGATGTAATGACAGCCTACTTCTATTTTCAGAAGTCACTTGTTTTTCATTTGTTCTTCATGAAGTTATGTACAAAAAACAAGTGAAAAACAAGTGACTTCAAAAAATACAAGTAGGCTGTTATTGCGCGCAATCGCTCAATTATGTTTCGACTTCACTCAGAAAAAAAGTTGTCAAGAAAGAAAAGTATCGTCCTCTTGCCTGTGTTGTTTTGAACCAACTGAACATCTCCTTTATACAAACAGACTTATTTGGCTGCAAGATTAGGTGAAGTTTGTCGCAAATGGATAGTGTTTGCTGCAAAAAGATTCTTTTTGAGACAAATGAAAATCTTCTCAACCTTCAATTATATGAGAGGAAAATTCATTTGTTTCAAAACGCATTCTTTTGACCCAAAAGGATATTCCTCTGAGTCTTATTCAAGTATCTACATGGTATTTCGGTATTACTGTTGCAACGCACGGTCTTTCGTTCTTTTGGACTTTATCTTGTTTGGAAATATATCATTTAAAATAAAAGATTACAAATAAAATTCATGATTAATAATGTCAACGAAAATAACTTGGGGTCATTTTTGTGCCAATCCTTTTGGCAAGGAAAAGCATTGGAAAACACCAGACTTAAGATGTTTGTCGGTAAGTCAGAGGTTAAAATTTCCCCAATTGCCGAGCAACGCTAAAATTTGCCAGCCTTGTAGAAAAGAATTTAAGAAATTGAGTTCACAAGTGCCTCCAAATGAATCCAGCATGGAAGAAGTTGTTTATGGCAGTGAGGTCGATGACAACTGTATAGAAAAAGAAATCAGCGATGATCCAGATTTTCTATTTGTTCCGATAGAACATAGTGGTTGTAGAGATCAAAATCACAAAGCAGGTCTAGAAACTCTTCAACAAATTATACAAAAATTTAAGGTGAGTACTGATGGTGACGAAAAAATAACATTACTCACACTTGCTCCTAAATCATGGAGTCGTAGAAAGGTAATGGAAGAATTTGGTGCAACGGAACGTCAAGCCCGGAAAGCTGACCAATTATTTCAAAAACATGGAATACTGGCTTTGCCTGGACTCAAGCCAGGAAGAAAACTGCCACCAGGAATTGAAGTAGTAGTGATTAGTTTTTATGAAGATGACGAGAACAGTCGATTAATGCCGGGGAAGAAGGATTTTGTATCCATAAAAAAGGAAGACGGTACTCGCGAGCATGTGCAAAAACGACTTATCTTGGGCAACCTGTCAGAGTTATACGACCGTTTCAAAATAGAGAATGAGGAAATAAAAATTGGGTTCTCAAAATTTGCACAACTTAGGCCTCGACATTGCGTTCTAGCCGGAGGAAGTGGTACCCACACAGTTTGTGTGTGTGTTTATCACGAAAATGTGCATCTCATGTTAGATGCAATTGATATAAAGCATCTGACTGAAGACGCAGATAGAAAACTTATTGATTATCACGACTGTTTAAAATTAATGATGTGCACTAATCCAAGTCCTGCATGTCATTTCAGCGAATGCGAAAATTGTCCTGGTATTGATATCCTGAAGGAACACCTGACTGAACTTCTGGATAAGAACTGCGTCATTGAGTTAAAATATCAAATTTGGCAACAAACAGATAGGAGCAATCTGGTAACTGAAGTAGCTGAGACCGATATCTTCATAGAACAACTCTGCGAAAAACTTGTAAACTTAAAATCTCATGAGTTTTATGCGAAGATGCAAGCATCGTTCATCAAAAATCTCAAAATAACTCTATGGGTTGGAGTTTTCTTAATCATGTTTGATTTCGCGGAAAATTATGCTTACGTTTTTCAAAATGCTATCCAGTCTTCTCACTGGAATAATAATCAGGCATCCATTTTCACAGTAGTTATCTACTACAAAGAGGAAAATGAATTAAAACATGTGAGCATGGCGATCATTTCCGATAACTTACACCATGACACGGTTGCTGTTTATCTCTGTCAAAAATTAATTATTGAATATCTTAAGAAGCATTTTCAACTTGTAAAGATTCATTACGTCACAGATGGAGCACCACAGCATTTTAAAAATAAATATAACTTCGCCAACCTTCTGTGCCACAAAAAAGACTTTGAAATTCCAGCAGACTGGACTTTCCATCCAACTGCGCATGGAAAAGGACCATGCCATGGAATCGGAGGAAATTTAAAGCGACTTGCATCAAGAGCCAGCTTGCAGCGTCCAGCAGATAAGCAGATTCTAAGTGCTCATGATTTATATAAATGGGCCAGAGAAAATTTAAAGGAAACAGTTGTACTCTTCAGTTCTAAGGATGATCATTCAGCAATGACAGTGGAATTAGCAGATCGATTCAGTAAGTCTGTCACAATACCTGGTACTCTCAAGTACCATGCTTTCACCCCTAATGATAAGGGACAGCTGAACCTTAAACGATTTTCCTATGAAGAGAAGAGTGACATTTTTCCTAAACCTAAACGTACCTTGAATAGGGAGAGTACTTCAAAAGAAAAGAAAAGCAGTAAGAAAAATGGTGAGAAGAAAAGGCGAACCAATTAAAAAGCACTGTGTGGTGATAGGCAAGAGGATTCATGAAAATTAAACACCCCGAATAGTGAGAGGCGAGGGGACTCACTTAAATTAAGCACCCCGAAGGAGTCTAAAATCGCACTGCCACCTCCACGTGGTAGACTCTGGAAACTATGATTTTACAGATCGTAGGCTGACGACAGGCGTTAATTAATGATTTTTCTGTAGTTGATTCATTTGAAAAAGCACTGTTTATATGTTAACAACGGTTGAATTGTGCACTTATTCATGGAATATTCATTAATAATCAATAATTATCGTAAACTGACGAACTGTAATAGTAAGGAATCATTCATACTGAGAAAAATCAACATCACTTCTGAAAAGGGTAGTTTGCATTTTTTATTTGTTTATAACAAATAATAAATAATATAAACTTACTCTGAACCGCCGACAAACATTCTAAAATGTTTATTAGCTGATTTAATGTCATTCTGAATGAACATGAATGCGTTGAAAGAATGTTAGACTTGAAAACTAGTATGTGGACTACTAAAGGATTGCGTCTGAGCACGAGCATTAGGACTGCCTTCACATCGGGGCCTATATCTCGGAAACTGTTCACTGGACCATTTTTTTGCTCAGGACCTTTTTTGAAGCCAAAAGGTCAAGCTTCCTTTTAAGACTATTTAAAAAAAATAAAAATACCCCAAGTTGCTAAAAAAGTTAAATAAACAATTGAATTGTTTAAAAAATGCTTAAATTTTGTTTAGTTTTTTTCGTTAATAAAATAGAAGAAAAGAATAATAAATAACCTTTCGAAAACCCTCATAAAAATTTTAAATCGCTAAAATAGAAAGGAAGGTACAAGCTTTTGAAAATACCCGTGCAGGCGTTGGGGTTGAAAATGTCACCCCCATCACTTGGAGGGGGGTGGTTTTTGTGGTCTATAAATTTGTCGATTAAGTACTATCGGGTAGGTGAACATATTCCCTGAATTTGAAGAAAATCAAAGAACATGACTTTTAAAGTTGGGGCAGTTGAGAAATAATGCCCCTATAGTTTGGTGGACCACGGAACTTCCATGTGGCCTAGCGCTGTCGTGCTGCACTGATCTTCGCCCATGCCCAGAATATGATAAAGTGATGACATTTTGGGAATGGACGAAGGCCAGTACATCACGACAACGCTAGGCCACATAGAAGTTCCATGGCCCGTCCAACCACAGAAGAATTGAAATGAGAAATTTTTCCGCATCCAGCTTACACTTTAGACATTGCCTCGACAGACTACCACCTCTTTCGCTCGCTACAAAATAGCTTAGCTGAGCACCAAATTAAAATTGAGGCTAAAGTGCGAAAAATGGTGGATGACTTTATAGCGTGAAAAGAGCAAGCCTTCTTTCGCTATGGGGCCCATCAATTGCCTGGGCGTTCGGGAACAGTAGTAGAAGCCAGTGGCCACTATATAAATTAATACTTGCATTTTGTTAGATTTTCATGGATAATATAAAGGTTGCTTAAAACGGGTAGAACTTATTTGTACACCTAATAACTTAATCCAAGTGAAAGTACACTATTAATTGAAAATTTCAGAAACAACCGCAACTTTATAGCATTATTCAAATTGAACATTATTAACAGTAATCATAAATTTTTTGAACAATTAACTTTTTTAAGTTTAATTCATTAATTTCCTCACTCTAATTGAAAATTGGACAAAGAGTGAACATTTTTTGAAAAAACGGCATTTTCTAGCATTATTCTAAGAAAATTTTATCAATAATAATAATAAATTGTTTAGACAATTATGCTTGTTAACAATAATTAAGTGCTACCTTACTCTGATTGAAAATTATACAAAAAGTTGAAATTTGATTAAAAAACCGCGACTTCCTAACTCTATTCTGAGAGAAAATTGTTAAAAACAATAATAAATTGTTTGAAAAATTCATGTGAAAGTCTGATTATCAGTATAAAGTAGGATTCAACGTATTAGAAACAATTTGCATTCAAAGAAAACTGCAAAAAAATCATAATTAGCGACAAAAACTTGCAAAACCCAGTTTTTCACTTATAGGGGTTTCTTGGGACCCTATAAAACAGACTCATGAGGGTGATATTCAAAAATTCATATTCTATTCGTAGTCTATGGATAATTTTGAAGAGAAATGTTGTGTTTAAACTCGATTCACCTAATGTTGACGATTCTAAATAAAAGTTCCAAAAATGTCTTTTTTCCTTATGGGAAATATTAACAATTAATTTTCAGATGACAAAATAGTCTCTTGGAATGCAAGGTGAAATAATTATTAGATTGTACTCTTTACAAATAAATGATTGATTTCAAATTTGAAGGAAGGAATACTCTTTTTTATCAATGTAAATTTAAAATCATTCATAATTTTTTTTAGTTTAAGATTATTTTATGTTGTAAAAAATTGATTTGCATATTTGATCATTTCAAAGAAGCGCGCGATCAACATCCAATGAGACTGCTGGTGCGACGCATGTGCAGCGCGGTTGGGGAGCCAAATTGGGGACATTGGTTTGCATTGCTTTTGAGAAAAAATGTATATTATATGAAAGGCGTATTCTTGAAAGATGCACAAATTTTGCGAAAGGCTATTTTGTAAATTTTCAATATTTACTGAAATAAACGGAAAAACATTAAGTTTTTATAAACAGTTTTATTAACTTTTGGCCTTGAAAGAGACATTTGGGGATGTTTCCTTGGTTATTTTCGTTATCAGCGCGTCAAAATACGTGCGTTTAGGGAGTTTCAAATTATTCAGAGTCAAGCGCTTTTCGGAAGTGCACCCGAATTGAATCTTCGAAAGCGACAATAGGAACGTCCTCGATGATTGATACCTTTAACCTCTACAGTACAAAATAGACTTTGGCATCATTGGGGAAAGGAAAAAGAGATGGGAAATTAATAATAAGATTGAAAAACGAAATATAGGCAATAAAAAAGAGAGATAAGTAAAAGAATCTATAGAAGTAAAAATAAGGGTGTCTGGCGAAGCTTACGCAACCTTAAAAATTGATTTTTTTTTCTTTTTTCCTGCAATAAATTTTCTCGACCATTAACAACTATATATTTACAACTTCATATTTAATTTATACTTTTATACATATAGTAATGAAGTCAAATATGCACCTTAAGAGAATGTGCTTGAACGCTTCAAAGACATTTATGCTATTAATCATTAGTCCGACTCTTCGACTGATTTTCTTTTATAACCTTCTTAATCGTTAACTGGACACTTTGAATTTAATTTAATCTCCCTACATATTTCCTTGTAATTCTTCTCGGGGCAACTGACATTATCAAGGTCACGAATCTTCAAAATCTCGACTGGATTCAAAGCAAATTGACTGCACTCTGGTGATCCAATCGTAATAATTAAAATAGTCATAAATTTGAAAAAATAAGTGGCTCTCAGCATATAAGCAGTTCCAGTCCCATACTGGAATAGGGGAGGTCCAAACGAATGACCATCGAATATATAGTAGGCTCCACAAAATTTCAAGATTCCAAGACATGCACTTTCACACGTTAGAATACCAAATCGATATTTCAGAAAAAATTGCTCTAAGGCTCTCCAAAGACATCTGTTAGATTTGACGTACATCCTTCCACAAATTGCTGGCAATACTCGGGCTTGGAATAGAAACTCTCCAATTTTAAAATATTCAGAGAGGTAATTGTTCCAACATTGAACATGCAAATATTCTGGTTTTCGTGATTTTGCTTCCGCTTCTAAGACACTGGACGTATAGTAGCTGTGTAAGGTGGAATTATAATTGATTAGATGATAATTTTACAGTATACACACCTATAGTGTATGCAACATTTATATATTTGAAAGTTTTGTGGAACAAGTTTATATGTATAAGATACGTATAGTAAGAAAATAGATAAGATGAATAGATAAGAACAGTGAAATAAAGAACACGTACCCATCTCCACAAAACAAAATGGCATCCAAAGTCCGAGGAGACCAATATTCTGGTGCCATCAGTCTCGTCATGCCAGCAAAAATTACATAGCAAGCATAACTTTGTTTGCCTCTATTCTCCTCCGGAAAAACTGGATCTTTAATATGTACTTGGCCCCACAAAGAGAAAAGCTTACCCTCTTCCTCTACATAATATTGATGCCACATCAGCTTCTTGGTAAGAATATCTTTCTCATTCTTTTTCTTCTTCCTACCTGCAAATCTTGCCCATGTAATTGTCATTGATTTAAGCCAACTTTGCTTCTCTCTTTTTTCCCTTCCAGAGACATCGAATTCTTTTCCTTCTTCAGTCATACAGCTGTCTGACAACTCATCTGAGTCTACTGGACAGGCATATAATTTCTGCTTGGGTGAAAATTGCAATTTTGGTTTGCGACCACCCCTTTGTAATAATTTTATATTGTGAATTTTGCAACAACGGTATGTCATCTGGAATATTTGGATGGTGAAGACATCCCTTTTGAGTTCTGATTCCTCTCTTTCTAGACCTTGTGTCTTATGTCCTTGAATTTTATCATCTTCTAATATGTCTGGATTGCTTGAATTTTCTACTAGATTTTCTTGATCTCCATCTTCTTCATTCGGTATACCTTCTTCTAATGTATCGTTTGGTTTCTGTTTGCTTCCTTGGCCTTCACGTTCATTTCCCCCCTTTTTCTGCTTATCGGCTCCATCTTCATTCACCTTAAAATGAGCCTCATAAACATAAGCTCGAAGCAACAGAATTATCAGATATCTTTTCAGAGAATCTCTCGAGCAAAATTTCATGATGCAACCATATCCACAGTCATTCCAAAATCCAAATTTATCACACCTAAAAGGATTATAGAGATACCAGTAGAGTCCATCTTTCCAAAAAGCTAAAGAAAATCTAGTCGTCCTGAAGATGCAATTCTTGTTCTGTAGATCCAACTTATCAAACCAATCCTCTATTTCTTCTGTTGTTTTATGAACTGCTGATTTTTGTGCAATCGAATTCTTCTCGGAACCAATTACTTTTGGAATGTGCATCAATTCTTTTCTCTCCAACTGTTCCTGCTTTTTCAAAGTTTTCTCCACAAAATCCCAATTCACGTCAATGATTCGGGGAATCTCCTTTAATTCGTGAATCAACTCCAGTTCGATGCCGTATTTGTAATTATAAACCACTACATCGTCAAGACGTTGATTTTTTCTTATAGTGATGTAACCCATGTGCAAAAAAAGTATCCAAGCGTGGTTGTAGATATAATCTACATTTACACTACATGCAAATTTGTATCTAAATTGGGACAATATGAGAATTTATGTATATCAAAGTACCCGAAGTATGATCATTTATATTTTGAGAATAATTATTTTCTTCAAAGTTTGACAGTGCTCTTATCTCAGTTACACAAAACGAATCAAGGAGCAACTATATCAGCCAATAAGGCTGAACCACATAAATTTAAAGTTATTGATTTATTATTTATTATTATTAGTTATATTGATCGAGTCGTCAGTAATAATTCCATATGTTCCCGGTATGCACTAAAAGGTGCCATCGGTAACTTTGGTTGAAACATTCAGCAAAAGTTACCTTGTTACCTCGACTATATCTTATCATGATATGATAATCAAGGTTAACGTCGCGAAATCTAGGTCAAAAAATAGAAAAAATAAAATTTTCAACGAATATATCTGTTGGATTCGGATATTCCCGGACGGCTCACCGGCTGCTTTGTTGTCCGCCACGCTCTCCCGGCCATCCCCACTCCTACATTCACTATCGAACCGTACGCTCTCTCCCGCGGGAAGAGTCATGACGCCAGTAGTACGCTTGTAGCTTTCGAACCGACAACAGGTCAATAAAGATAATTCCAAAAGCCTCAAATCTTCTTGTGAACTTCAACCAAACATTGGTCCAATCGAGCCGGATATTCCACGCAGAGCCTATAAACCTGTGACACCAGTTTGCCGCATCCTCGCAGAAGAATCCTAGTGCTTCTGATAATGCCTACCCAAGCCCGGAGCCAAGAGCCCACGCAGCAAACGCGCTCGACAATGTGTCTGCGGCCAGTCATTCCCGAGCCCCACCTGGACATCGCCATGGACGCAGCCACTGGACAACCAAGTGAGTAGGCCAAGACTCGGAATAAAATCGTATTTTGCGTTTAACTCGCACGGTTTCACATCTACGCTCCTTGGCTTAGTACAGCGTATTGCGTTTCAGGTTCCAGCCTGTCTTGCGCATCGCTACAGGAGCTGCAGGCCCCGCCACGCGCTCGACATGACGCTGTGGGGTCTACGCCCTTTGGCTCAGTACAGAGTCTTGCGCATCATATCCAAGCCTGTCTTGCGCATCGCTCTAGGAGCTGCAAGCTGTGTCTTGCGCGCGACATGAGATTCTCGCGTCGGGGCTATCCCGCCTTGCAGAGAGCTCGGAAGCGCATCGGGCCATCCCCGCCTTGCGAATCTAACCCCATCTCCATCCACAGATGTAAGCCGACTTAGGACTTAGCGCGCACTGACCGCTGTGCTGTGCCAAGTAGTTCAGAAGATCCTGCACCGGCCCTGTGAGGAATGGAGCGATGGCCTGGCACTCAGAATACTACCAGGAGACACCGGACAGCGATTACTTAATCAACGACGACTACGCGGTGGTCGAGGACCTTTACACCACCACCAAGGGTCAGCTGCACGATGTACAGACTCGCCACGAAACTGGCTCCAGCTCCGTCGGAGTTACAGATTCAGTCTCTGGTGTCCACCGATCGGCCAGATTGCCAAGGATTGGGCTGCCTGAGTTCAGTGGGCGACAAAAGGACTGGGAGTCCTTCTGAGACCTCTTTTGCGCACTTGTGCACAATGAGCCGACCTTGAACGACGTTGAGAAGCTATTCTTTCTCAAGTCGTGCGTCGAGGGCGAAGCGCAGGAAGCGCTGAAAAGCATTCGGATCACCAGATCGAATTACGCGACAGCTTTGGCCGCTCTGAAGTCTTGCTACGATCAGCGACGGGTCATAGTACACGACCACCTCAAGGCGATATTCCACATGACGGCTCTGAAGGAAGAGTCAGTAGCAGGGACTCAAAGGCTTCTGGCTGTGGTGAAACGGCACAGCAGTCAACTCGGCTCCATCGGCCGTCCAACCGCTCAATGGTACGATTGGTTTATCACAGCAGCGAGCCTCAACATGGACTCCTTAAGGCGTGGTTGGGAAGAAGAGATTAGCCGAACCGAGAAGGCCACAGCACTAGCCGCGCAGCACTGCCCGTCGTACAACCAGCTCACCACTTACCTCCAATAGCGCTGTCTGATGGTGCAGTCGATCAGCACAGGCCGCGCTTCCACGTTCACGGATCTTCCGCGAGCCCAAGCCAGCTCCCGTGCCCTCAAGAGCTTCGCGACGGTCGTTGACGCAAGCTATCCTTGCTTCGATTGCTCAGAGGCGCACTACCTTGGACACTGCAGGGCATTCAGAGGAGGCCTTGCCGTGCCAATGCAAAGAGATCTGCCTATCAGCCACAGGCTCTGCTTCAATTGCCTGAAAACCAAATACAGCTCCCGAAACTGCCCATCGCAGTCGTCGTGCAGAAAGTGTGGCAAGCAGCACCACACGCTGACCCACGAGGGAAAGCGCGCTGGAATAGGCCCTTTCGCAGCCATACCCGAGAAGCGTCCCCGACACCAGATGACAACTGCCGCAACTTCGGCCCTGCCCCCTGACGACGAGTCGTTGCCGTAATGGTTCGAATGCGGCGGAAACAGGAAGTCACAGGCATTACTAGCCGTCCTGCCCACGACCTTGGTCACCCTTGGGGATGGATGACGTCGAAGAGAGAAGGTCCGGGCCCTGCTTGACCCGTGCTCGGAGGCCACTCTCGTCAACATGAACATCGACAAACGATTGGGCGACGGCCTCGAGCAGTGAAACTCGGTGTAGCTGCAGTTTCCGGGTCACCCATAGACTCGGCCCGTCTGCGCACTGACCTTCACCTCTGTGAACCGTCTATGAACGCCTATGTCTATGAACCGCTCGCTTCGTCTCGAGGCCTACAGACTATCATTGTCGGCGCCAACATCTGTGGGTGGCTTGTTATCTCCGGCGCCCTGCACCAAGAGCAGCTGATCGCTCAAGAGACGGTCTTCGGCTGGACACTCACTGGCACCGTACCGATGACGCCCGTTCATTGTTCGATGTTGGTGCTCACTAACAGCGTTCATGGCAGCGTTTACCCAGTCGCCGTGCAACGAGAGATTTGTCGAGCTCGCGCAGCGCTTTTGCTCACTGGAGGAAGTACCTCGGGCCTCCAAAATGTCCATGGCAGATGCTGAGTGCGAACGCTTGTTCACCGAGGGACATAGACGCGCCAAGGTTTTTTGTATCTTAGCATCTTAGAACTTAGCACGTATTATGGGCCAAAAAATATCGAAAGACAGCGCGGAAAAGAACTATAGCCGAACCGACGATATTTATCCTTGATCACAAATATAATTGAAAACGAACCAATGATATTAGCAAAATCTTTAAAATAAGGAGTTGAAGTAAAATTGATTTTTACTATATTATTCACTAACTACATTTTTCCGACATAGGCATGATAAAGCCGCTTTTTGATACCTTTCTTCGTTCCATAAAGTAGCACATTATATAGCTAATCTTTACAACTGCCTTAAAAAGACTACATACCCAATTTTTCAGGAGTGGTGACCTCACTATCGTGTTGACGTTTAATTTAAAAAAGTTATTGTGTTTAGTGTTTAGATAAACACGAAGTGATGAGACACCATACATTTCTGATAAATTACCGATAAATTGACATAATTATTGAAAATTTCTGGATAATATTACAAAAAATTCCAAAAATTCCAAAAATTTGCTTTAGTTTTTGGTATCCAAGAAAGCTTTTTCATAATTTATTTTTCTTCATATCAATGTCGGTAAAACATAATATATGGGGTGCGCGCGTAAACTTTTATTGACTCGAGTGATGTTTGCAGAAGGAGCAGTTGGCTTGCCTGCGACTCATCTTCAGCTTTGTCTTCGACTTGCCTAAGACCACGCCTTCGGCTTGCCTACGGCTCATCGGTTGCTCCTTCCACATAAATTACTGCTTCTATATTTTCAAATTCTTGAAACATAGATATTATATAGCTGAAATCAAAATGTTGGAAGACTGAATATAGAGCTGATTAAATAGGAATATTGTTGACAAAGGCTCGAAATTTATAATATTGATGTCATAGTTTACGCTAAAATTATAAAAATTAAAAAGGACTCATTTAAATAAAAATAAGTCAAAAGAATAGAAGGATTAGTTTCAATATGTGAACACTCGTCCAGAATTTTGATGCAAACTTACATGATTTTTCCGTTCTTCTTTCTAACTAAAACATATCAATCACGTGGCGTTTCAATTTCGCATGAAATTTGATATTCGAAGTCACGTAGCTAATTTGAAGATATGAGAATACATGAATCGGGGATACGTCAGTTGGATGTTTCAAAAACTGAAATTACTTTTTTTCAAATATAACGTAGTTTTGTTGATTTGATTATTCAGTTTTTTTTTCGTTTGAACTATAAATTTCCATTCGTAACAAAGCAAAACCTTTGGTTTGTACACAAATTTAAAAATGAAAATTAGGGAAATTTATCGGTCTTTTGAACCAAAGCTTTATATGAGATCTACTAGTGCACTGCATACAGAAGTATTACTGGCGACTGGATTAAATGAAGGATACTACTAGAGTTTAAAATAAAAGCAAACCATTCAGTAGGCATAATAAACTAAATCTTCTATTCAACAAGACTTCACATCTAGAACCATAATAGTTATTTGTGATACGAATTATGATACAAGTGCGCAAAATAGGCGATTGCCGACGAGTATGATGCTCCATGCATAAGCCGGAGACTCAAACCAAGAGTGCAAAGAGCTGAAGGCAAATACTGCAGTTACACGAGTTTCCGGTAAGAAGGCTTGCATTCAAAGGTATTAAAAGTTTCAATCCCTAAGAATGATGTTTCTGTCCTTTGTTTTGGAAACCCCAATTAGGCTGCGAATATAAATAGATTCCAATCCCGTTCAAAGCCGATCGGACTTCGGAGCTGCCAAAGGAAACTCCAAATGAATTAAGAACATAATTTTCGTTTCACGCGTTAGTAGGTTCTCCAAAAGCATGAAATCTGTACAATCTATTAGGACTGTGCATAACAATATGTCACCTTATCACAAAACACTCGCTTAATTCAAATTTTATCAATAAAAAAATATAAAACTATAATAAACAAATTGGAAAATTATCTTTTACCACAGCTATCTGTACGGAAATTAATGCTTACAAAGTAAAATGGCTAATACTGGGTTTTCGAATGCCTTTTACGTCATCATTATTCGAAAGCAGTAAATAAAAACAGCGAAATATGCGAAATTAAAAGGAATAAAAATTGTTCTACTTTATGTTTGCTTTGGAGTACACAAAATTATTCAGAAAAATATTGTCGCCACTGCCTGTAACGAACCAGAATCAATTTAAGAGATCAATTCTACTGCTATAGGGATTTAAAATGCAAGGACAAAATCGGTATTTAAACGAATTCAATAATTGTCACGTCACCATTGAACGCAGGATGCGTGGGAAATTTTCGAAAACTTTTCAATGCAAGCCTACTTACCGATTTCGTTGGTAAATCGTTAGTATCTCTAATTCTTTCTCATTTGTTCTGGCACAGTCGGTTAGATTTAAGCACTTTGCGTACCACTTACAAGGAAGGGTATCGAAGTGTCAGTCACCGATTCCAATGAAACTGCGCTATTCTGTATAAGAGAAAAAATACGAACAACGTACATTTAATTTTCGACTGAAGAACATTTTAAAGGGGCGAAAAGCACTCCTACAGTTCACCCGCAAAAACAGTTTTTTCACGATATCTCTGATTCTAAGCAATTTTATTTCGAAACCAATTAGGGATTCTTTATTATCGAACGCCGATATTATTCACAATATTTTGACCCCCCAGAGGGTGCATTCCATATTTTTTGTGAGGATTGAGCGCTCCTGAAATTCACTCTTTAAAAGTTTTTTCAGAATTCCTCTTTTATTATGCAAATTTGTTTTCTAACCAGTTGGCGATAGTATATTATCGAATAAGTATTTATCGAATTTTAGAATTTTTTTAGAGAAATATTTAAAAAAACATTCTTACACCAATAAAAAACTGGAATGTAACCTCTGGAGTTTGAAATGTTGTATTTATTATCGTCGTTCGATAACGAACTATCGCTAACTGCTTTTGAAAAGAATTTACATAATAAGAGAGGAATTCTGGAAAAACATTTGAAGGGTGAATTCCAGGAGTGCTTCTTGTCTTTAAAATGTTTTTCCAACGATAAAAAAATATACGTATCTTTTACATTGTTACACTCTAACGCAGATAACTTTCATTTACATCGATTACTGAGACTCTGAGGTTGCTAAATATGAACACACTATGTAGTGGTAGCTTAACCCCAAAAATGCGATAACTAATATATGTGTGCTTGTATTAAAATATACGCACTATTTATTGTTAACAGATGTAAGTACACTTAGTTTAGTTTTATGTAGAAATAATTTTTCAAAGAAAAGTGGAAAGTACTAATAAGAAGTAGTTCATCCTCCCGAAATGTACTTCGGTGAAAACCCCCGAAACACGTCAACTTTAGAATTTGATTTTCTTTAGAATAAAATTATTTTTGTAAATATTTGATCGCTTTTGCAATTTTCATAGAACAAAAATTTGGAAAAATCATATTTACCATTAGAAAAAATAAGGGATGCAGCCCCTGGGAATCAAAATGCTGTACATAATATCGGCGTTTGATAATAAACAGTCCCCAATTGGTTAAAGAAAAATACATAGAAACAGAGATATCTTGAAAAAACGGTTTTTGTGGGTGAAATTTAGGAGTGCTTTTCACCCCTTTCAAATGTTCGTCGGCCGGAAAGCAAATATACATTTTTCGTATTTGTTTATCCTCTACAACATCGCTAAGTTTCATAGAAATCGGTGACTGAAACTTCGATACCCATCCTTCTTAAAAGCATGAAAAGCCCTACTTTCGAGAAGGGCGTTGCAAATACCCTCCAATAGCTACATCTTATATCTGCATATCCTATAACTTCGCCTAGTCCAGAATCTCCTATTTATTGACCACTGACCATTCTTTCCTTAATACAAATTTAGTATTTATATTCATACCTCAATTGTGTTTTAACCAATAGAGCAACAACCGCTTGATAGAAGCAGAATTTCCAAGTTTTTTCTCTTGCACGTCTCGGAGATAACTCCACAATATGCATTCCTTTTAGGCCTCTGAGACATACATCTGCATATATTCTTTTTCCCTTCTTTTTAGATGCCAACTCAAACAGTATGTAATCTCCATCAACCAATCCCGGATTTTCACCGGCAGCTCGATCCACCAGTAAATATTTTGTGCTTTTGGGATATGTACGTGGAATTCTTGCATGTCCCAATTCCTTATGATTAACATAATCGGCATTAGGCTCATCTTCGTCTATATCTTCTATTTCCAAATGGCATGGAAATACTCCCATTCCTTCATTTTTTTTTTTTTTTTCGGTGTGCTTCCTTTCTTCTGCCAATTTCTTCATGACACATGGCCACGTCCCAGGCCATATTTCACTAACGGTTTTTGATAGTTTTGGAACATCTTGTGGAAAGTAACTTGAAATATCTGCCTAATTGAAGAAATATATTTGTTTAATGTTTACAGGTCCTAACTTATTTTCTTATTTTAGCACAAGCTCTGAGTTGAAAAAAAATCAATTGAGTTTTGAAAACTGAATTCCAGTTTCGGCTTCATAATGCATAAAAACTTGATTGAAATAGATTTAATACTTGGATTTGTCCTAAAAATCTTCGCGTAACTCCTATTTGCTCATGCTCATCAATTTTAATGTGTGCGAGTTACCCGAGTTTTTCTAGAGCCAGTCGAAATTTATCTTACCGATTGATCTGAGCGCATTTTTCTCCATATTCTCACCTTATCATCGGAATTTAATTTACTGAGAAAATGAGCTTTATACTTCTGATTGAAAGTGTTTAATGGAAAATATTCTAATCCTTGAGGAAGATTTACACTCGATAACAACTGAGGAAATCTAGGAAGAACTGCAGGATTATTGATTTTAAATTTATCGCCTTGTTTTAGTCTTCGATGTTTTTCAATAAATCTGGAATTATTTTATGTCATTTTGAAGAAAAAATCTAATTGTAAAATAAATAATTGGCATAGAAGTGGTAAATTAAGATCACATACTGGGGGGTCGTTAAAAAATAAAGTAACACTTTTTAAAAAAATTATATTACCCCGCCCAACCTAGTAATTTTTGAACGGGCCCTACAAAGAAGATATATTCAGACTATGTAACATGTTGATGATTCATTTATAGGACAAAAATATTTACGACATCATATAATTGCGCCAGAGATTCTCCTCATCACAGTTCCATTTCGTAGAAGAACATTTCCTTCCATTGTTCTGCCTTTTAGTCTTTTCAATTTGTTCTTTACTTTTTTCGTCTTTGGTAGTTGTAGGAGACTCTCTTACTTCTGTAATCTCTGTTCTTCCACCTTCTGTAATTTCAGTTCTTTCAACTTCCATAATTTCAGTTTCTTCAACTTCTGCATTTACAGGTTCTTTACCTTCCAGGACAGAATTTTCGTTTGATTCAGTCTTTTTTTAATATTGAAATATTTCACTAATTAAAATCCTTGCTCATTTATTCACCAAATTTAGGTTATCTTGCAAAATAGAGAAAAAAATGTCGGTTAAAAACAATCAGTTCAAAGAACGAATAATTTGTATTTTACCGACATTTTCTGAATAATTTTCCATGAAAACCAATTAATCACATTTTACTAATCACCAATGAGAAATTTTGAAATATGTACTCATTCTAAAAAAGACAGATCGGAATTCTATCAATGACGAGAATCAACAACTGACGACCATTTTGATGACGAAGTGTCTCGTTCTCCCGAAATTCAGGATCAGTAGTCAAATATTTTTCATAAGTTTGGCTAGTCGTTCCAAAATTTTGGGACGACTTGTCCATCCCTTTTGTAAGCACCGATAATTGTTCAGAACCACTAGATGCTTTTAATTAACTCTTATCGCAGGCAGCCGTCTTGCGTTCTGCAACGGGAAAAAAGTGAACAATTTGGACCAAATTAAAACAGGTTTTTATTTTTTAAACAAACAAATATAACGAAAAAATTGCGATTTTTCAATTCAAACTTTCAGCTTTTTTTTCTTTAAGCGATTTTTTAAAATTTTCCTCCATTTGATACTGGCATTATATCAAGATAATTTGTCTTCATACAATGAAAAAGAAAATTCGTTATAATACTATGAATTGATTTAAAGCTGTCTGTTGTACTTGCAAATTTTCCATGTCATTTATACTGAGAAAATCGAATAAAACCTTCAAAATATGATAATTATAAATTTATCTCAAATATGATGGGAATATAACATTCATCAACAGAGAATGACAGCTTGTAGCTTACTGAAAAAAGTGGTAATGTGTAAAGTTGATGTAATTAAAAAAAAAATTGTCGGTCATAAGAAAATTGCCTTGGACATGAGAGAAAGTCAATTAAAAATTCACATCCTCCCGTATTCAAGAAAATAATTATTCTTTCTTTTCAATAATTATTAATACACAATTCGCACATACAGTCACTTACATAAATATAATCGCACGCCTAAACACTTGAAAAATATCACTCGCTGAGTATTCGAACCCTATCGAAACTATCTAAACTCTTGTATTCTACCGGCACTTTAACCATCTACGGCGTAGTTGGTTAAAGTGTTACTACGCTCTCGAACCCCTTGGATCTTGCTTACAAAATCTCGGCCAAGTATTTTGAGGCAGCGTCGTACGAAGTTGCACGTTGAGTCTCAACCATCTTCATAGTAAAATTTGTTGAACTCAATGTTTTTTTAAAGAAAACATTTTTTCTGCTGATGAATGAGTAGTTTTAAGGCAAATACCAAATTTCGAGCAGAATTTAATAGAAAATTTGTTATTTAGAAAGAATTTATAATTGAATTGATCTTATTTCAAAAAAGGCTCGATACTTTTTTTCTTTAAATATTTGAAGAGTTTACGAACTATCGAAAAGTAATAAACAATGAAGAAAAGACAAGTGCAAGAGTGCTTTAATAACCTTGATGACAGAAAGCGATTTTCTACTATACAGAAGTCTACATCTAACGCGCAGTTTCCAATTTATCCAATTCTTTTATAATACTTCCTCTCTCAATTTTGAATTTGAAATAAAACTTCTTAAACAATAGTTTAAAATATGCGAAACAATGAATTGAGTTTTACTTATTTCAGGAAGGGCTTAATATTTGTTGTCTTTAAATATTTAAAACTTTTAAAGCGATCTGAAAGTAATAAATAATGAAGAAAAGTCAAGTACAAAAATGCTTAAATAACCTCAATGACAACAAAAAGGTATTCTGCTATACAAAAACTTCCATGAAACGCAAAGTTTTCTATTCGTCTAAATCTATTTACTAACTTTTCTACTCAGTCTTAAATGTGGAATAATTTTTTTAAAACAATAATTTAAAATATGTGAACCATTTTTTTCTGTACAAAAACTGCCATAAACCGCACAGTTTTCGATTGATCTAATTCATTTATGATATTTTAAACTCATCTTTCAAATTTAGAATAACAATCCTTAAATAATAATTTTAAATATTCAGAAAAAAATTCTTAAATCTGAATATTACCTATGTGCTTCCAGGTTGAAAGTGATTGAGTCTCACTGTGGTCGGATGAACACATAACATAATTTTTTGATTTTAAAAATGTGTAATTGTCAATTTGTTAATTACACAGGCCGACAAAAATGACATCTTTTTTGTACCCAAAGATCGGACTATGTGACCCCGATAGATTTTGGTGTCCTAAAAATGAATCCGTTATCCAAATTTTTCTATGTGTCAGGCTTTTGAAACTTCCTAACATAAAATTGCAAAAATTTCTATTTTCAGCAATATTTGAGGCAATATAACCTGATCAGCAATTTCTTTATTTAAAAACTGCTAACACCATTATTTAGTACTACTTTTACATTTGATTTTCACTTTTCATAATCACAAACCGATTTTTTTTCTCCGAGATATAACAATTTTATAAATAATTAATCAAAATAATAAGAAAGAATGATGATCGTGTTATATTGTCTCGAATATTGCTGAAAATAGTCATTTTTGCACATTTAGGTTAGGATATCTAAAAAACCTGATATAAGGAAAAATTCAGACAACGGATTCGTTTTTAGGACACCAAAATCCTTCGGGATCAGCTATAGTCCGGTCTTTGGGTGCAAATTTTGTCGGCCTGTGTAATTTATGAAAACAGTATCATTGGAGTGAATGACACCTGAAACAAAATACCTTGGATACTAATGGGCCCGAGTGCCCAGGTAAAAATATTTGGTCTGGATTTTATCTTGGGTAAAGACAAATTCAAGAAAATTTCAAATCGTTCTGTATGTCTAGCACGTGAGATGGAACCAGACTATTTGTGATGTCTTGAGACGAATATTTTCGACTTGAAGACAACAATTTATGTCTTGAGACCAAGGCCGCAGAGGGTCATCACACATTCGCTTTAAACTGTATAGAATGTTTATATTATTTATTTGTGTTCATAATTTATTTTGATGTTTTTCTTCGTTGAGTGGCCTTCAGGGTTTCATTGTTGATCAAATGGTTTTCGCCCAGTGCTCTTTCTCCTTGAGGGTCTCTCTCTGTACTTTGAGTTTCAGGCGCTTTCCCTTTGGTGGGAGTGGGGAGTCGGGCGATGGTGTGAAGCTCCCTTGTCGAGACTTTGTACCGTTTTTCTGGCTTTTCAGTATTCATCAAGGTGTAGGCGAGTGTGGCCAGTTACCGGGTGTTGCGTCGGTTGAATACCCAGTGCGTCTTGTGCACGGTTCGGACAGTTAAATCCGTCAAGTAAAGTTAACGTCACCTTCAGTGCCTTGAGTGTTTGTTCAGTGATTTTCCGACTCGATCAACTCCTGGTATTGTGGGGAGTGAAATGTCGGACGACGTATCACCTCCAGTTGCGTCGGGATCCATCGTTCGGTGAACGATCGTGGTCGTAGCTTCCGGAGGCTACATCTGTGCCAATTTTCTACAAAAACCCAAAACCTTTTTTTGGCTGAATTGGTTGATGCACCTTTGATGGATAGACGAGTTGTCGATTCATATCCGGCTTCCAGCGAAACTTTTTTTTAAAGACTCTCAGTTTTTGGATTCAATTCGACAACAAGTATTTATAGGTGTTTTCATA
>CAKNXH010002370.1:151090-180030 GCA_932178445.1 Andricus quercusramuli | reverse complement strand
TATGAAAACACCTATAAATACTTGTTGTCGAATTGAATCCAAAAACTAAGAGTCTCTAAAAAAAAGTTTCACTGGAAGCCGGATATGAATCGACAACTCGTCTATCCATCAAAGGTGCATCAACCAATTCAGCCAAAAAAAGGTTTTGGGTTTTTGTAGAAAATTGGCACAGATGTAGCCTCCGGAAGCTACGACCACGATCGTTCACCGAACGATCGATCCCGACGCAACTGGAGGTGATACGTCGTCCGAGTCGTCACTCCCCATAAAACCAGGAGTTGATCGAGTCGGAAAATCACTGAACAAACACTCAAGGCACTAAAGGTGAAGTTAACTTTACTTGACGGATTTAACTGCCCGAACCGTGCACAAGACGCACTGGGTATCCAACCGACGCAACACCCGGTAACTGGCCACACTCGCCTACACCTTGATGAATACTGGAAAGCCAAAAAAAGGATACAAAGTCTCAATAAGGGAGCTTCACACCATCATCCGACTCCCCACTCCCACCAAAGGGAAAGCGCCCGAAACTCAAAGAACAGAGAGAGACCCTCAAGGAGAAAGAGCACTGGGCGAAAACCATTTGATCAACAATGAAACCATGAAGGCCACTCAACCAAGAAAAACAACATCAAAATAAATTATAATTATTAAAATCGTAAATCTCATTGAAACTATGTAATTTAGTTTGTTAACAAAAAGTCAATTTGTTTCCTGTTATAGCATTTTTAATTCTGCGTTCCACTGTTTGTACTTCTTTTCTAAGGTTTATTTTTCTTGTATTGTCGTCTTTTTCTTTCTTCCTAGAGAAGACTGTTATTTCTGTCGTGTATTAGGAGTAGTAATGCTGTTATCTGTCAAATTGTTTGTTAGAGTCGTTTTACCGTAGTTGTGTATAGTTTTTTGAGTTCGTTTGTGTTGCTAATGCCATTGATCCAGTGCCATTTTTGCTCTTGTTTATGTCTGAATATTCTTACTTAAACTCATTAATATTTTCCACGCTTATGTGCCATCATCTGTATTTACATTTTCTGATTTAGAATCATTTATATTCCATTCTCCAATGCTCTTACCTTTAATGTTTTTTAATTCGTAAATAGTTGGGGAAATTTTATTTTTAATAATAAATGGACCTTCGTACTGGTCGTAAAGTTTACCTGCCTTTTTATCTGCTTTGTTAGACAGTTTGGTTACCCTTTTTAAAACCTTATCTCCTACTTTAAATTCTACCGGTCTTCTCCTTAGATTATATCCATTGGCTTGTCTGTTATTTGTTTCGTCTAAATTTTTTTGAACTTCTTCTTTTATTATTTATAATCTTCTTAATCTATCTGCCCATTTGTCCACACTTTGGAACTCTATTTCGCTATCGGGTTCTAAACTTTTTCTTAGGGACTGGAGTGGTTCCAGTTCATGACCTAAGTTTAAGAACGCGGGGGTAAATTGTGTTGAGGAATTTTTACTAGTATTAATAGCAAATTGTAGGTCATCTATGTGTTCGTCCCAGGTAGAGTGATCGTTATCTAAATAGGTTTTAATTATTTGTTTAATTGTCCTATTGTATCGCTCGGTTGGGTTTGCTTGGGGGTAGTACTTTGGCGTTTTCGTGTGCCTGATACCGAATTTTTCTGTTAAGTTTCTTAGTATTTTATTTACAAATTCCGTGCCATTATCGGTGTGAAGAATCCGCGGTGTTCCCCAACGCGAAATGAGACGTTTATTTAATTCTGATTCTATCGTTGTTCCGTTTTCTTTTTTAATCGGGATTATTTCGACCCATTTTGTAAATAGGTCTACAAACACTAAAATATATTGGTTTTTTCTCTTTTTAGAAATCGGCAATGGTCCCATGATATCGCCTGCTACCATGGTCCATGGTTCTTCGAGGATTCTCTTCCCCATTAATCCCACTCTACTTTGGTTACCCGGTTTTACTCTTTGACAAGTCTGGCAGTTTTTTACGTATTTGATAACGTCCGAATATACCCCTGGCCAGAAGTAATGTTCAGAAATTCTCGCGTAAGTTTTCTCTGAGCCTAAATGTCCTGCCTGGGTTTCGTCGTGATTTTCCCGTAAAACTTGAGCTCTAAGTTTTTTGTGTACGACTAATTTCCAGGGGTTTGAGTCTGGTAGTAAAGTAGATTTAAGTGGGTCAGTTCTGTAAAAGTAGAGTTGCGAATCTCTGATTCGCCATTTTTCGTGTTCTTCGGCTCTTTTTGTCACTTGTCTGAATTTTGTAGAGTACCAGTCGTCCGTTTTGTCATTAACGTCCGCTTTTGCTTTTTCTACGCTACAAGCTAACGCGAATGCCATATTTTTCGTTGGTTCCCTTGATCTCGAGAGGGCATCAGGGACTAGGTTTGAACTACCTTTACGATATATGACTTCGTAGTCATATTCTAATAATTCTATTGCCCATCTGGCTAATCAGCCAGTGGGATTTTTTAGGTTATGGAGCCACTTCATAGCTAAGTGGTCCGTGATTACTGTAAGGCTGTAACCTTCTAAATATGGCCTGAATTTTCTTATGGCCCAAACTACCGCTAGGCATTCTTTTTCTGACGCCGATTACCGAGATTCTGCGCCGTTTAGGCTTCTACTCGCATAAGCGATTACGTAATTTACACCTTCGATTGTTTGTGTAAGTACAGCTCCTGATCCCGTGTTACTCGCGTCGGTTTCGAGTAGGAAGGGTTGCGTGAAATCTGGGCATGTTAAAATTGGTGCTGAAGTTAAGAGATCTTTGATTTTTTGGAAAGCCTCATCTTGTTCTAATCCCCAATCCCATTTTCTATCTTTTTTCAGTAGTCTGTTCATCGGTTCTATTATTTCGGCAAAGTGTGGGATAAATTTCCTGTACCAACTTGCCATCCCTATTATGCGTTGTAATTGTTTAATATTTTTTGGCTTTGGAAATTCTAGAATTGGTTGTATTTTTTCCTCGTCTATTTGGAGTCCTTTGTCGTTGACTGTAAAACCTAAGTATTTGATTTCTGAGCAGCCGAACTCACATTTGTCCGGGCTGATCGCTAAATTTGCATCATTTATTTTATCTAATACGATATTCAAATATTTTAAATGGTCTTCGAAATTTTGAGTCACAATCACTATGTCGTCTAAGTAACAAAAAACGTTTGGCTTTAAATCAGGAGTAATAATTTTGTCCACCAGTCTCTGGAAAGTGTCTGGAGCATTGGCTAAACCAAATGGCATCCTTTCAAATTGATACATGCCTTTTCCAGGGACTGTGAATGCCGTTTTTGGTTTTGAGTTTTCGTCTAATTGTATTTGTAAATAGGCTAATTTTAATTCAATTTTAGAAATGAATTTTGCTGATCAAGAGGGTTCTATTATATCCTGTTCTAATAATTTATCAACTGTTTGATAAATTATTTCTTTGATTTTGGGGCTCACGTGGTAATATCGCTGTTTTATGGGATCGTGGCCCTGCACATCAATTTTATGTTTCGTTAAATGAGTCGCCCTATGCTCTTTTCCCTGGTGTATTTCAATTTTATTTTCAAGAAGTTTTTCCAATTGAGATTGTTGGCTTTCGTTAAGCTCAACAATGCCTTCGCAAATTTCTGTTGAACAATTATTTTGTTCCTCCACTTTTCCTAAATTATCTGAAATGTTATTTAATTTAATCGCTTCATTTTTAAAATTAATCCATTGATTTTTATTTTCTATTTTCCTTGTCTCATTTGCTTTTTGACATTCCCTTTTTATTTTATTTTGATCAGTAACTTTTTTATTTTTCCAAAGGTTACTGTCACTATCCTTATATTTTTCCTCGTATTTTTTATTATAAAAAATTTTTCTCGAGTGATTTTTCTTATTATTCTTACTAATTCTTGGTTTGTCTAATGTATCTGAGTCTTGAGTGCTTGAATCGTCGCTAGTTTCGGGGGTGGGGATGTTCTCTAGGGGTTGGAATTTGTTGCTCGTAGGGATGCTCATTAGGCTTGGGATATCCTTTGTAGAGCTTTTTACTGGAATTTGGGCGTTTTGGGTTTTTTGGGATTGGTTAGGATTGATAGGTACTATAGGGATTTCACTATATTCTAACTTTGGACTATTTTTGTTAAGTTCTCTTGTGCTTTTCAAATTAATTTTACCTCCAAATTTCGGTTTAATATTTATTTTCTTCTTTTTTACCCAAAGGTTCATTCCTAATTTTTACATTTTTACCTTCTTCGTTCTCTTTTATTGTAACGTCAGGTTTAGTTTCAGCTTTATTTTCAATTATTGGGGTGGGGAGCGATTTTGGATAAGCTTCCATTGGATAGTAAGTGGGGGGACTCCCTGGTAACCACCAGGTTTCCAAGTGATAATTTAAGGTCATCCGTAGGGCTTTTAGCATGTCTGTGCCTAAAATACCTACGGAGTTTAGTTTTGGGACTAACCTGAACATTCCATGCTTTGTGTGCTTTCCGACTCTAATTGGAATTACTACTTGCCCAATTATGTCGACCATTTCGCCGTTCGCGACTATTAATTTTCGCGAGACGGGTTTAAAAATTGAAATTTTTGAATTCTGGATTTTTTCAAGCAATTCCTTGCCAGCGTATGAATGTGTGGCACCTGTATCCACTAGTATTCGAAATAAGCAACCTTCGAATTTTGTCATTAAATGAAAACGAGTTTCCGTTATTTCATCTTTATCCGAATTTAAGTATTCTGGCGTTTCGGCATTAGTTTGTAATATTTTTGGTTCTAATACCCGCCCCTCCAGTTTCCCTGGTTGTATGTGTAATATGGGCATTCTCTTTTAAAATTACCCGTTAAACAGCAGTGATAACAATTACTATTGTTTGTTGTGATGTTTGCGCGTGAATTAAAATTCTGTTTTTTTTTTTGATTGGAATTTATTTTATCTTGGGAATCTTTATTAGAATTGTTTTTACGTTGTTGATTTTTATTATCGTAATTTGGTTTTTGGGGATTTTGCTTATTATCTTTGTTATTACTTCCTGAACTATTTTCCGCTTTTTCTGTTGGGAATTCAATCATTGGATTGGTTTGAGCTTGATTCGAGCCCAATGACATTTGGTTGAACGTAGGTAGCATTTGGTAATAGGGATTGTAAGGGTTCCTGGGTCTACTGTTCGTGAATCTGGGTAGGTAATTTGGGTGAAATCTAGGTGGGAATCTAGGACTGAAGTATTCTTCATATTGATATGGAAACGGTGTGAATGGAAATCCAAAATCCTAAGTCTTCCAGTTGTTCGAAGGTTTCAAAATCGTTTCGTTTTGTATACATTTTCTATTCAATTCTAAAGTTCTCGTAAGCTCTACGCAGTTCCCATTCCAGGCTTTTTCTAGGGTAAAGTTTAGTAAAAAGTATTCTAATTTCTGTCAAATATGAGTGAATGTCTTGTGTCCTTTTTTGATTACAAAATATAATTTTTTGCCTAATTTCCTCAGAAAATCTTTCGTCGATGTAAGCATTTTTAAAGTCTTCCAAAAAATCCGATAAATATCTCCAGGAATTTTTATTTATTTCGCACCAATCTTTTGCATCTTCAATTAGTAGTGCCTCTAAATTTTCTAAAATGTTACGGTCGTTTATTTCATAACCCCTTTTAAATCTTTTTAGTTCTTCCAGGAAATGCGCGGGACTATCATCTTTATTATTACGAAATTTAATCGGCCAGTTACTCATGATTTGAAATGGCGTTTGTATCATGCCAAAAGGGAAAAATGTCGCTAGAATTGTTTGATTATTTGTATTATTTCCAGGTTCGTTATCCGTATCTGTATTATTTGTGTGGATTCTAGAATGTCTGGTTGACCTATTACTTGTTGTCGAGAGTCTATGTCGTCTGTTTTGGTTTAAAGTGTTTCTGGCCTCTAAAGATTCACTGTCATCTGAGTTTTGTAATTTTGAATTATTTATTCTCGTTCTACTACGGTTTTCGGTATTGTTGTGGGAAAGTTGACGAGGTTCTTGTAAATTATCTTTTAAATTGAATTGTACTGACTGTCTATCAAGGGATGTGCTTTTATTTTGCCTGTAACTAGGTTCAATATTTTCTCTTTCGTTTTCAGAAGAACTATGAGCTGACGGGTTTAATCTATATTTTAAATCATTTGCCCTTTCTTCCTTTTCTCTAAAAAATCTTTCCTTTTGTTGGTTCATAAATTCATTGAACTCTACACTTTCTAAAAGTTCGTCGTTTTCTAAAATGAACTGTGTATTATTTTTCGCGGGTAACTCTTCGTTATCCCAAAAGAAGGTATTGATTTCTACGTCGAAAGTTTTGTTAGGGTTTTGAGTAAGGTCATGGAGTACGTGTTGGTTATTTTGAGTTCGTTCAGTATATGTTTTCCGAGTCAATCTGTCTTTTTCTGACCTATTTTTATTCATTGGGGTTTCCATGTTTTTCCTCGCGAAACTCCTACCGCGACCTCTCAATCTATTTATTATTTTAGGGATAGCGCCCGTGTTTTTGGCTGGAGTTGGGACCATAATTTCGATTATTGGTCTCGTTGTGACCTTATCCGAATTAATATTTTGGATTTGAAGTGCAGCGGCACCTTCCAAATCTAGGTTACCATGATCGTTCTCCATGACTGTAGGTTTCGGCATTGTGATTTTAATTTTTCCCGATCTCAATTTAATTTATTTGAATCTTGAGTTAGAATTTGTACGGAAAGGACACCCTATATTTTCGTTCGATGTAGGTTTCTAATTTAAAATTTCCATTTCGTTCGAGAAATTTTAATTAAAATGTTATTTAGTCATTTAATGGTTAGAAAGTTCGAAAACATGTTTATTTTCGTCGTAGGACACTTTGTTTTGGAGATACGACGCGTGACCTTGCGTATGACTCGCGAGGGTACGTGTTGTACGTGGGGACTCGTTACCGCGCTAGGAAAGTTTCGCCAAATCGGGCGATTGAAATATTCAGCGAAAATTAAAAATGTATGCTATTCCAATTTTCAGGTTTTCTCTATCCTTTGGTCATTTCCGTGATTTTTATTTTATTTTTCAAAAGCTAAGTTTCTGTTCTTCCCCAAAAATTCTAATTTATTTCAGATTTTTGATTTTATCTTCTAATCCGCTCTAGTTTCATTTTTTTGATACTAGAATCTATTTTGATTTTTGTTACCGTTAAGAGCAACTGTTATTTTAATTTCCGTTTATGATTTCCATTGCGTAATGTGTTTAACCCCTTAATTGGGATACGCGAATATATGGTAATTTTCCCATGTACAATGCAATATTAATAATAGCAATTCATCTTACACCATTTATCAATTCCTAGGCACAAATAAATCACTAGCAGTATAAATATTCATGGGCGCATATAAATCACATAATCAGGAATTCATATATATCACAAGTAAATTATTTATGTCAATCATTGCGTATAAAATACGCAGAAAATATGAAACATTATCAAGTACATATTTTTAAACACGTAGACCATTTTTCAGTGTGTATAAATCATGAAATTAAGCATAAGTTTGGCAAGGCACAAGAAATCAATGGCATACGAAATGTAAATATAGATAAGTTCAGAGTAAGAGTCAAGACCTTGTAAGTTTGAATTTAAATATTATGTCTCCTTTTCGGCAGGTTTCTTGCTGTTTTCAGTTGAGGGAAAGTGTGGGATTTTGGGTTGGGTGCCAGATATTACGAGGGTAATGTCGAGGAGGGAAATAGTAAGCGGAAAACCGAGAAGAGGGCAGAGACATAATAAAACTCCAATCAATTGTAACGATAAAAACATTTATTGCCACTTACATTCTGGCGATAGCCGGTGGCCAGTGGTTATGTGTGGGCGAAGACGTAGGGGCGAAAGGCCCGGCAGGGACGTAGTCGAGTCCGATGTTCTTCCAAGAGGCGGTCCGGAGCAGGTTCCGAACATCAACGTCTAGAGTTTCCCGATACTCGGGGTGGTTCCCAAAAGGTACTTAAATAGGTTCGATAATACACTGGTGATGGTTCCGGAAAACGCGTCAAAAAACTCCCGGGGGGCACTTCGCCGTGGCATGGTTTTAGAGAGGGCAAAACTACGTGTTACAACTAGCGACGGAGCAAGACTGAAGACGGCTGTGCCGTTGCTCAGGGTTTCGGGTCCCCTCGGGGGATTCCGTTCCGTCTCGTGTGTGGCCCGGCAACCCTTTCGTTCAAGGTCGTACCGAGTCCCGAGTTATGGTAACAATTCTGTTACAAATTATTTCCATTTCGCATATAAATTTAATTTTCGTCTACGGTCGACATTTCATTATATTTATGTATTATATTATATCAAACTTTTCGAATATCAGGCAAAAATCTCTTTAAAAACTTGATTTTTGATTTTCTGCATCATACTGCATCATATTCTATCATAGTATATGATATCGTATCACATTGTATGATATTGCATCATTATGGTATATCATAGTGTAAGTTGGTACAGCATGCTGTATAGCATATCATACTGTATCATATTCTATCATAGTATATGATATCGTATCACATTGTGTGATATTGCATCATATTGTATTATTTTGTATCATGGCATATGATATTGCATCATATTGTATCATAGTGCATCATTATGTTATATCATACTGTAAGTTGATGCAACATGCTGTATATCATATCATACTGTATCATATTGTATGATAATGCATCATATTCTATCATAGTATATGATATCGTATCACATTGTATGATATTGTATCATATTGTAGATAGATAGATAAACGTTTATTTTTCACTCTGCTGGCCTTAAAAAATTGACTTGCTTACACTTCCATTTTTTACAGAATTTTCTTAAAACAAACCCTGAAAAACTAACATCCATTCCTTATCTCTGATACTGCACGCTCTTATTGCCTTGCCTTCCTCGCTTTGCCTCGCCTCGCTCGCATGTCCCTACTTTCTCGCATTGCCTCGCTTTCCAACCTCTATTTTCGCGACTAATACCTACAACTTATCTACTATTTACGATATTTACAGCTCACTCACATTTACTTCCTCTCCTATTTACAATCTTTCCTCCTTCCTTCTCTTCATCTCCATCTTACCCAACACTCCCTTCACCCATGCTATTGCCCTTTTTTTTCTCTTTTCATGCATCAATACCGCCATGCTTATCCCACTCCTTTCCACCTCTACACACTCCTCCAACCAGTGTTCCACTCTTGCATCCCCCTTTCCACACAGTTCACACATCCTCTTCTCCCGGGAGAGCCAGAACCTATTGGAACACTCCATGCACATGCACCTCATCCTCGCTATAAGCTCCTGACTTCCTTCCTCTCCTGTCTCACATGAATAATACGTTCTTGCCTTGGCATAATCCACACATAGTTCCCGTTTAACTTTGGCACTCTTATTCTCTCTTCCCCTTCTATCTTCTCTCTCTCTCCATGCTGTTTTTCCTAACCAACTCATATACCTTCCTCCCTTCCTCGTGCATCCTTATCACTTCACCCATCTGCAGTTCATTCTTTTCAAAGTACCTTCCCCTCTCAACCTCCATCTTCCCACCCCCTCTCCTGTTCTCCCTCTCACACCAACACTCCCTAAGCAGCCTACTTCCCCTCTCTTCCAAAAATTTCTCCTCATATTTACAGACCCCGCTCCCTGCTAGAATCCCTACACTCGTTCTCCCCGTCTCCCTCCTGACAATATAATTAGGCGTGTTCCTTGCCAACCCCAGGGTCCACTTTACATACCTCTCCTGCGTTCTATTTACCTCTTCACTTCCCTTCATCTTCTCCTTTAAGGCCTCCTCGCTACTTGCTAGCAACACAATGTCATCTGCATACGCTAGTGACCAAATTCTAGCCCCTCCTATCCTGACTCCTCCTACCACCCCGGCCTCCAGCTAACTTTCCATATCTGCAATTAAAATCGCAAAAAGCGTTGGGCTCAGTAGTCACCCTTGCCTTAAACCCCTATCTCTCCAGAATCCCTCGGAAATCCCCTCCCCTCCTCTTACCTTGTCTCTGGTCTCTTTATATATCTCCCTCATCTACTCAATCAGGCCTCCCTCCACTCCCCTATCCTCCATCTCCTCCTACAACCTCCCCCTATCCACCGAATGAAACGCGCCTTTGAGATCCACAAAAAACGCGTACACTCTTCTCCCCTTGTTCGCTAATTCTCTATCCCTCACGTGCTGCAGAACGTAGATATTGTCGATAGTACTCCTACCCGCCCTAAAGCCTGCCTGCGTCTCCGGCAATATTCCTTTCCCCTCGACATCCTGCCGCACTCTCTCTACCACCACCATCGCGTATACTTTATACGCCGTATTCATTAGCGTAATCCCTCTATAATTTTCCTGCATATCCCTATCTCCTTTCTTATACAGTGGCACTATTAACCCTTCTCTCCACCCTCCTGGAAATACCTCACCCCTCCATACTTTCTTCACTACCTCCTTCAGCCTCTCCTGAACCTCTTGTGTACTAAACAGACATGCTTCGTTCTCTACCCCATCCAGCCCCGAAGCTTTTAACCTTCTCAACATCCTTATCTGCATCTCTATCTCCTTGTCATCTGACTCCTCTATCTCTGCCTCCACCGTTCTTCTACTCCCCCATCCATCTTCCTTGAATGTGAGCCCTGAAATGATTCTTTAAAAAACTCCCTCTACTTCCCACTCCCTATCTTCTCGCTGACCCATACCCTACGCTTCCTAAAACTATTTATCATCTTCCAGACGTGCCCCTTTGTCTTAACATTTCCTACCTCCTCTTCCAGATCTTTCTCCTTTTCCTGTTCTTTCTTCTTACATATCAATCTGAACCCCTTCCTCATTTCTAAGTACTCCTCCCTTTTCGCATTACCCTCTTTCCACTTCTTGCACTTCCCCTTCACCTTCATTTTCACTTTTTTACATTCTCTATCCCACCACGGCTTCACCATTCCTTTCTTTTTCTTTCTAAATACCTTATTTTGCACACACCCTTTCACCTTCTCTTTCAGATCCTCCCATATATCTTCCACCGTCTTCCCTTGAAAGCGAACATTTCCTAGCTGCTCCTGATACTTCTCTATCGCCTCTCTCGTCCAGGTCACCCTCTCCCCTATCAAACTTCTCCTCGCCTTGTCTTCAGCCACCCTCCCCTATCATCCACAGACTCAATGGCTGATAGTCTGATTCCACCCTCCTCTCTACTGCGAATTTTTCCGCCTCCTCTCATCCTTGCATATTCATGACCACATAGTCTATCACCGATACCCCAACCTTACTTACATATGTTTATTCTCCCTATTTGTCCCCAGTCGCCACACCATTCGCCACTGCCCATCCTCGATCCTTCATCCAGTCCCTTAGAATCTCCGCCTCCTTATTTATTATCTTATCCTTCGATTTCCTCTCAATGCTCTCCCCTTCCCTGTAAAGATCCCCTTTCTTCGCCAACTTCGCATTAAAATCCCCACCCATTACCACCATACCCTCATCTCTTTCACCTAGCAAGCCTTCCACCCGTTCTTTAATTCTTTCCATCCCATCCTTATTGTACACTGTCACAAACTTACACGCTACCCCTCCTATTTTTACTTCCCTCATTTGTACCCTCCCTTCCTCTCCATGAACTTCTTCCTCTAATCCATCCCTAACCCCCGTTATAATTCCCCCACCAGCCCTGCCTTTCTTCTTCACTCTGACCGTCTCCTAGAGTCTCCACCTTTACCCCCTTGGCAGATTTGGCTCTATTCTATCCCATTCCTTCCTTTCTACCCACGTCTCTATCAGTCCCATAACATCAAATTCCTGGATATACCTCCAGAACCCCTCATCCTTCTTCTCTATCCCTGCTACGATCCAGTACAGCACCTTCACTACTCCTCTATCCTGCATTACCCCCACCCCCCCTACTTCCTACGAAGCAAATTCCTCTGCACTTCCTTCAATACCTCTTTCTCCTCATCGCACAACCACATTTTTTCGTCTACTTTTATTTTCCGGTATCCTACCTTCGCCGATCTCCCTTCACTCCTTTCCCTCCTAGCCCTGTCGTTCAGCATTCTCTGAACATCCGTTTCCTTTCTCGTTAAATCATGATCGATGAAAACTCTCTTATCCTTCATCCTATTCTTATTTCGCATTACCCCTCACTTTTCTTCCCAGCTTTCCAACTCCACAACCGCCACTTCCTGGTCCTTTCTCCCCTCCAACTTAACTTTCCCTACCCTGCCTTTAACCCACCCTATGCTCTGAAGCAGCGCTTCCACGCCCCCTCTTTCTTCCTGGCTCTTTAGCTTCAACCCTTTGATCAAAATATTATTCCTCCTGTCTGCCTTCTCTTTTCTCTGCATTCTCAGCTCCATTGCCCTTAACCTTTCCCTATCCGCCCTCTGTTCCTTTTCACTCCTACGCTCTCCCAGTTTCTCTTCTATCTTATTTTCTACCCACTCACAAATACCTCTAATCTCGCTCTCCCACCTCCGTCTCCTACTTCCATTTCCGTCCTGCCCTCCATCTTCTCAAGCCTTTTATCCGTCCTTTCCTTCCACACCCTAATTTCCTCTTCCATCTGCTTTATTTTAACTTTTTTTCTTTCCTTGTCCTCTCTAAGCCTTCTATTCCCTTCCTCAGTTCTTTCACCTCCTTTTCTCATTTCTCATCTCTGATTCTTAAGTCCTCCCTCATGCCTCACATCTGCTCCTTGGTCCCGCTGACGTCCTCCCTCAGCCTCCTGATTTCACCTATCAGCATCCCGAGAGCCTCCTTTTCCGAGTTTTTCTCCACTCAGGGGGGGGGGGGGGGCGTCCTATGTGTTCTCCCGATTTTCTTAAACGGACTGTCTACTATGCTTTTGTCGAGACTCTCTCGGCAGTCTCTCTTCCTCTTCAAAAGATCCTCCCCGTCACTTGCGCTCGACGTTCTCTCCCTTACCTTCTCTCTCCCTTCATTCCCAGCGTCCCGCTTTCTTCCTATCCCCGACGCGCCACTGGACACCAAACCACGCGCTGTTGGCCGTCGTGGCACGTGGAAAATTTCCTCCCCGTCAATCTCGCTACCAGCACTACCAGCACTCTCGCTGCCCACCTTCCGCTCTGTCGTCGGTAACTGGGGCCTCTCCATGCAGTCTATCGCCGCCAAATTTTCTCTTTTTTACATTCTTTTTTTTCCAATTCCTCACAGCCACTGATGACACCCCTTTCTCTCACTTAACGTCCCCCAAATTTTCTAGAATCACCCTTGACCCCTGAAGGCCCAAGTCTCCTGACCACAAGCTCCCACGATTCCTTGCTAACCTAACCTCACTTTCCCAATTTACTTAAATCCCACCTCACACCTACGCTCAAAATTACTTCTCATCTTCCCAATTCACCCCACACAACCCTACTCACCTCCTCGGCATTTACACTCACACTCGACAACACCTACCACACAAATTCCGTAAAACCCTCTCACCATCTGTCACTAAACACGTTCTCACATCCGCCACCAGCATGCAAGTCCGCATCATATTGAATTATGTTGTAACGTATTGTATCATATTGTATCATATCGTATGATACCGTATCACATTGTATCATACCGTGTCATATAGTGCAATAGTGTGGTACAGCGTGCACAATTTTAAACTAACCTGTTATCTATAATAGATCGCGTTTAGAGCCTTTAGGTTTCAGTTTTCATTGTGCATTACCTCGTGTGACAGAGTGAGGTTAGAAAAAGACGATTAATTTGAGTCGAGTTCTCCTGAGGTTTGTTTTATTTAGTGTCACTTACTTTATTCCACTCCCGAGCAGTGGAATAAAGTAACTTTAAACAACTCCTTAGAAATTGGCTATTTACGCGAGTCTTCGGAGACGCAATGAATATGTTCTTTGGAATGCGAATCTAAAAATGTTGTCCATTTTTTCCTATCTCCAAAAGTTCCCTAGATACTTCTGGAAAATGACAGTTTTAATCTTTTTAGAATAAATTTTATATGCCTGCAGTTGTTAAGACAGACTGGTTCCGAATTTCTTATTTAAAAATTAGTTGTTACAAAATTACAAGTTTTATAGCTTATAAAATTCTAATCCTCAGCAGATGACAAGTGCTTGGTCCTAAGCTGGGTGCGCAAAATCGGAAAAAATGGAAAACATTTTTAGATTCGCCATCCAAATAACATAATTATTGCAGATAAGTAAACATATTAATACGTAAAAAATACATACTATGAAAATAAGTGATATAAACATTCTATAAAGTTTGAGGCGGATTAGTGATGACCCTTCGAGGTCTTGGTCTCGAGACATAAATTTTTGTCTTCAAGTCGGAAATATTCGTTTTAAGACATCAAAAATAGTCTGGTTCCGTCTCACGAGCTAGACATACAGAATAACTTGAAATTGTTTTGGATTGGTCTTTAACCAAGACATAATCAAGACCAAATGTTTTGCACTCGGGTCCATTAGTATTCAAGGTCTTTTGTGTCAGGCAACATTCACTCCACTGGTACTCTTTTCATAAATTATTAGTCGCCAAAATTTTCTAATCTCGCATACCTCTTTAGCTTCCTTCAGGTCCATGCATTTCCT
Organism: Andricus quercusramuli; assembly: GCA_932178445.1. Classification (NCBI taxonomy): domain Eukaryota; kingdom Metazoa; phylum Arthropoda; class Insecta; order Hymenoptera; family Cynipidae; genus Andricus; species Andricus quercusramuli. Next base: position 165,530 of record CAKNXH010002370.1, on the reverse strand, counting down.
CATGCGAGCTCTTGTGTTTTTAAGGCTTTTTATGTCTCTTCGAATTAAGGTCCCATTTACACATTCCAACCATTCCTTCCGCGGTCTGCCTCGGGGCACACTGCTATTTGCTTTACCTTGATGCTCTTTTTTCGTCAGTCGTTCATCTTTCATTCCCTCAACATGCCCGGACCATCTCAACAAATTTCTTTCACATATGTCAACTAGTGTTTCCTCTATACCACAAAAAGGAGTACTAAACGGTGGCGTTAGCAGTTTTTAAATAAAAAGATTGCTGATTATGTTATATTGCCTCGAATAAGGCTAAAAATAGTAATTTTCGTACTTTTAGGTTAGGATATCTCGAAAACTTGACGTATAGGAAAAATTTAGACAATGGATTCGTTTTTAGGACACCAAGATCCTTCGGGGTCACATAGTCCGGTCTTTGGGTACAAATTTTGACGGCCTGTGTTATTCTTCTACAACATGAAATACATACCTAATGAACAGGCACATTCTCATCGCGCGCTGTGCGCGTGATAACTTAGCTCGCAAGTTTAAGCGCACCTAGGGCGCGTGGCTGTTACTTTTGGCGCTTCGCGCTCGATAATATATTCATCTCGCGCTTCGCTCTTGATAATGTATTTACATCGCGCTACGCGTTTGGTCTTTGTATTTCCCCCACATTTGTGCACATACCTTTTAAAATTGAAGGTCAAAGCATCGACAACTGTAATTTGGTGATTGTGAATTTTCTTTTGATAAAGCTCCTTCGGCTTTAACGAACACATTCTCATCACGTATCTCGTGCTTCGCACTCGATTTTTCCATAATGTGAACTTTTCTACATCATTTTCAACACTTGGTATCAAATGTATATTACATTTATTTATGTACCTCAACCTGCGATTGCTTATTCAGATATTGCAACATAAAGAACAATTTTTATTTGTAGTGATTACTTTGATATTTGTTTCTTATTTTGTAATTTTTAATCTCAGCTGTCCGGATAATTGTATCATTTCAAGATATTCATATTATTACATTTCATAATATGTATGGGCATCGAAAAATACGAATTTGCATTGTCTTGTTTTTATAATTTAAAAACAGCATCCCGCAACAAAAAAACAATTTGTTATCAAACATTTTATTGCAACTTGTGTCGTTTCTCCATAAAGTTAATTTGTTTATTTTCAATGTTATTCCGTACGTCTTGAAATAAGAATGCGCATCCCAGCGTCAAGTGGTTTTGAGCAAATTTGTATGTATAATTTGGGCAAAAAATTTTGTTAAATAAAATGTTATTGTAGCTTGTGTCCTTTTTCTAAGAAGGTGATTTTTTGTTTTTAAACGATTTTTATAACAAGAGTTTATGACAAATCAGTAGATCTTTTTTGGTGGAACAACTTTTGGCATTTTTTTCGTCTCTTGTGTCGTTTTTCCAAAAGATTAATTTTCCCGTTTTCAATATAGTTTTTTACAATCAGAAGAAAATCTGCTCGTTATATCTAAAAATTATTAATATCAAATTTGTAGATCGTTTATGGGTGAACAACTGTTGTCTATTAATTTTTTTCGTACCTTGTGTCGTTTTCCAAAAAATTTAATTGTTTTCGTTTTAATGTCATTTTTACGATTAAAACAAAAAGTACGGGCCCTATCGAAAAATGATTCCGACAAACTTGTAGCTCTTTTCTGGATAAGCAACTTTTGTAAATTCATTTTTTTCATAATTAGTGTCGTTTTTTCAAAAATTAAATTCTTTAATTTTTAATGTTGTTTGTTACGAATGAGACAAAAACCACGCATCCTATCAAATCAAATCAAATTTCTTACCTTGTATCTTTGTCCAAAAAGTTAATTTTCTTACTTTTAATGTTGTTTTTTACGAACCAAACAAAAACTAAGTGTGCTTTAAAAAGTGATCGATAAAAAATTTGTAGATCTTCTTTGGGTGCACAAGTTTTTTTGAGTAATATTTTTTTGTATCTCGCATAATTTGACCGCAAAATGGAATTCTTGATTTTTCATTATTTTTTGTACAATCAGAATTTGAATTTTTTATTTTTCAAGAAAGTTCAAAAAGTTGTTATAATATTCTTGTAGGGCTCTCAAAAAGTAACGTTTTTCTTATCTTGACTTTTTTTCCATATCGTGCGTTCTTTGGCTTAAAGTGTTCATTTTCGTTATTTTTTTATTTTTAAAATGCTACAACTCTGATAATTTTCTTTATCGGAGAAAGTCGTGAGGATAAAATGTTCGACTTTCCGAGTACTACGAATACTCGTACACAGAATTTCGAAATTTCGAAAGAATGGTCTTAAAAACTTTGAAAAACCCCTTACTTTCCGAATTCAAATCAAAAATAGCTAGTCAACGAACTCGACCTTTAATTTTGGTCCCCTAAGACGAATGCCAAAACAAACTTCCATCCGAGTAGTCTTTCAAAAGTTATCCGGTATACAAACGACGATCACGACAACAACGACGACGACAGACAGACGGGCACCATCGTGAAACCTGTTTTTTTTCTGATTCAGGGTCTCGAAACGTAGAGATTTAAAGAACTCCGCGATGGTCAGTTTCCACATAAAATCAAAAGAATTTAAAAAGAAATGTTATATAAGTATATGGCTGATTGCCAACATGTTAACCATTTTTAGTCCCACAGATTTTCTATGATTAATGAACTCTTTTTAAAAATATCGGGACTTTCTTTAGAAATTACAAACAAAAAACCACAAATTCAAAATGAAAAATTGTTAAACAGGGTTCAATATTTTAAGTACAAAATTCTTGAAAATTAAAAAAAAAACGAGAATCCAACAATCAAATATGAATGTTGGACGTTAAATTGTAATTTGAATTTTGACTCATTTTGAATTTAATTTCCTAAAATTTCAATATTTCACAGTAAAGGATTTCAAAAATAATTTAAAAAACTATGCCAATTCGACAATTAGTTTCTACAATTAAACAATATTTCAAATTAGAAGCGATTGAGCTCTAAATTCTAATTGGATTCAAAGCCATGGTAAAGAATTTCAAAATTACCTCGTTGAATATCACATTATAAAATATTATATGAAGTTTAATTTAATAATAAAAATAAAATAATCTCGATTAGAAAATAAATTCCCTATCATTTTCCGATCAAGGAAAATGCCGGACCTACATAAAACCACAAGCAACAGCACTAAGTAAACAACACAACAGACGCACAACGGGCAAAACGCGCAACGTACGTGGTGCTAAGGAAAACGTTCACTGCGAATTTAGAGTTATTCAGTGACTCTCGATGGAATTCTATAAGCCCGTATTCACAATTCTTCGATTACTTCATTTCTGAATTCTTTTTTACAAATCATACAAAAAGTCGTTTACCATCAAATAAAATCTGATAGACTTCTCAATGTAATTTATCAACCGTTTGCTTGAATCGCTTTCCTTAAACATTGTTTGACAGTCTCTTAAACTCTAGAGAATAGAATCGTTTCCCCGGCGGGGGGGGCCGCAAACCAAGGGTTATGATTCGCCTTCCACTGAGAAAGCTGAAAAACATCACTCGAATCTAGAAATAGCGGGTGTCACACTAATCTGATCAATTCGTAACCACAACCTATCCCGGGTATTAGCGTCTGCCAGGTTAGTATATTTACATTTCGAAAGATCGTGCAGAATGAATCACTATATTCTACGGTAGAGAGAATATTTTACGGTCGCAACGCTTTATGGCTTTAGGCGAAGATGATGTCAAGAAAGGAGTTACCTAGGTCCTCGGTCAAAGTGTTCAATGTTGAAGCAAGCAGTTAATTTTTTATTACGTATTATTATTTGTTTTTTGTTTTAACTTTGAATGATGTTATGAATTGATTCAATACAATGTTTGAAGTATTTTTCGGCGATGTTTTAGTAGGTATAACATTAGGAGCATGGTGTAGCTTGGAGTTCGTATTTTACCGCTGTTGTCCTTACACATCGGCCTCTGGATACTATTCCAGACCTTTTTCACTTCATATGGTTTAAGCTTCATAATTCCTGATAGTCTAGAAAGCTTCTTATAATGCGACAGGTGTTTAGTAAAATCGCTTTTTGAGCTCCTGCGAGTACCCAAATGAATTCTAGATGTTCGAGATGTTCAGTGCATCTTGCGTGCACATTGCCTGTAGCCGAAATCACAATAGGATGAGTAGATGCATGTTTCACATTCCTCCATATTGTCTCTACTTCATGTCTTACCTCAATATAATTATGAATCTCGGTTGTAAAGGTTGCCTGCAAATTCCGGTTAAGTGGACAGGCAATGTCAATAATATAGAGTCTTGCGCGTTTTTTCTCACGCATCACGATGTCGGATCAATTGGTTCGGATATAATGATTCGTCTGGATATTAGCTTCCCAATATAAGGTGTAATATTTTTTTTATAAAACCGGCACTTGAATGTATCTATAGAAAGTCGTTCATTCTGTTAAAGAGTCCTGGGTTGAGAGCTAGTTGTTGATATATAATGCCCGCTACATCATTATTTCTGTGCGTGTACTGAGAACGTTGTCCTGAATCGCAATGACGAATCGTTCCGTTTCTGAATACAGAATGCCTATTTTCCGCCAAATATTAGATGCCTCACTATCCACTTCATGTTGATCTAACGTTTTGGGGGACTCGCCACGGATGGCTTTTTGTCTCCATTGCATTTCTATTTCCTCTATGGTTTCTGCCCTGATATTCTAGGCCTCCTCCGAGGACAAATTCAAAGACATGTAATCGAGATCAGCTTTACAGATTGTGTTGTAAAGCACAGCATCTCGTTTGATGTTAAAATATTTTCGCAATTGTATAAGTTGTAACTTACACAGTTCCTTGACATCTACAAAGCCCCTACCCCTCTCTGACATGGTAGAAGTACCCTTTCAATCTTCGAATAACTGAGCTGCATTCAGTGCTTCGTCATTTCGACGCGGATAGTTCTGTTTAATCTTTCAAGGTCGGTGTTCGATCATTTTATGAGCCCAGAGGAGTACGTGATGGCAGGGACGACATAGGTGTTGATTGCACTGATCTTGTTCGATGTTCGTCGAATGAAGTCCCTTCCTGGGGCTCTCTCATCATGTCCCATCATGAGAGTCATGGATCTTCGGAAGCGCCAATCATCGTTGGTAACTTTGATGACAAATATAAATAACACTGTGTTTTTTCTGTTGAGCGACAAAAATCATTCCTGGATTGCTCTGCAGCCAGATTCAGTTCTTGAGCTTATTTCCAGATACGCAGATCCCATCATTCGAGTTTGTAGGAAGAGATGCCATTGCCAGGGACATATATTTCACTGAGTATCAGCTCGACTCTACCCAAGCTGTTTACGTCTCCCTCTTCGGCATTCCTGTATTCACACCTCAGGAGAATCTCTGCAAGGAGCTCAACAGATACTCGTTTCCGTATGTCAACGATTGGAGAAGGACATCTTGCTGACGAGGACTATGTGCGTTTTATGCCTGACTATGACAGGTTGGGGCACATGCGTCTCATTCCTCCCACAGAAAGACTTACAAGTTTCAGGTCCACTTACTACATCCCACATCATGCAGTTTGGCGAAAGGCAGATGGTCGTCTTTTGCTTCGCATTGTCTTCAATACATCTTAAAGGACTGCCTCAGGATCTTTTCATGAATAATTTGTTTTTACACAGGTCCAAAACCGGAAAAACCTTGCTGCCGTCATGATGTGATGGGGATTTCCTTGAATTGTTTACTTTGCTAATGTTGAACTGATATACTGACAGTTCAGAGTTGACGAAAGAGATGTCGATGTTCAATGTATCGTTTTAGAGGAAACCAGTAGCGGACAAAGATAGTCACTGTCAGCTTCGGACACTAACCTACGGAATGTCATGCGCTCTATATCTGGTAATTCGATTCAACAAATCTGTATGTTGATGACATATCATCAGGCGTGAGTGATAAAGCTTCTGCCATTAAACTTGGAGATCAACTGATTCCGCTGTTGGAATCTGGAGATATGCGTCAGAAGAAGTAGGCCTCCAACTGTTCTCCTCTCTCAAATAGAGTTTCTGCGTGCGATATGCTACATTAAGTTGGCCAAATTTCGAGACCGATGGCCCAGTTTACGCTTTGGGAGCCGCCTATGATCCTACATCTGACAAATTCCAATTGGGAGCACCAGTAATCGAGAGTGAAGGCCCGCTCACTAAGAGGAAGGTTCTGGCTGCTATTTCCTGGCTCCTTGATCCAGTTGACTGGCTGAGTCTAAGCACTATCGTCGCGAAACTCCTGATTCAGGATCTCGGGAAAGCTCAAGTTGGGTCAGATACTCCACTTACTAATCATTTTCTCCACAGGTGCAATACATTTCACAAGAATGGACTGTGCCGAAACGTAATCTTTAAATTGGAGATGTCATGTTGATTATCATCCCTTCTCTACTTCGACGTGAGACACGGCCGTTGAGGACGAGTAAAGAATGTTAGTTCCGGACAGGATGGACTCGTGTGATCTGCCACTATTAAAACTTCTTTGAGGACCTTCAATCAACCGATCGTCAAACGGTGTTGGTTACCAGTCATGCGCTGATTCCATGCGGTTAGTTGTGTTTCATGGCAGGCGGACCTGCATTTTTTTACTTTACCTGGACATTTATTGTGTGCGTTATGGCCGGCGGCACTCAACTGTTGACCTTTAAAAGCGGAACTTGTTTCGTTCAGCGAACAAGACGGGCTGGATGTTAATAGATAGATAAACGTTTATTTTTCAGCCTGCTGACCTTAAAAAATTGACTTGCTTACACTCTCTGTCCTTCTGAGTTTCAGGCGCTTTCCTTTTCGTTGAAGTGGGGACTCAGGTAGTGGCGTGGAGCTCTTTTGTTGAGGTCTTTTACCCTTTTTCCTGGCTTTTTCAGTATTCTTCAAGGTGTTGGCCAGTGTGGCCGGTTTCGGCTGTTGCAGGGAGTCGGGGTCCTGTATTTCTTGTGGACGGTTCGGGCAGTTGAGTCCTCCAATTAAAGTTAACGTTACATTCAGTATTTTGAGTGCTTGTTCAGTGATTTCCCGACTCGATCAACTTCTGGTGTTGTGGGAAGTGACGAGTCGGATGAGGTATTACCTCCAGTTGCGTCGGGATCGATTGTTCGGTGAACGATCGTGGTCGTAGCTTCCGGAGGCTACATCTGTGCCAATTTTCTACAACAACCCAAAACCTTTTTTTGTGTGCAAAAGGAGTGCCTTGTTGGACAGGATCCGGGACTCTTGTTTGGATTTAATTCAACAAAAAAGGCATTTAAAGGTCTGATTAATAATGGTGATACATATTCTGGTTTTTTTGTTCGTCGACTTTAACATGACTAAACAGATTCCTTCGCTACCACACGCCAGTACGTCATTAAATAACTAACAATCTCTGATGCTAGGCCTAATGCTCAAAGATATTTCGTATATGTTGCCTAAAAAACCAGGCATTCAAAATGTATCTGAATTTGACCAATAGTCTGTCTTACAACAATTTATGAATGCCTTATAGCTGTAATTGCAGATAAGATATATTCTCACTGCGACGAGAATGACATCCTTACAAATGAACAAAAAAGATGTTGTAAAAACTCGCGGTGCAGTAAACATCTAACCACCATATAGACGCTGTTGCCATAATGTTTTAAAAATTTACAAAATTTTCCCAAGTATCATCGACTTTCTAAGTCATGCGATGGTGTTCCGGGGTACAAGAATCAAGTATTTTGATCATAGACAACTGAGAATAACTAGCCTAATACTCATTACGATGGGTATCTTTCAAAGAGACTCCTTCAGTGCATTGTGGTTCTGTTTAGCGTTGAACTCATTAAGCAAAATACTAAATAGCATGTCTGATATGATCAGAATACATGATAACGAGGATGGTCACCAACTGACCCACATATATATTTGGGTGGCCCAATAATATACATTTTGGAATTTACGACCCGCATCGATGCCAAATTGTACAAATAAATACATATTTTTTTATTTTGAAATAAAATGATTTTTTTAGTACGTTGTAAAGTACTTTGAAGTCTTCTCGCAACGTACTAATTAAAATAGAAAAGTTTCGAGAGAACCTGAACCGAGCCCTGAGATTTAACCCAGACGGCAGTTTTAGTGTTATTACTCTGTAATTCAACTCATTGAAGTCAAGTGTCCCCCTAGGGTTGGGGTATTGTAAAAAAATTAGTTGGTTCCCCAAAAAGTACGAAAAAAATTGCGGAAAAATGCTGGCTTACAGGTTTGGGCCTGTAGCAGGGAGCTTTATGGTCGAGCCTGCATCTGAAAGTCCTAAGCCTCTAACAATAAGCCACTGAGTTCAACTTAGCTGCCATAAATTCTTCAGGTTTAGAGAAAAGCTGCTGTTGGACTGAAAATTTTCATTTTCACTCATTGTCGTAATCGCTTCAAAACTATAATTTTAAAAATAATGGACATTTTTTTCATAAATCTGTTCTCAATATGCTCATAAATGCTTCTTAAAAATTCCAAATTGAAAAATCATATCAAAGGCTCGCTACAAGTCACTAAAAATCATTTTAGTTCAAAATAAAAAAATATGTATTCATTTCTTTCTGTGAGAGAACGATTTGGCATCGACGTGGGTCGAAAATTCCAAAATATATATTATTATGCCACCCAAATATATATGTGGGTCAGTTGATGACCATCCTCGTTATCATGTATTATGATCATATCAGACATGCTATTTAGTATTTTGCTTAATGAGTTCAACGCTGCACTGAACACTGCCACTTCAACGCTGCCACAATGCACTGAAGGAATCTCTTTGAAAGATACCCATCGTAATGAGTATTAGGCTAGTTATTCTTAGTTATCTATGATCAAAATACTTGATTCTTGCACCCCAGAACACCATCGCATGACTTAGAAGGTCGATGATACTTGGGAAAATTTTGTACATTTTTAAAACTTCAAGCAAATAGTCATGTAGTACGGAAGGAAACCCTTGTTTGTAGTCAATGTATGACATGTGCAAGTTTCTTTTCAAGTTTACATGCTTGCATTATGGCAACAGCGTCTATATGATGGTTAGATCTTTACTGCACCGCGAGTTTTCACAACATCTTTTTTGTTCTTTTGTGAGGATGTCATTCTCGTCGCAGTGAGAATATACCTTATCTGCAATTACAGCTATAAGGCATTCATAAATTGTTGTAAGACAGACTATTGGTCGAAATTCAGATACATTTTGAATGTCTGGTTTCTTTAGGCAACATTTAAGAAGTATCTTCAAGCATTAAGCCTAGCATCAGAGATGTATGTTCGATGATCTTCTGAAATCTTATTGCCAACGCAGGACGCACACTCGTCAGGTACTTGTACCAGACATTGTGCACTATATCTGGGCATGAAGCTTTTCAGATACTTGGCCTTTTCAAACCCGCTGAATGATGTGAATCTGTGATGTTAATAAGCTCCATTTCAGGGGTATTGTTTACTTTTTCTTTCTCTAGTCGGAACCATGCTCCTATCTCATTGAATATTACTGGTGTAAATGCCTTCATGTTCCGAGGGTGGATGATTTTAGTAAAATGGTGTATCAGCTTTCTGGTTCTATTCCCTTTCTTATATTAAGTCAGTCGACACAATTTGCTGGATCACGTTCCCTTCCTGGGGCAAAGACTGAGGTTATAGGCCTAGTCCGGCGGACCAAAGTTTTGACGGCGGTCACAGCGGCACAAATGCGTTCAAATGCATACGTAAATCCTTGTAGTTTAGGTGTTCTATTAGTGCACGCATTAGTTCCCGTTAGATCACTGAAGTTAAGCAGTGTTGGGCGCGGTTAGTACTTGGATGAGTGACCGTTCGGGGAATACTGCGTGTTGTTGACCCGTCGTGGGTGTGGTGAACCCACACTGGTAGTATTTATCCACCTAGAAACACTACCCGAATCGGGTAGTGAGGCAATGAACTTTCGAGTTCGAAATGCTAATCAATTATTATTATTATTAGTGCACGCAAATCCTTTGTGATGTACATGTTTGGCAGAGATTGCCTTTGTATTGGTTCTACTTCGTTGAACACTAAAAAAGCACGAACAAAATAGTTCTAATTATTTTTTTAAACTTGTTTTCGGGTGAGCCCGGGTTTTCATTGTGAGCCATGGACTAAGCCAATTGCCTGATGAGATGAGGATGTTATTGATTAATTTAGTACGAAGTTTGAAATCTCTTGCGGCGATGTTGTAGTAGGTAAAAAATTAGAAACATCAAGTATGTTGGAGTTTGTCTTTTACTGCTGTTGTCCTTACACTGTGGCCGCGTGCGTTGGAGATGACATCAGTCGTCTCTGGATGCATCCTTAGAGCTACCATCTTTTATTTTCTCCATTATTTATTTACCATCATTATGTATATTATATATATATATATATATATATAATTCAAAAAAAGTTAAACAACCACCGCAGGGTACCACCATGAGCAACTGTCATCCAAAAAGAAAATGTCAATAGCCCCCAGTAGAACCGCGGCAAAACGCACCCATGGCCACGTCTCACATCTGTGAGATGGGTGGTCACAGGGAACGACAAAATCACAACGACAGGCTGGCGAAACCCTCGTATGTCTTGAGGACACGAAGCGACCCAAGGATGACAGCTTCCTGCATCCATCTCGCAAGTGCCTTGGCATATTTTTGGCACGCGGGTATGGCTATAAGGTTACGAGCCAGTGATAGTTTCACACCTCCGAGAGCACCAATCACAAGGACAATTACTCGCACCGAATACTTTGGGTACAGTCGTTGCAGCTCTCTCTTAAGGTCTTGATACCTCTCCTCCTTTTCTTTCTCCTTTGCAGTGACGTTGTATTCGGACGGAGCCGAGAATTCGATCAGGAATATCGTTCGTTTCTCGAAGTCTTGGAGAACAATGTCAGGCCTCGAGTGCGCAACGGAGACTGCTGCCCGAAAATCGTAGTTCCGGAAAATCTGGCACTTCTCGTTTCGGACAATTGACTCTATATCCCTTGGAGCGTTCGGCAGGGCAGGGTCGCGACCAACACCGTAAGAGCGACAAAGGTGGTAATAAAGTACTCTTAGGGCTGCATTATGTCTATAGATATACGTTGTTCCTGCGTAGGTCGGACACCCCGATAGTATGTGTTCTAGGTACTCAGCGTGTGCATTACACGCTCTGCACCTATCACTGGGAACTTCTTGACATAAAATGCGGGCGCGGTATGCTAAGGTGGAGATTACACCGTCCTGGCATGCAAAAATAAAGCCCTCTGTACCTGAATTGAGCCCTGATGATTTGAGGAAAGCAAAAGTTTTCTCCTTTGACAAGGACTGTTTTTCTACATTTCTGTGAAAGTTTCCGTGCATATGCTTGTCGAGTAGCTCTTGGTGAAATTTTCTAACCTCTGCTTTCTTTACTGCGGCTTTTAGACGTGAAGCATCTAGATGGAGTAATGCACTTTCCTCACTTCTGATGTTGAAATTCAGGCCAAGGGTCTCGGCAGCTTGCTCCGCGGCTTTGTAAAGGAACGCTCCTTCGCCAATCATCTCGTGGTTTCTGACCATATTTAGGAGAGGATCTCTGCCATTCGCAACGATGTAAGCTGTACTTGAAACAATTCGTTTATGAAGACATTGGAGATTCAGAAGTCCGCGTCCGCCTTGCCGGCGTGAAATGTATAATCGCGGAACTGACGAATTGATATGCAAGCTTTTATGTATATGCATGATCTTACGCGTGGTGACATCAAGGGCCTTAAGCTCGTTCTTCGTCCATTCAACCACCCCGAACGAGTGGAGTAGAACCGGCACGGCAAGCATGTTAGTCGCAGACACCTTGTTCAACGCCGACAGATTGGAAGACCAAATCTGTCGAAGAAGATGCTTGTATCTGCTTCGGAGAGACTTCTCCACTGATGTTACGTCCTGAATGCGGCTTTGAGGCACGCCCAGGTATGTATAGGTCTCTCCAGTGTTAAGATGTCTAATAACACTTATATCCACAAGCTCAGGGTCCTTGGGAACGCCAGTAATCTTTCCTTTCTTCAAATGAATTTAGGCACACTTGTCCAAACCAAAGTCCATCCCAATCTCTCCTGTGTAGTTCTTGACGATATTTATAGCAGTTTGAAGTTTGCTTTTACCAGCGGCATAGATCTTCAGGTCATCCATATAAAATACATGAGTGACCTTATGCTCACGCCGATTAGTGTCGCCACAGAGGTATCCAGGAGAATTTCGTAGTGCGAGAAATAGAGGCAGAAGTGTGATGCAAAAAAGCAAAGGGCTCATAGTATCGCCTTGAAAGACGCCCCTCTGGAAGGTGACCTTGTTGGTCGTCAGACGATGATTCCTAGATGAGATGGTAAATCTAGTTTTCCAAAGAAGCATCAATCTCTCTATGCATCTCACTATGTGTTGATGTACCTTCAAGCTTTCTAACAGACAGATGATAAGTCTATGAGAGGTTAAATCGAAAGCTTTCCGGTAGTCAATCCAGGCCATTGACAGGACTCGCTGATGGGCGGCAGCGTCTTTATAGACACACCTGTCAATTAGCAGGTTCTCTCGACAGCCTGCTACACCTTTTTTCGAGCCACGTTGTTCGTACATCTCTCGCCATACAGGCTCAATTCGTCGAACAATCCTGTTGTTAAGGACAGCTATAAAGATCTTATACAGTGTGTTTAAACAAGTTATTGGCCTGTAATTCTCTGCTCTAGACAAGTTGCCTTTTTTCGGTAGGAGTATAGTGCGTCCTAACACCAGCCGCTGCGGAATGGGCGTCTCCGATTTTAAATATGAGGTGAATATGCGGGCCAAATGTTGGTGTATAGATGTAAACTTCTTCCACCAAAAGTTCTTGATACAATCTGGTCCAGCACCGGAAAAGTTCTTCGTGCCTCTAAGTGCTTTTTTTACCTCTTCGGCAGTGACTGATGGGCACTCCTCCTCAGATTTTATGAGGCTGTCGCAAAACTCCTTGAAGCGAATGATATTGTCAGTATCTTCTTTCAACTCTAGTGTTTTCGCGATCTTGTACACCTCTCTCCAAAAAGTCTCTACCTCCTTGGGCTTGGGTGGATTTTTTACAAAAACAGGAGAATCACCGAAGAGGCGTGATGGGTCAGCCAGAAACTGTTGATTCTCCCTGTGCCATCTCTCCCTCTTCTGTATCCTCCTCCTTGCGTCAGATAACAGCCTTATTTTGTCAACAATATGCTGCTTGATTATCAGCAGCTTTTACTTGTTCAGTGTGTGATTCAAGGTCCTTAGTTCTTGGGCGAACTTTCGAACCCTTTCCGTGAACGGTCTACCAGATGTTATGTAGTCAATCACACATTGAACACGGGATGCATCCTGTCTTGCCCATCCAATTTTCTTGTTCAGTTGATGCAAGCGTCGTCTGGTCTTCTGATCCATCGTCGGTTTCAGCCTTCGATTTGAATCAGCCAAAGCTCTCGCAGCACCATAAACTGAGCAATCGATGGTCCAGAGGTCGGACTCTTGCGAGATATCTCCACGAAGGGAGGCATCCATTTCAGCCAGATCTTGGGGCTTAAGTGGAACCTGCATGTTGATGTTCCTCCTTGTACTGAAATTGCGATCATCTTCCAGAAGGTGCCTGCTTTCTGCGGTTGGTCTTAATGTCATTCCATCTTCGTCTGCAGCTTGTTCAAGCAGCGGTTGAGGAAGCGCTCCGCGTACATATCCATTTTTCCGGAGGTAGTCAGCATGATTTCGCAAAGACTGATGCGAAACGTATTGAAGCTCTGGGTGTTTCTGGCACCACAGAGTATGCATACGCGCCATAAAGCCTTCGCGAACAGGGATAATACTGGCATCGTAGCAGTCTAGCACGTCATTCTTAAGTTGATCCGTCCACTGAATGTGGGCGTTTCGCCGGTTCGTCGTCGTGTTTCCATCTAAATTGTTTTCAGCACCCCGAACTCTAGGATGATCGGCATTGTTTGCCGATCCATTGTCGGGTGCTCTGCGCGTTCGATGATTTTGAACCGCATCTACAACATTTTGGTGGTTTGTTGGTTTCATTGTTGTTCCCACGAGCAGCTAGGGAAAGGGTTTGTCAATCCTTGTAGAGCCACGCGTGCAAAGATAAGGCTGATACTCTGAGACGTCGCCCGGTATCCCAGAGTCACCGTTAAAGACACCTCACCCAGGTGCCATGCAGCTTTCGGCACGGTTCTCACACCTTTGCTTAGGGGTTATTCCTTCGGGACCATCCCTGGACGATTGTCCGCGACTGCTTATTAATTATTGTAACCATATTCAGCAGAAACCCTTGGTACGGGGACCCTCTATCCGCAACCCGAGGACGCGTTCGGTGGCTTTGTCATAAGCCCTTCGGTTCTATTCCAAAGGAATCGAAACCGAACCGAATATATATATATATATATATATATATATATATATATATATATATAT
>CAKNXH010002370.1:120584-148263 GCA_932178445.1 Andricus quercusramuli | reverse complement strand
CGGAAGGATCTGACATTCCCGAACATTACCTTCTGGTTCCTACCAACATTCATCCTAGGTCGCTTCCTCACGGGAGGATCTATGTCTTCGCCAAATCACATTACCACGAAGAGGAAGTCACCCCCCCCCCCTCCCCCCTCCCCCACGAAACCAACAAATCTGGTTTCCTATTTGATGTACCACTTCAGAATAATTTTACCCAGTCAAGAATTTGTAGTGCATCAGATGCACGTATGCATTTTAATAAAAAAAATGTTTCAACAAATTTCAATATTTTAACAAATATTTTAAATTATATGAATGTTTGAATTACAAATTTGAAATGCTTTTCACAATTAAATAGCATTTAGATTGACTTCCAAATTCAAGTGATCGAATTTGGACCGTTTTATTTAAAATTATTAATCCTATGACTGCAATTGTAAATTTAATAATGGTAAGATTATTTGTTATTTTTAACTCAAAATTTTAGCGAGAGGCGGTATTACGGAAAAAGTATTGGTAAGTACTGGTTCAAATACTTAGCAGTACTTCTTTTTTATAGGGGTACAAAATACTGATATAATTAGTATACATTTTTATTACGGAAAATTATTGCCTTAGTTTTCACAAAATTCAGATTTTTATTGTATTTTTTACTTTTTTAAAGCATTATTTCTTAAAAAGCTGATTACCCCTAGACCTTTTACGAAATACATTAAAAATTATAAAGCTAAAACCTTAAGTCTGTGGACCAATTACAATTATACTATGAAGTATTATTATATACGTAGAAAGTCTAAAATGCTGAGAATCAATTTGTTGATTAAATTATATTTTTTGTTTGAATCTTTTTCAAATTTGTTCAAAATTTTTTTGTGGTTAAAACTATGCAACTTTAAGATACAAAGTTCAAGAAATGCAAGTCAGTAAATTAGTTCACAGATATTATTTTTTTGTGAAATTATTCCACAGTGGCCAGAAAGGACGAATAGGTATCACAAAAATGGCAATAAAATCGGTTACGTATTTCAGCTATTTCATCAATGAAACGTAACAAGCTGTACGCAATGTATGCATTTAAATGCATATATGATTATTATTTTTATACTAGGTGTGTGTAGAATAGATAAATATATGTATGTTCAACACCTTTGTGTATACATACATACATACATACATACATACATACATACATATATATTCATTTTGTGTATCATAGTTACTTATTTCTCTCTATCAGACAGGGTTTCATACAAAAGTGCAATGAAAGTAAAGTAAACTATACGTGTAATATACGTTCATATATATAATTCGCGCTCTCTTTTTCAAATAAGTGAATCACACAGCCAGTGAGAGTTCTACTCCAAGGTGTAATCTGAATAAAACAAAAAAAATTGAAAACTCTCAATTCATAACTAAATGTAACACGATATTCTTGTTCATTACCTCTCACTCTCTCCTCTCTCTCTCTCTCTCCCACTATGTATATATATATATATATATATATATATGTGTGTGACGTGCGCCGAAGAAAGGGGGCTTACTCTGGAAAGCGAGATTTTTCAGGACGAGCGGTCGAAGTCCACCCGATAGACGCGACTTTTAGAAGAGAGGAAAGACCACGAAACCTTCCCACACCGCTTGCCAATACATTCGCGGAGTATAGATGAGACGCGGAGATGTAGTGGTGAGAGGTGGGAGGTGTTTAACGGGATCTCGTGCTCTCGAGCGAAAGCACGATTTCTCGGATACCTATCAACTCAATTATTAGCAATAATAACGCTCGGAAATTTTTTTCGATGGTTTCATTAAAAAGAGCAACTCAAAAACTATCGAGAGGTGTAAAAACCTCGATTTCGATTTTTCCAGAGTAAGCCCCCTTTCTTCGGCGCACGTCACATATATATATATATATATATATATATATATCCCCGGCATCTCCACCTTCGGTTTCAGTTTCTATTCCCTTGGAATAGAACCGAAAGGCTTATGACAAAGCCACCGAACGCGTCCTCGGGTTGCGGATAGAGGGTCCCCGTACCAAGGATACTGAATTCTGCTGAATATGGTTACAATAATTAGTAAGCAGTCGCGGACAATTGTCCAGGGATGGTCCCGAAGGGATAACCCCTAAGCGAAGGTGTAAGAATCGTGCCGAAAGCTGCATGGCACCTGGGTGAGGTGTCTTTAACGGTGACTCTGGGATACCGGACGACCTCTCAGACTATCAGCCTTATTCTTGCACGCGGGGCTATACAAGGATGAACGAACCCTTTCCCTAGCTGCTCGTGGGAACAACAATGAAACCACCAAACCACCAAAATGTTGTAGATGCGGTTTAAAATGATCGAACGCGCAGAGCACCCGACAATGGATCGGCAAACAATGCCGATCATCCTAGAGTTCGGGGTGCTGAAAATAATTTAGATGGAAACACGATGACGAACCAGCGAAACGCCCACATTGAGTGGACGGATCAACTTGAGAATAACGTGCTAGACAGCTACGATGCCAGCATTACCCCTATTCGCGGAGGCTTTATGGCGCGTATGCATACTCTGTGGTGCCAGAAACACCCAGAGCTTCAGCACGTTTTGCATCAGTCTTTGCGAAATCAAGCCGACTACCTCCGGAAAAATGGATATGTACGCGGATCGCTTCCTCAACCGCTGCTTGAACAAGCTGCAGACGAAGACGAACAGACATTAGGACTAACCGCGGAAATCAGGCACCTTCTGGAAGATGATCGCAATTTCTGTACAAGGAGGAACATCAACATGCAAGTTCCTCTTAAGCCCCAAGATCTGGCTGAAATGGATGCCTCCCTTCGTGGAGATATCTCGCAAGAGTCCGACCTCTGGACCATCAATTGCTCAGTTACTGGTGCTGCGAGAGCTTTGGCTGATTGAAATCGAAGGCTGAAACCGACGATGGATCAAAAGACAAGAAGACGCTTGCATCAACTGAACAAGAAAATTGGATGGGCAAGACAGAATGCGTCCCGTGTTCAATGTGTGATTGACTACATAACATCTGGTAGACCGTTCACGGAAAGGGTTCGAAAGTTCGCCCAAGAACTGAGGACCTTGAATCACACACTGAACAAGTCAAAGCTGCTGACAATCAAGCAGCATATTGTTGACAAAATAAGGCTGTTATCAGACGCAAGGAGGAGGATACAGAAGAGGGAGAGATGGATCAGGGAGAATCAACAGTTTCTTGCTGACCCATCACGCCTCTTCAGTGATCCCCCTGTTTTTGTCAAAAATCCACCCAAGTCCAAGAAGGTAGAGACTTTTTGGAGAAAGGTGTATAAGATCCCGAAAACACTAGAGTTGAAGGAAGATACTGACAATATCATCCGCTTCAAGGAGTTTTACGACAGCCTCATAAAATCTGAGGAGGAGTGCCCATCAGTCACTGCCGAATAGGTGAAAAAAGCACTTAAAGGCACAAAGAACTTTTCCGGTGCTGGACCAGATTGTATCAAGAACTTTTGTTGGAAGAAGTTTACTTCCATACACCAACATTTGGCCCACATATTCACCTCATATTTAAAGTCGGAGACGCCCATTCCGCAGTGATTGGTGTTAGGACGCACTATACTCCTACCGAAAAAAGGCAACTTGTCCAGGCCAGAGAATTACAGGCCAATAACTTGTTTGAACACACTGTATAATATCTTTACAGCTGTCCTAAACAACAGGATTGTTCGACAAATTGAGCCTGTATGGCGAGAGATGTACGAACAACGTGGCTCGAAAAAAGGTGTAGTAGGCTGTCGAGAGAACCTGCTGATTGACAGGTGTGTCTGTAAAGACGCTGCCGCCCATCAGCGCGTCCTGTCAACGGCCTGGATTGACTACCGGAAAGCTTTCGATTCAACCTCCCATAGACTTATCATCTGTCTGTTGGAAAGCTTGAAGGTACATCCACACATAGTGAAATGCATAGAGAGATTGATGCCTCTTTGGAAAACTAGATTTACCATCTCATCTAGGAATCATCGTCTGACGACGAACAAAGTCTTCTTCCAGAGGGGCGTCTTTCAAGGGGATAGAATGAGCCCTTTGCTTTTTTGCATCACACTTCTGCCTCTATCTCTCGCACTACGAAATTCTCCTGGATACCTCTGTGGCGACACTAATCAGCGTGAGCATAAGGTCACCCATATATTTTATATGGATGACATGAAGATCTATGCCGCTGGTAAAAGCAAACTTCAAACTGCTATAAATATCATCAAGAACTACAGAGCAGAGATTGGGATGGACTTTGGTTTGGAAAAGTGTGCCAAAATTCATTTGAAGAAAGGAGAGATTACTGGCGTTCCCAAGGACCCTGAGCTTGTGGATATAAGGGTTATTAGACCTCTCAAGACTGGAGAGACCTATAAATATCTGGGCGTGCCTCAAAGCCGCATTCAGGACGTAACATCAGTGAAGGAGTCTCTCCGAAACAGATACAAGCATCTTCTTCGACAGATTTGGTCTTCCAATCTGTCGGTGTTGAACAAGGTATCTGCGACTAACATGCTTGTCGTCCCGGTCCTGCTCTACTCGTTTGGGATGGTTCAGTGGACGAAGAACGAGCTTAAGGCCCTTGATGTCACCACGCGTAAGATCATGCATATACATAAAAGCCAAGGCGGACGCGGACTTCTGAATCTCCAGTGTCTTCATAACCGAATTGTTTTGAGTACAGCTTACATCGTTGCGAATGGCAGAGATCCTCTCCTGAAGATGGTCAGAAACCACGAGATGGCTGGCGAAGGAGCGTTCCTTTACAAAGCCGCGGAGCAAGCTGCCGAGACCCTTGGCCTGAATTTTAACATCAGAAGTGAGGAAAGTGCATTACTCCATCTAGATGCTTCACGTCTGAAAGCCGAAGTAAAGAAAGCAGAGGTTGGAAAATGTCACCAAAGATCTACTCGACAAGCATATGCACGGAAACTTTCACAGAAATGTAGAAAAACAGTCCTTGTCGAAGGAGCAATCTTTTGCTTTCCTCAAATCATCAGGACTCAATTCAGGTACAGAGGGTTTTATTTTTGCATGCCAGGACGGTGTCATTCCCACCTTAGCATACCGTGACCGCATGTTATGTCAAGAAGTTCCCAGTGATAGGTGCAGAGCGTGTCATGCACACGCTGAGTACCTAGAACACATACCATCGTGGTGTCCGACCCACGCATAAACGACGTATATCTATAGACATAATGCGGCCCTAAGACTACTGTATTACCATCTTTCTCGCTCTTACGGTGCTGGTCGCGACCCTGCCCTGTCGAATGCTCCAAGGGGTATAGAGTCAATTGTCCGAAACGAGAAGTGCCAAATTTTCTGGAACTACGATTTTCGGGCAGCAGTCTCCGTTGCGCACTCAAGGCCTGACATTCTTCTCCAAGACTTCGGGAAACGAACTATATTCTTGATAGAATTCTCGGCTCCGACCGAATACAACATCACTGCAAAGGAGAAAGAAAAAGAGGAGAGGTATCAAGACCTTAAAAGAGAGCTGCAACGACTGTACCCAAAATATTCGGTACGAGTAATTGTCCTCGTGATAGGTGCTCTCGGAGGTGCGAAATTATCACTGGTTCCTAACCTTGAAGCCATACCCGCGTGCCAAAAATATGCCAAGGCACATGCGAGATGGATGCAGAAAGCTGTCATCCTTGTGTTGCTTCGTGTCCTCAAGACACACGAGTGTTTCGCCGGCCTGTCGTTGTGATTTCGTCGTGCCCTGTGACCACCCATCTCACGGATGTGAGACGTGGCCATAGGTGTATTTTACCGCGGTTCTACCGCGGTTCTACTGGGGGCTATTGACATTTCTTTTTTTAAATGGCAGTTGCTCTCAGTGCTACCCTGTGGTGGTTGTTTAACTTTTTTTAAATTATATGTATATATATATATATATATATATATATATATACACAGTTAAAAGTCTGTCATAAGGACAACCGCAGGATTTTGCTGAAAGCGGGTGCTCATTAAAATTGCACCCGCTCCCAGCGAAATCGCGGTAACATTTCAGCTGTAAGCACGTCTCACGACCGTGACATGGGTGGTTACAATCTGCGCAAATTCAATACGATGATCCGGCGAAAGTCTCGTGCGCCCTGAGGACACGGAGCGACCAAAGGAGGACCGCCTTCAGCATTTTCCCCGCGAGTGTCTCAGCATTTTATTGACACGCAGGGATGGTTTTCAGGCTATTAACAAGTGTAACATTGGCAGCTCCAAGAGAGCCGATGATCAGGACGATAAGCTTAACAAAATATTCCGGGTATAATCGTCGCAACTTTCTTATAAGGTACCTCTCTTTCTTTTCTTTCTCCTTCGCTGTGCCGTTTTTGTCAGCTGGTGCCGAAAATTCGATAACGAACATGGTTCGTTTCTCGAAGTCAAGATGAACTATGTCTCGAGTGTGCAACAGAAACAATTGTCGATAATATGAAGTATATGCGGCACTTCTCATTCTCGGCAATCGACTCTCTTTCTCTAGGAGCGTTTAGCGGAGAGGTATTTGGGCTAATGCCGTAAGAGTGACAGAGATGGTAATAAAGCACTCTAAGTGCCGCATTGTGCCTTCACCTGTACTTTCTCAATCCGGGACTTCAGGAGTGAGTATTCAAGATGGATAAGATTTGATGCATTTTGCTCAACCCTGATATTGAAGTCAAGGCCGAGTGTTTCAGCAGCCTCCTCCTTTGCTTCGTACAGAAACGCCCCTTTGCCTACTTCTTCGTGTTTCCTGACCACTTTAAGAAGAGTGTCTTGTCCATTCTCGTCTATATGTGCTGTACACAGAATAATCCTGTAGTGAAGACATTCAAGATTCAATATTCCACGACCACCTTGACGGCGTGAGATGTAAAGTCGTGGAACATAAAACTTAAGGTGCATGCTTTTGTTCATGTGTATAACCTTTCAGGACTCGGTATCGAGGGATCTGAGCTCGTCCTTCGTCCATGGAACTAGTGCAAATGAATAGAGTACTACTGGGACGGTAAGCATGTTCGCCGCAGATACTTTGTTCCTCGCCGACAGTTCAGAAGACCATATCTGTCGGATGAGACGTTTGTATCTGCATCGGAGAGTATCCCTTATAGATGTCACGTCCTGAATGCGACTCTGTGGCACGCCCAGGTATGCATAGGTGTCTCCAGCGCAAAGGTGTCGTATAGCGCTTCTGTCAACGAGCTCCGGATCTTCGGGGATGCCGTTTAGTTTCCCTTTCTTCAAATTAACCTTGGCGCATTTCTCTAACCCGAACTCCATTTCAATCTCTTGAAAATACTCTTTGACAATTTTTAGAGCTAGATGTAGTTTCTCTTGATTTCTAGCATAGATCTTAAGATCATCCATGTAAAATACATGAGTGACCTTATGCTTTCGGTTTCCAGGTTTGTCGCAGAGATACCCTTCGATGATAAGTCTATCGGAGGTTGAATCAAAAGCCTGTCGGCAATCAATCCAGGCCATCGATAGAGATCGCTGATAGGATGCTGCGTCTTTACAAACACATCTATTAATAAGCAAGGTCTCCCGAGATCCTGCTACGCCTTTTTTCGAGCCGTGTTGTTCATACATCTCTCACCACACAGGTGAAATTGTCCGAACAATCCTATCATTTAGGATAGCTCTGAAGATTTTATACAATGTGTTTAGACAAGTTATTGGCCTGTATTTCTTAGGGTCAGCTAAGTTGCCCGTCTTCGGCAGGAGCACTGTGCGCCCTTCCATCAACCACTCCGGAATAGGCTCTTCCAACTTTAGATTTGAGGTGAAAATTCGGGCCAGATGCTGGTGGGTCGAATGAAAGTTCTCCCACCAGGAGGTCTTGGTACCATCTGGTCCCGGAGCGGAATAGTTCTTCATGCCTCTTGATACGTTTTTCACCTCCTCGGTAGTAATGGGTGGGCATTCCTCCTCAGGTGTTATGAGGGCATTGTACAGCTCCTTGAAGCTATTTATGTTCATTGAGCATTCTCCAGGTGGATTTTGAACTTCGTAGACTTCTCTCCAGAATGCTTCGACCTCATCTGGTTTGGGCGGATGGTCGACAGTAATTGGAGGGTCTTGGAAGAGTTTAGATGGGTCAGATAAAAACTGTTGATTTTCTCTGACCCACCTCTCTCTCCGCTCTAGACTTCTCCTAGCGTTAGATAGTGCTCGTATTCTGTCAACAATATGCTGCCTGATGGTCAGCAGCTTTGACTTGTTGATTGTGTGATGACGGATCCGCAGTTCGCGCGCGAACAGTCGAACCTTGGCAGTGAAAGTCCTGCCAGATGTTATGTAGTCCAATACTGAATGTGGGACACGTACTGTCTTGCCCAGCCTATCTTTGTGCTGAGTTGATGTATTCGTCTTTTGGTCTTATGATCAACCGTTGGTTTTGTTTTACGGCTTGCATCTGCCAAAAATCTTGCTGCATTGTACACACCACAATTAATAGTCCAGAGGTCGATTTCTTTGCAAAAATCTTCATGAATCTCATCATCCACTTTAGTTAGATCTTTGGGCTTGGGAGAAACCTGAATTTTGATGTTTCTTCGGGTCCTGAAGCATCGTTCTTCCTCTGTTGGATGCCTGTTAGCGGTTGGTCTCAGTGTCGCCTCTCTTTCTCTATACCGGCTTGTTCCGGCTGCGGTAGAGTAGGCGCTTCGCTCACATAACCCGTTTTTCGGAGTTGTTTGGCATGGTTTCACAGACGTTGGAGCGAAAAAGTGCGAGAGCTCTGGGTGTTTCTCGCACCACAGAGCATGCAGTCGTGCCATGTAACCTTCTCGTTTAGGGACCATAATGGTATCGCAGCACTCTAGCAGGCCGTCATTGACTCAATCCGTCCACTCAAAAGTAACAAGATTATGCCGGTCAATCGCATTGACTCTGTCTTGATTGGCTCCCCCAACTCCAGGGTAGTCGGCATTGTTGTCCGACCCATCGTCGGGAGCCCTGCGCGTTCGATTGTTTTGAACCGCACTTACTACAACTATGTTTGGTGTTGTCATTGTTGTTCCCACGAGCAGTGAGGGAAAAGGGTTCGTCCATCCTTGTAGAGCCCCGCATGCAAGGTCAAGGCTGTATACTCTGAAAGGTCGCCCGTTCCATTGATGAAATAGCTAAAATACATAATCTGACGATATCTCGAAAACAGGATCAGCTCGGATTTCAATTCCAACGGATTTTTTATGCATATTCGTTCCGGAATATCATCCCGCAAACCGATTTCATTGCCAGTTTTGTGATACCTATTCGTCCTTCCTGACCACCGTGATTCGACGATAAATTACTTGTTATTAATTTCAGCCGATTAAAAATGTATTCATAAAAGTGTTCAAAATTTTCACATATTTTATAAAATACTTCGACATTCTTTTTGGAAACAAACATTTTGCTTTCCTAAACCATGTCATAATTTATAAAATTTTGATTCTTAAAAATATAACTAAATTTCTTTTTCAAAACTTCTTTTCTTTCGTCAAATTAATATAATTAATTTGATAACTATCTATTTGGAAATTTTACAGAGCTTCTAAGAAATTATTTTGATTTTTCTTTGTATTTTATCACGAATTGGTCATCATTCACTACACAATAATTACCTGAATTATTACTTTCCATTGTTACGTTGCACGACTTGAAAAAGACTCAAGACATTTTCTCTGTGTAGTCATTTTTAACAATAATTGAGATTTATAGAGAATACAAACATTCATTGAAATTATATCATATTAGCTGTGATGTTGTTTGAAATTAATATTATTTCGGAAGAATCAATCTGCTTTAGATTTCACGTATGAAATAGAAACAATTAGAACCCCTATGCAATTTTCAGCATTTCAAGTATATTTATTAAGGAAACATGTATTAACAAAAATTCAATTTTTTTCGATTTGGAGAATTATGGCTGATGGTGAACTCCACTTCTCTGCCATACTGAGGAAAAACTCATGTAAGTGATTTTGCTATTACTGTTTATTTTTTCATACTTGACAATGGTAAAGTCGACCTAAATGACAATGCCACTTACGTAAGGTTTTCCTTATAGTCCAAGAGCTGGTGACGTTTTTCGTGAAGTGAGAGTATAAGTCCTAGTTTTTCGCTTATATGTCTGGGAAATGACCCTTCTTTCGAAAACCCGTAAATGCCAGACACCCTGCCTGGGGCGCTTGGATACCTGAGCCAGGTGAAAAAATCGGAAATTTGCAGTCATAGTATAAGAGCCAATTTTATTCTAGTATCGATTATTGATGCCCCAAGTTTATTATTATCCAATCGCCAGACCGATAGCTTGGGGATAACATACTGCCAGACTCGATAATTATCAATAAAAAAAGTTGGATTTTGCAGTGAGAGTATAAGGTCTGGCGTTTTCAACAACATAAAGAATAGTATTCACAGGTAGCATTCGTAAAACTACAGACCGAAATTCCGGGGAGAACACCTTGAAAATTAAGTTTGAAAATGAAGAATTTTCCTCCAAAGTGTTGGTATGAGCGGGGACTGAGGGACAAGGGAGCAGCAGCGTCAGGGCAAAAGGCTGAATGGAGGGGGTAACGGCTACTTCGACTGCCGGCCACGTCCCTCGGTCCCCGCTCTGGCCAACACTTTGGAGGAAAATTATTCATTTTCAAACTTAATTTTCAAGGTGTTCTCCCTGGAATTTCAGTCTGCCGTTTTACGAATGCTACCTGTGAATACTATTCTTTATGTTCTTGAAAACGCCAGACCTTATACTCTCACTGCAAAATCCAACTTTTTTTATTGATAATTATCGAGTCTGGCAGTATGTTATCCCCAAGCTATCGGTCTGGCGATTGAATAATAATAAACTTGCGGCATCAATAATCGATACTAGAAGAAAATTGGTTCTTATACTATCACTGCAAATTTCCGATTTTTTCACCTGGCTCAGGTGTCCAAACGCCCCAGGCAGGGCGTCTGGCATTTACGGGTTTCGAAAGAAGGGTCATTTCCCAGACATATAAGCGGAAAACTAGGAGTTATACTCTCACTTCACGAAAAACGTCACCAGCTCTTGGACTATTAGTAAAGCAAATCTGAGGTTTAACAATCTTCATCCATATTTGAGTTAATAATTCGAAAAATAATAATTAATTTATAAATAATTACGAAAATAAACTTAAGAACAAGAAAATAAAATGAATCTTGCTCAGAGAATAACACTATTTATAAAAGTGGAGATAGTACAATGACGCCCAGTAACGCTTTTTCTCTCAGTTTACAGTTTTACACTGTGTCTTTCACACTTTCTCAGTTAGCACTCGACGCAGTACGAAAAAGGAAAGCTTACAATTTGACACCACGCAACTGGCGGGGGGGATTAGATCCTGTCTTGGTATGCGGGATTATTCTTTCAAAGTGTATCATCTACCTTGTAGCCCAGTACTCATCGCATTGTGAAATTACATTGTGACCTTACAAGTTGTAAACCATATATGTACAGGTAAGTCACAATTTTTACTGTACAATGTGACAACGGAACGTATGCTAGCTCATGAGTGATTCCTTATAATGTAGAGCAGTAAATTAAACAGCGCCTGCCAGTGCTATTCCACTCTAAATGTAAAAATGTAATATCTTCTTTATGCATTGCTATTATGAAAACTGCTCATTTCACAGTGGGCACATTTTAAATCTCAGCTTTACTCTTCGACATTTTACATTTGACAGGTCGTTTTTTACCATGATAAGCTTCTAGTAATGGTTCCTGCACAATCGATAATGCTTCTATATATCCTCGTTAGTACGCCTGGATATCTCTCCATCTATGTTTTCGTCAGCAGTAAGTAAAGCTTCCAAGTGACTATGGCCGATGCAGCCCATATTTTTAATTAGGCTGCGTCTAGTCGTCCCGAAAAATTGGCGGAGCTAAAAAACGGACGTACTAGTTGTCCGAAAATTTCGGTACAAATGGCCATAACTATGAAAAATATTTCCTTAATAAATATATTCGAAATGCTAAAAAATGTATAGAGGTTCCACTTGTTTTTCTTTTATACACGGAATCTAAAGCACATTGATCTTCCGAAAATAATATTGATTTGAAACAACATCGCAGCCATTATTATACAATTGCAATGAATGCTTGTGTTCTTTCCAATTTAATTATTAAACATTCGTTATAGTCATGCCGAATTTCGGGACGACAAGACATTTCGTTCAATTTTAAATTTTCGGAAATTTATTTTCACTACAAAAAATAGTAGTAGTTCCTACATAATTGAGTACTCGTCTTGGATTTTCCTGTCATTTTAATTATCCTCAGTTATTGGAAGTGGACGAAACTTGCCACAGTTTATTAAACTTCACGAGTATCAGTTTAAAAACCGGAACTTTCGAAGAATAATTGCTCAGATTTTCTGTGTAAATATTTAATGTACAATACACATGGACATTGGATATCCTATGTCAGAAGCAATATCAGATAATTTATTCCACATAGAATTGACGCTTTCTCCCAAAAGTATGAAGCAATCCTTTGTCTGGTGCACGGAAATTAATTAAGACTAAGGTGTCTATAATTATGTTCCCAATTGAAGAGTGGAGAGACTTTAAGGATGCAGCATCGTTCACCCACGATTTTGTAATTATTTTCACAGAGGCAGATGAAGCCATACGGGAAAGGCAATCTCGCCGTCCGAAGCCGCGTAGCTACCCGAGATTTTCAAAGTGTTTATAAAATTACGGCGATTCTGAGTGGAAATAACGTGAAGCCTTATGCGTCATTCAGATCATTATTGGATTTGGGAACGACGATTGTGAAGCAACGATTACGTATACATTGACCCTTTTCCAATATTGAATAGCTCTATAAAAATACTGAATTTTAATTTTAAAATCCTCCCATGCGTGTTTAAAACTTCACATACCTGCTTTAGTGATATGGCGTTGAACAAAATCTAGAATACATGAGTCAAATATATTCTACTCGGTAAAGTGTCGTATCTCTATGTATTCGTAAATGAAGGTACAACATCCTAGAAAAATTAGGGTCTTGGCTAGAAAAATAGGAAATTAGTTAATCGCGGGAGTTTAGGACAATCTTCCATTCAGGTATTAGGCTATTCTCTGAATCCCTGGTCTTATTCGGAAATTTATAACACTTTCAAGACATTTCTATAAATTCATAGAAAGTTCTAGGTATTCAGAAAAATCTCAAATTTTAGCATAGAATTAGTCTTTATTTTGCTTTATACTTAATTTAGACCTTAAAATTAAAATACGTGAAACTAGTACATATAACTTAAAACATTTGTTACCGCCCCACTCCAGCCATAGTTAATTTTCTAACAGCCGAAAAAAATAATGTATGGAGCGGGCATGTAAACTTTTTTTTGACTCGAGCGATGTTTTCGTCTACAATAACATCTTCGGTTCACCTGAGGCTTATTGACTGCTATAGTCAATGAGTATAGTCAATGTTTGGCGTCTATAAGCAATAAAAGTGATATATCGTCCATCTAGTTGCACAAGGTCGTAAGTCACAAAAAAGAAATTTTACAGGAGAGGCAAAAAACGAATGGTAAGGTTAATTGTTCAGAAGATCGTAACCTACTTGCTTCGCAAAAATACATAATGAAGGAAATAAAAAGACTTCTACATATAATTGTACAAGAAAAAGCCTAACAGTTATTAATAATATTATTTCAAAAGACACAAATTATTTGAAATGTAAAGAATTAATTTGTATAACTTATTCTATTACGCTTGGGTTACATGGAAGAAACATAAACAATTCTCAATACTATTTCAGTATTAATTTTAGTTATACAGAAAAAAAACATAGAAATAATAATCTTCAGGTTTTGTTTATACTGTCACTTGACAGTGTTATGTGGCTTACGTCATACATTATTTTTACAAAGTGGGATACGACCCTTTTTCGCACGTGGTTTACGACCTTGTGATTTTGAAAAGAGTGTTCGCTTGGTGGGACCGTGAAACTGACCCTTCAAGTACATCAGATCTTACTGAAGTAATGCGTAATTTTCTGTTAAAAATATTACTGATAATCGACGAGTGGCATTATAAAGTATGAAATGCAATAAAAAAGTCATTTTATAAAATGTTGTGGCTTACGACATTATGCAACTGATGCAATGGTAGTAAATCGAGTGTAAGTGTAAATGGACAACTGAGTAATTGGTTTGATATTAATTAGGGCTAATGAGAAATAATATTAAGATGGTAGAGATGACATACTTCAGACCAATAAGTAGGAATTGGATGTTAAAATTTCTTTATTTCTGCCGACGTTTCGAAAACTGTAACGTTTTCCTCATCAGGACTTTGAAGTTCATGTTTCCATTTTTAAAAATTCATCACATTTTTTATTCGGAGAATTCCATTCCTCATCTGTATAAATATATGTAAAATTAATTAATTACACTCAATATCATTTAAATAGTTAAAAAAAATATATATATATATATATATTTCTTAAGTACTTTTTAAATTAATTTTTAGGTTAGAAATTAAAATTGATAAAAAATTGTTTTACCTTATAGGCTTCATTTTGGGGGAAAAAAAAAAATTTTTACATCTTATAAAAATTTACTTACATGAATACTCTTCTAAAATTCAATACACTTTTCCATTAATAACTTAGTTAATTTAGTGAAACAATCGGAGCTTCTGTTTCGCTCCATTTTTGCTACGATACATTCAATACAGAGAGGAAGAGAGTTCTTAACATAAGATGGAATACGCAATGACGTATCAACGATTTATAATATAAGGTACTATAGTTTCTATGTAGATCTAATTACAATATTGAATTTTAGCGTTAAAAAATTTTCACAATCAATGCATATAAACCTATAAAGTGTTATTTTAACTAATAAAAATTTAGAAAAAAAAAAAAAAAATTCATCAATTCAAAATTTAAACATTATAATTTTATTAAATTAGAGAATCCAAAATTATATTATAAATTGGACTATAATTGTTAAGATCTGAAATTATATTTAAACAATTATTACTGTTTTTCTTTATAAAAAACATTTCTGCTATTAATCTTTTAAATTCATTAGGTTCATGATGTAATACTATAACATTTTCCCAATCGGTCAAATGCCCAGTTTCTACCTGATGTTTTGCTATGACTTTATGGTTTTTTGGATTTTGTCTAAAATTATCATGATGTTCTTTTATTCTTGTAGCAAGTAATCTATTAGTTTGGCCCACATAACATTTTTCACAATTCAAACATTGAATTTTATATACTACATCAGTAAATTGAAAATTTTCTAATAAATCTTTTCCTAATTTAATGAATTTATCAAGTTTAGAATCAATTTTAAAATTTGTTGTAATATTAAAATCATTTAAAATTCTTTTAATTTCAAAAGATAATTTACCATGATATGAAATTGATATTATTGGTTTAAAATTTGAATTACTTACTATTTTTATGTTATTTTGGTTATGAAAAGAATCTGTAATTGTTTTGATTTTATTATTAACATGTATTTGAATAAATTCTATTGGGTAATTATTTAAAAGTAACGTTTTTTTAATAAATTCTATATTTGTATTGTGAAATGATTTATCTGATAATTTTAGAGCTGTATCAATAAGATTTTTTATTATTGAGATTTTATGTTGTATTGGATGGTTTGAAAGAAAATTTAGATATCTACCAGAATAAGTATTTTTACGATACCAATCAGTTATGATATTACCTGAGTCAGTTTTTATCACTTTAACATTTAAAAACGAAATAGAATTATTACTTTCAATTTCATGTGTAAATTTAAGCCTTGGATGATAAGAATTAAATTGATTTAATACATAAAGTAGTTTATCTTTAGGTAATATAATGAACGTATCATCGACATATCTAGAATATGTGTGTAACGAAAAATTTAAATTTTGTATTACATTTGATTCTAAATCTTGCATAACTAAATCAGCTAATGTTGGAGAAATAGGTGAACCCATAGGTGTTCCAAAAATTTGTCTATAAAAATTGTTATTGAATTTAAAAACTGTTTGTTCCATTAAAAATTTTATTCCTTCTTCAAATTTTTCAATAGGTAATTCTGTATAGTTTTTTATATGAATCAATCTACTTAATATACTATTGATAACTAAATCGAGTGGTACATTTGTGAATAGTGAAGAAACATCTAGTGAAACCATGATATGATCATGTGGAATTGTTTTATTTATTATTTTATTTTTAAATTCAAAAGAATTTTTTACTTGAAATTTTGGTACTATCAAAGCTTTTTTAAGAATATTATTAAAAATATTAGCCATTTTGTAAGTGGGTGAGTTTATTAATGATACTACAGGTCGAAGTGGACAATTATCTTTATGAACTTTAGGTAACCCATAGATTCTAGGAATGTTAGTATCGTGAACTAAAATATCTTTGCGTAATAATTCTTCACCTAAATATCCATTAATTCGCCAGGAATTTAACAATTTAAATGTTTTATTTTTCAATTCTTTTTCAGGGTTTTCATTTAATTTCTCATAAGTTTTTTTATCATTTAATAATTCATGCATTTTATTATTATAAGATTCCTTTCTTAGTATAACTGTAATGTTACTTTTATCTGCATGCGTTATTAGTAATTGTTTATTAGCTTTAATAAATGATTGTGTTTTTTTAATATTTTGTGCTAAAATTCTATCGATTTCTGTGATTTTATTATTCTGTAAAAAATTTTGTGAAGTATTAATTATTCTATGTCTTAATAAATCACGTTCTTCATTATTTTCAATTAGCTTAATATTTGACTCTATATCTTTAACCATATTCATAATTATTTTACTTTTGTTTGTTAAAAATGAAGAACTAAATTTATTCCCTAACCTTAATATATCATTAACATTGTCTGGAATTTCAACATTACTAAAATTTATTAGCCAAGGATCATTAGCTTTACTGCATTCTGTATCTTTATGTTTATTAATATTAAAAGGTACTTGAACTTTACTCTTAATTTTTAAATTCTGTAGTTTTTTATCCATTCTTTGTTTATCTTTTGAATTATTTTTTGAATTATTTAATTGCATTTCTAAAATGTTGGTATATATATTCAGAGGTAATGAATTTCTTAAATTTATTTTGATATTATTGAAATTTTGTATTAAATATTTCAAATGGATATTTAAGTCTTTTATTTCATCATTAAGTAAACGATGTTCTAAAGAATCGACTATAAAATTAACATGGTTTTTTGTACTATGACTAAAAAATTGTAAATTTCTAACATTCCTAGTAGCATTAGTGATATTCTTTGGTAATAAATTTTGAAACCTACATTTGACAAGAAATGATTCTCTAGTTTTTAAATTATTGATTCTCTTGTTCAAATTGATGAACTTTTTAACATCTGTAAAAGAATTTAGAAAATTGTTTTTGACTTCGTTGAGATACATATTGCTATGAAAAAACAGATTATTATAATACTTAAATTACTTAGTTTAATTACTTAAAATTAATACCTAAGTTCAAATAACATCTAATTTTCAATAAATAACAGATTTTGTAAATAATTGAAATTAACAAATGTTAAAATTGATACATTAATAAGTTAAATTTACTTTAGATTGAATTTTCTTTTCTTTAAATAATTGAAAGAACTAGAATTTAATCAAATGACCCTTTGTAGATATTCGAATTCGATGTCATGAATCTTTATGATGATAAACTTCGAAAATTTTACAATAAAATTCAAAATATTTTGTCAAGATATGATAAATTATGTCAAAACAAGGATTATAAGTTAGAATAATGATGTTGTTAAAGCGCTGTTGTTTGTCTGAGTGATATAAGTTAATGAGAAATAATATTAAGATGGTAGAGATGACATACTTCAGACCAATAAGTAGAAATTGGATGTTAAAATTTCTTTATTTCTGTCGACGTTTCGAAAACTGTAACGTTTTCCTCATCAGGACTTTGAAGTTCATGTTTCCATTTTTAAAAATTCATCACATTTTTTATTCGGAGAATTCCATTCCTCATCTGTATAAATATATTTAAAATTAATTAATTACACTCAATATCATTTAAATATTAAAAACATATATATATATAGAACTCTCTTCCTCTCTGTATTGAATGTATCGTAGCAAAAATGAAGCGAAACAGAAGCTCCGACTGTTTCACTAAATTAACTAAGTTATTAATGAAAAAGTGTATTGAATTTTAGAAGAGTATTCATGTAAGTAAATTTTTATAAGATGTAAAAAAATTTTTTTTTTTTCCCAAAATGAAGCCTATAAGGTAAAAAAATTTTTTATCAATTTTAATTTCTAACCTAAAAATTAATTTAAAAAGTACTTAAGAAATATATATATATATTTTTTAACTATTTAATGATATTGAGTGTAATTAATTAATTTTACATATATTTATACAGATGAGGAATGGAATTCTCCGAATAAAAAATGTGATGAATTTTTAAAAATGGAAACATCAACTTCAAAGTCCTGATGAGGAAAACCTACAGTTTTCGAAACGTCGACAGAAATAAAGAAATTTTAACATCCAATTTCTACTTATTGGTCTGAAGTATGTCATCTCTACCATCTTAATATTATTTCTCATTAACTTATATCACTCAGACAAACAACAGCGCTTTAACAACATCATTATTCTAATTAATTGGGGCGTTAGGTAAGGCGGCTTTATATCCACCTAGCTATTCAATACATGTCGTAGCCATTTAGACGATTATGGCATTTTGCCGAATGCCTGGGCGATAGACCTAATACCGCAAATTAGACGAGTCTACGTGCGTCTGCTTTTCTTTCGTCTAATTCCCTGGATTCAAGCAGGCATCTAGCCGACCACTTGAATAGTCGGCTAAATGTCTAGAATAATCTGGGCAATTATATGAATTAAATTTTAAAATAATAAAGTTACACTTACTAGAAACCAGATAAATTCTATATCTATTGTTCGGTGTATTATGAAAATGAGGGAAGGCAGAAAGTGAAAAATCCATTTAAAACACGTAAAAATGATTATTATTGCCTTACAATAGATAACCTTCAAGTTTAGATTAAAACTTAAATTTGATAATTTTTATTTTTTGATTTGAAATTTATAATTCCTGAGCAGTTTATGAATAATATAATTGGAAGTGCTTGAGATTTTAAACGTTCAAATGGACGATATTTGATTAATGGCTTTGTAAACTAGAAACAGTACTAAAATATTTGCTTATTTACATTATACATTGCAAATAATATATTATCGAAAGAAACTTATGAAGCATTATTTCAAATTATAGTTACATTCAGTTAGTTACATTTACATTACATCAACTTATTACAAAACCTTAAAGATTGATGGCAACGAGAGCCAAATTTCATGTTTGCTTTGAAACAAGAACAACGATTTGTACACTGTTAGAAATTTCTGTAGGAATTTTCAGAGATGCGTCACTAACGCTTTATGCAGAAACCGTTTCTTCATTTTCCTGAACTGAAGAAAGAAGTTTCAGCAACGGCAACTGCATAACGCTTCTGTCACATGTTTCAGAAAATTCTGTTACAGTTTAGAAATTTTCAGTTACTGTAACTGAAAATTTCAAGTTGTTGAAAAATTTTTTTCGGTTCATTAATTTTGATATAAAATAGACAGTCTATATTAGTTCTGAGAATATTAATAGTGAAAAAACATGAGTGAAGTTGATACAAACGACTTCTCATGTATTTATGTTATAATAGTTTTGTAAATAATAAGTGAGAGCAATGAGAGAGAGAGAACGATTGAAAATCACAGAATATCCCTATCCAGCCAGGAGGGCGCCATTTGACGTAAATAGCGGAGTTACCATCCAATTAAAACCTGGATCAAATTATTTTCAATATGGAATTATAATTGTGTTCTCAGTAACCTAATTTCGCAAACTTCAGTTACTTTAGTATCTTATATGTTTCGGCATTTTCTGAACATTTCTAACAGTGTAACGCACTGGTCTTGATCTGCTTCACAATTACCTGCTCAAGGATACTACCTAAACTTCTGAACGTTAAAATGAACAAAATACTTCATTCTAATTCTATTTTTTGTATAAATATTTTTCCAGCTATAATTTTAAAAAAAGCACTATAAGCTTCTTTCGATAATATATTATTTGCAATGTATAATTTGAATAAGCAAATATTTTAGTACTGTTTCTAGTTTACAAAGCCATTAACCAAATATCGTCCATCTGCACATTCAGTTATATTATTCTTACAATTAGACTGCTTTGAACTTGGCTTAGAAATGATCAATTTTTAAAATCCAAATTATGAATTTCAAGTGTAATGTAAACTGCAAGTTAATGTATTATAGGACAATAAAAATATTTGTATGCGTTTTAAAACAATTTCTCAATTTCTTCCTTCCTTGAATTTCCTGATACAACGACCAATAGATATATCATTTTTCTGAATTCAATTACATGTAACGTTATTGATTTAAAATGAAATTCGATCAATTGTCAAGATCACATCAGGGATTTAGCCTGCTTATATCTACAGAATTATATGAAAAAAGGAAGAGTCAGGTAGATTCGTCTAACGGCCGGCATTTGGCCTATTGTCCAGGCATTCGGCATGCCTACGTCATGCACATGGACAAATTGTCTAAAAATGGCTCTCTTAGACAAAGAAGGTGTTAACCCCAGGACAGTGAAGGAGCGTGGATTGGCATTTACAGATGATCAGGTTGTTACGGCAAAATAACTCGATGACTTGCAGAGAATATGAAGAGTATGAAAAGTATGAAGAATATGAGGGGCAGACTGAATACTAGCATGAAGAGTATAAGTTTTAAGATTAACGGGAGTAAAACAAATATTATTGTGTTTGAAAGAAAGGGTAAGAAAACAGTATGCAACATTGCCTTAAACGAAAAGAGCATAGAAAAAGTTGATGTCGTGTATCTTGTAAGTTTATTTACTGCTGACGGAGAGATATATGCAGAAATATCCAAAAGTACAGACGGAGGTATGACCTCATGGTCATCGGCTTGGCAGGATCCATTACGAGCAGGGCCGGTGTGGCGCAGCCCATATTTTGCATGCCTTAAGTTTGGAGTTTGTAAAGGACGTGGGAGTAGGGGGGGGGGGGGGGAATTTTTCAGTTTTTGTTTAGTTTACAGAGATGGTTCTTCTTCCTACATCATTCTGGCATATGAATGCGTTTATAATTTTATTCAAATCTAATTTATCCAAACAATCTTTGTGAATATGTAATATCGTTACATTATTTAGCCGCTTTTGCCCCATTTCCTTCTTCTATTGATGTACGACAATTGGAAGAAATTATACCTGCAAATTCGGAATGTTCAAATATACAATCGAAAAGTTTCTCGTCAGAAATCACCAGAATTCCTGATTTTTCTGACTATTCTTAACTTTTCTTTAGTAGGATTTTGATTAGAAAATTCTGAATAGTTCTGAATAGTATTATAGAATTATCCGTGAAAATAACCAGTCAAGTATAGAGCTGGGGGACTAGTATTACGAAATTTTCCGTAGCATTAGTCCTGATCGAGCTTGAGTCTTACGGAAAATTACGTAACGGTGGACAGTAAAAAAAAGACGTTGTCAAAAGTGATATTTGAAAATATAAACAAATCAAAAATGAAAATTTGAACATCTTTCGCCAACAAAATATCTGAGATGCTTTTTTCTTTAAATAAATTGTGCAAGTTTAAAAAAATTGAAGAGATGTAAGTTTGACGTTTCTCAATCCGGTGTAGAATAGGTGGGTAAATCGATAACTCTTTTTTTTCGTAATTTTCAACAAAAAAAAATATATTATTGTAAAAAACAATATATCATAGAACTTTAAACTTACGGTTTTCTGCATCACAGTCTAGTTCCTTCTTCTCTGTAGTGTTTACGTTTTCACTTCTATTTTCGAAATAACAATTTTTATTCTTATTAATATTACATGAGCTAAAGCTATCATATTTTTATGCAGAAAAAATGGTCTAAAAGCTGCGTTTTTTCATCACGTTTTCCTCCTTCAACGTCT
This sequence comes from Andricus quercusramuli, assembly GCA_932178445.1. Taxonomy (NCBI): domain Eukaryota; kingdom Metazoa; phylum Arthropoda; class Insecta; order Hymenoptera; family Cynipidae; genus Andricus; species Andricus quercusramuli. The sequence continues at coordinate 126,244 of CAKNXH010002370.1, read as the reverse complement.
TCTCTTTTGCTGGCATTCGTGTCTGACAATCACTTTGTTCTCGTTTAACCATTTTGATTTCAAAACAGTGTTCTCAGTGCCAGAGGGGGGAATCCGGTGCCCAGGCTGACATGCTCGGCGTGGACCCCCTGTTGAGCGACAACTTGATGACAATAAATTCAGAACTATAAACATTAAAATTTTACAAGTCCATGGTGACGACCCATCAGGGCCGTTCTTACCCTTGCGCCCCCAGGACGCAGAACTGCCCTGCCGCCCTGGTCCTTCCAACTTTGAGATTCAATTATTTATCAATAAAAATTGAAAGTAAATAACGTAAGTCATGTTTCTGTTATGAAACTTTTATTGCACCAACGTTCAAATGTTTACAAATATTTTTGTAAAAAGCTTGCTCGTCTAGCTTTTATTTCTGCACACTTTTTTCTATTAAGTAATTTGCTTGCAGTATTTTAACTAATGCATGCTCAATCGATATAATCGCTAAATTTGAAAGTCGATTTTCCGTCATTGATGATTTTAAATAAGTTTTGATCAATTTCAACTTCAAAAATGATCTTTCTACAGTATAGCAACGAACAATGGTACACAGTAAAAAAAATGTTCAAAATGATACCGAAATCAATATCATTTTGATATGCAACAAAAATGATACCGAAATCAAGAGCATTTTGATCGACCAGAATGAATGATCGACTTTTGAGATCATAATGACCTGATGCGGGATCATGTATCAAGTCAAACCAAGATGGCTGACGTTCTTAGAGTACTTGAACTCATATGCATGCTTTTTATGGTTTCTAAGCGTGCAGTGTACTTGAAAAGTTAAAAAAATTAACGGAATCTGATATGAGAAAATGTCACCTGTTAAGTGTAGTTGTCACTTGCATCTACATCAGACGATTTCGTGGTTTGGTCCGTAAGAGCTAACCCGAAGTTCTTCCACATTTTCAAAAGATCTAGTCTGTCTAATTCTTTGAGATTTTTACTGTTGAAAAGAAATACAAAAGTGATTGTGAAATGTTGAAGAAATTAAAATCTTTCTACCCGGGCAGTAATGGCTACATCCAATAATGTGAAATATAATTCAACTTTATAAAGAAGCTCAGAATCTTGTACCGGATCGTAAACGTACTCATAGTCTGCTTGCCTAGTTTTTCTTCTCTGGGGAACTTCGCTGGAAGCTGGAAAGTTCACCTCTGCTTCAACTTTTTCTGCTAGTTTGGCTGCTTTTGTTACATATTCCTTAAAACCTTCATCTGTTCACTTTTCGATAAGAAACTTTTTAAGATCAGAAATTGAATTAATAGAAGATGCAAGATCTAAATGAGAGCTTTGTAACACTTTACTGACTACACCAGACTTTCTGTTGAGGAACACGCGATCGCGCGCGTTTGATGAATTCCTAGAATTGCTGGTCCCGGCAGTTTCTCAGGAGGCAGGGCGAGAGATGTTTGCGACTCCGCCTCTGAAGGGACGCAGTGCACTACTACTCAGTCAAGTATTTGCGCAATATTATGGAAACGGTTCAGGCGGCCCTGACTGCTTAAGTTTCGATGTACGCGCTTCATGAACAAGGCTATTTGCAGGACACTCCTAACATTGTCCCTTAACAGAGAGTCTGGTGTATATTAATATTTGTTAAGATTTCATACCAAATTACAGTCGAGCAAAGAAACTTGAATTCTTTAAATTTGTTTGCAAAACATAGATCTTTGTGAGTAGTTTTAACATCTTTGATTTCGTATAATTCTATCAAGCTGTCATAGATTTCGCCCGTGTAATACCTCAAAGGTTTTACCGCATCAGTTCTACTTGGCCAACGAGTGTCTGAAACTGGCTTTAAGGTTATTTGCGGAACAACTTACTTGACGATCCGCGAAAGCCTAGATTTTGTTGTGCTAAATATTGTATACGCTCAATGACGGTATACCAGTGACGCTCCTTTGCTTCAGAAAGTGCTTCTTCGTGTGTTACAGTTTTTTGTTGTTTTTGAAGCTATATCTTAATCGGACCATTTCCTAAAGTTCTCAATATGCAATAATCTTTTTTCATGCCGCCCTAAGTGACGCGATGCATATTGCCAATCAAGAAAACCTTCCTTAATTAAGGGACTTGATTCCTAACTAAGAAGCTTACAACAAAAGCAAAATATTGCGTTCTTAGAGACTAAATACTGTAACCAACTTCTGTCGCAAACTTCATTATTTTTCAAACAGCGTGAATAATATTTATTCGAAAATGCTCTTTCTGTACTATCCGCGGGAGATATTACATTTTTCCCTGCTTGTGGCTTATTTTTTACTAACAGGCTTACTTCTGCTGGCATTAATATATCGGGCCCTTCACCAAGATCGTTACTTGACACTCTGTCTACAACGGGTTCTTCGGTTTTGCCTGCTTATTCCTTCATTTGTGATTCGTCAGGGCTTCGTTCTTCGTTGACCAAACATTCCTTAGCTTGATGAGCTTTTTGATTCGTCAGCTCAACCTTGTCGTAAGTTTCGCTGCCGATGCATAACAATAATAACAATATTAATAATTTTGTAAACAATTTTTTTTGTTAATATTATCAGGTATCACCTCGCTCTAATTGAAAATTAGACAAAAAGTGAAATTTTTGCTAAAAAACCGCGATTTTCCAACTCTATTCTAAGAGAAAATTGCTAAAAACAATGATGAATTGTTTGAACAATTTATGTCAACATCTCATCATCAGAATAGAGCAGTACTTCATCTGGCAAAAACAATTTGCATTAAAAAACACAAATGAAAATCATAATAATTAGCGCCAAAAACTCGCAAGAGAAATTTTGAGTTTCAACTCGATTCAGCTAATATTAAGGGGATTTATCAGCGTTATGAAAAAGAATTCCAGTTTCCGGCCGCACGGTTGAATATTCTCGTCTGATATTTCGCATACCTCATCTAAATGCTTTTCTCTTTGGTGGTTAAGTCTCGGTTTTTTGAATTTTTGTTTAGATTTAAAGTTATAAACAAATAGAAAAGAAGAATAGAGAAAAAATGCAGTGACGCTCAGTACTAGCTGATTTTGTATTTTTGATGCCTGCGAATCAACCCTCGTCAATCCTGCAAGCTCGGCTTCGAGCAGACACTCCGTCGCGCGAGTGGAGACATTCGAGCCCGTCGAATTATCCGGAACGAATCATCCTCCTCATTGTTATGAGATGCAGGCCGGTTCAAAAAACTGAAATTACGAAAGCGTCGCGTGATTGAATTTTAATTAGGATACATAGTTTATTTAAACAATTTTAAGAAAGTGAAAAAAAGATTCATGGAAATCGGTTAATATTTGCAGTAATAATAGAAATTTTGAAGTGCACATGAGGTGAAACGTCGATCGATTTGAAGAGGAAAAATTATTTTATGTATCATTGCTGCACTTTATTTCCGATTCCTCTTACACAATTGCACGCACAGAATCTTACACATACGATGGCACTCTCAAACGCTTTGAAAAATCGCCCTCCTGGGGAATCGAACCTTCCTGACTACCTTCAACCTGTGGTACTTTAAAAAAATTGTATTTTCAATTATTTTATAATAATACGTATAAATTAGCAATAATATATTTTTTGTGTGAGTTTATACTTGTGAGCAAAATATTTTTCCCAAAACTCGTTACGAAATATTAGATATCGTCCGTAAGAGATGAATGAAACAAATTTTAGGTAAAAATTTATTATCATATCATTTCTTGGATGGCCACGTTTTTTCTCGGAGAAACCGTTTGACCCAGAGCTTGGCAGAAAAATCTAAGTGGTTCCGTAGCTCATTTTACTTACGCGTGCGCTAGATTGAGGTTTTAGGAAAGGTTGTAGGTAGTCAGGAAGGTTCGATTCCCCAGGAGGGCGATTTTTCGAAGCGTTTGAGAGTGTCATCGTATGTGTAAGATTCTGTGCGTGCAATTGTGTAAGAGGAATCGGAAATAAAGTGCAGTAATGATACATAAAATAATTTTTCCTCTTCAAATCGATCGACGTTTCACCTCATGTTTGTTGTTTATAACAATTAATGACCATAATCAAATTATTTACATTCTGGGAGTACTATTGAATCGATTTAGGATGATTTTCATTGCATGCAAACCGCTGTTGAAGAGTAAATAATGATTTTATGAAAAATCTCTATTTTCTCATACTTCGAGTTAAGATATAATAAAGAAATAAATGAAAATGCAAGAATCTCTGACTAAGGTGCTCTTGGAAATTTAGCGATCTTCAATTTAAAAAAAAGGGATTGCGGATTGGGGCAAAATTGAAGGCTGTAGACCTTTTGAACGAAAAAAATTCGTTTCTCCCATGCTGCGGTGTATCTCTGCATACTATCGTGTGCACTTCAAAATTTCTATTATTACTGCAAATATTAACCGATTTTCATGAATCTTTTTTCCACTTTCTTAGAATTGTTTAAACAAACTATGTATCCTAATTAAAATTCAATCACGCGACGCTCTCGTAACTGGAATTCCTTTTTATAACGCTGATAAATCCTCTTAAGGAATCTGAATAAAATTTACGAGAACGTCTTTTTTTCTTATGGAAAATATGTGTTCAGCTTCATAGGGCTTGCGCCACCTCTGTATATTATTTTTTCGAAAATAAAAAATGGATTTATACTTGTGTGGATTTGAACAAATTTCCGGACTTTATTTATAAAAATTCGAAGAAAAAAAATTTCCGATGCATTTTTGGATATTCATTAATTTAATAATTTATTATTCAAACTTAAAAATGATCTCCAATAATTGATACAAAGATGCGATAAGAACAAACATTATTTTTGTAATTACTTTTTTTTTTTATTTTAAGCGCAGAAGCTCCGGACAGAACTGTAACTGATGAAGAACAAGTGCAAACTGAAATTCAAACGGTTCGAATTTTGATATTCTCTGATGAGTAATACGGGTCTTGAACTCTCCCTCCCGGGATAAGACGTAAATGGCAATACTAGCATATTGAAGTATCGAGTGCAAAGATGGAGCAGGTATATTCGCTCACTTGCGCGTTTATCTTAAGTGGCCAGGTAGAAATGTGAAGATTATAGGGTACATGGAAAGGAAATTCTCGAAACCAAATTAGGTGCCAACGTATACAACTATTGTACGATGTAGACAAGGATGGAGAAATCTGGTACGTACCAGGTATACTTTATAGCACAGGGATCAGTAAGTATTGTATTGGACGTTGTCACTACAAACCAAGCAAATTGGTGACCGTCTTCTGGTCTGCGGCCGCCCCCTCAATAATCTCTGGCTAGTGTCGCCCGGGTGCAATGCACCCTTGGAATCCCGTCTGGGTACGGCTTTGCGACCCATGCAAACATAGAAGTTTAAATTCTTCACCAAAGGTCAGGAACTTAGTGAAGGGCGTAAACCAGACCTGCCCAACTCGAGGAAATTCCCTTAGGGAACACATGTTCCGCGATCCCCACTGTTTCACCTAGAGCAGACATGCCCAACTCGGGGAAATTTCCTCCGGGAACACATGTTCCGAGTTCCCTACTCTTTCTCCTAGAGAGCGGGAGTGGTGGTAGACGCATGCGCGTGGTAGACGCGTACGTCACAGAGGAGAGATTCTCGCAAGCGTTTACCACCACTCCTGCTCTCCAGGAGAAAGAGTAGGGAACTCGGAACATGTGTT
>CAKNXH010002370.1:74796-104883 GCA_932178445.1 Andricus quercusramuli | reverse complement strand
GTGATGTGCTTCAGAAATAGAAAGACCAAAATAGGTTACGTTTGGAAGATGAACGGACAAACAGTGGAAAGTGTGGAGGAGTTCTGTTACCTAGGTTTTTGGTTTGAGTCAGGAGGGGGAAACGATTTGCAGGTGAGGAAAAGAATCGAAAGTGCGAGTAAAGTAATGGGCCAAGTATGGGGTATAGGAAAGAGAAGGTTCAAGGACGATTGGAGAATGAGGGTTTGGTTGTTTGATGCGTTGGTTTGGACGGTGTTGTGTTATGGAGTGGAGGTTTGGGGATGGAAGGAACATAGGGAAGTGGAAAGCATACATGAGAGATTTCTGAGATGGGTAATGGGAGTTAGTTGGAGTTGCCCAGGATACATGATAAGGGAAAAACTAGGAAGGGAAAAAGTGGTAACTAGACAAATTAAGAGAGCCTGGAGGTTAGAAGAGAAGCTGAAAAGGGGAGAGGGGAGTAGAATAGCACAAGTATGCTTGGACGAAGTTCGGAACAAGGAGACGAGAGGCAATTGGGGAAATTCAAAATGGGAGGAAGAAAGGAAAAAAATGAGGAGTGTTTGTGATATACAGGAAGGGGTTCTGGATTGGCAGAACATTGAATTAGAGCTATTAGTAAGACAAGGAGAAGAGAGATGGAGAAAGATTATGGATTCGAAGTACAATAGATGGTATATGATGGTCAAAGGGGTGACGGAACCAGAATATTTGCAAAAGATGAAAAAGGTAGACAAATGGAATAGGGTGATACGGTTTAGAATGGGAGAAGGAGTGAGAGCTTGTAGATATTGGTTGGATGAAGAGGAAAATCTGTGCAGAGTATGTGGGTACGAAGTGGAGTCATGGGCACATGTGTTAGAGAGGTGTACAGGAGAGGAAGATGGACAGTTGAGTGTGGATGAATGTGTCACATGGATTTTGGATGGTAATGGACAGGGAGTGATGTGGATGAAAAAACTGATAGAAATAAGAGAAAGCAAGAGAGCAGGGCAGAGCCAAACGGGTAATCCTGTGTAAAGGAAAGTGACTTGTGAAAATTTAAAATGGTTAAATCGGTGAAAATGCATTTGATGGTAAAAGAAAACGGAAGCCCGGGAAGATCGCTCATTGTCTGTAGTCTAAGAGTAGTACTAATATGATTGTTATTATGTAAGGCGTTGCATTAGAAAATAATTAGCGGTTAAGGTAGACTAAGGATGAAATGTAAATATATGTACAGGGAGCGGAGGCCCTCGAACCCGTAAAAGGGAGAGTTCAAATATACATACATACATACATACATACATACATACATACTATTAAATCAATTTCAGGTATTTTTTTCATTTTTAAAGTTTAATGCTTTGCTTAGAACATTTTATTCTCCTTAATATTTCAATATCGAGTAATGAAATGATTAAAGTCCTTCAATTTAAGTAGTCTTGTATAATTACATTGAAATTACAATTTTGTAGAAACAAAGAAAGAGTTGGAGGAATTTCTGGAAAAAAACGTGTTGCAGCACCACCCGTAAGCATGCTAATTTATGCATCCGAAGGCAGTAGTGCTGACGAAGGCGAAACTGGATCTTTAGTAAGTTTTCGAGTGACTGTACTTGATTTTTAGGAAATATACTCCAAAATAAAATTTTTCAGATTCTCAATTCATCCAATACTATTAAAACTATTTCTCTTGTAAAAATATGTTCCTTTTACTTGTTCGATTATGAATTCTATGCAAATTAAATCTAACTTTTCAGTTTTCACATATCCTTCAATATTCAATAGAAAGAATTCCTTGTAGACGAGAGCAAAAAAAGGGCATCGAAAAACGTCTGAAAGAAATTCGACTTCTGCAGAGAATTCGTCTTTCCATCAGCTTCAGATGAAAGGAGAAGCTTATGAAAAACCTCGCCGAGTAAGACTGTTTATTGTTTAACCTTAATTGCTTATAGTACATTCAACGTAAAATAAGTTTTTGTAAATATCCACTGTGTTCTTGTGATTGAGCCGCTGGATAGTGTAAGGGTACATAAAATTAACATGGCCGTGCGCGTTCGCCTCTGTCGTGTTCAAAAATCGATTTTGACAATTAAATTTGTGATAATGTGTCATAAAATTTCCTACAGAGCCATATATTTCAAAAATTTAATTTTCAAAATTGATTTTGAAAACAGCAGAGGCCAATGCGCACGGGTATGTGAATTTTGTGTGCCCTTACACTATCCAGCGGCTCAATTGTACCAAAACCTATAAAATAACTGCATTCAAAATAGTGAACTTCCAATTGGAAAAGTAAAAACACCACATTAAATATAGTGAATTCCTCAAATTTTTTAAAACCAATACTTTATTAAAAGTGGTGTTTTTACTTTTCCATTTGGAAATTTACCATTCTGAATGCGGTTATTTCACAGGTTTTGGTACAATTACCAAAAAGTAGTGGATATTTACTAAAAAATGTATTTTACAGATGTCTTCAAATAATTTAATGCTTTCGAAAAACTCAATTTCATTACAATTGAATCATAATTGATTTTAAATTGCAAAAAATGCCAATAGTTAGTACACACACTTTGCTACTCTTATGAATATATTTAAATAGAAATCTAAAATGAAAAATTCAAATTGACTTCTTATAGGGACGTCCAACACAAAACAAAAATTCTGTTCAGATACCTCCAAACCAGGCTCCTAAAACTACTCAAAACAAAAGTAGAGGCTTAGTGCACACTTTTGGACTGCCGAAATTAAATACTCAGGGTACAATGATTCTTAGCTCTTCAGTCAGAAATCCAGTAATCATTATCATGCTATTATGTATAATTACTTATCATAGTTATTCATGTATGAAAAACTGTTTTCTGAAATTCGAGAATTTTAAATGAGACTAAAATGAAATTCAAACTCCCATTTAACGTCCAATAATCAAGTCATTATATAGAATTCCTGAAAATAAAACAAGAATTCAACGATAAAATGTGGGGCTTGAACGCATCTCAGGGTACCATCGTACCTGACTTGGCCTAGCGAACCTTTTCTATTGTGCGGTGCTCCGCCTCGAGCGAGCTCGAACTCGAAGCTCGGCCAAGCACTGTGGTGCTCAACCGGAGGCTACTGTGTATGTAGGCGCGATGTTACCTTTAAAATTTAAATGGCTCTGTTCCCACCTCTATTTCCACCGGAGGCTACTGACTGTGTATATTGCGGTGGTAATGCAACGTACGTAACGTTAACGTTAACGTTTACAATTGTTGGCTAACTGTAATTGCAAAGTAACTTACGTTAAATAAATAAATGAATAATTAAATAAATAATTAAATAAATAAATGAATAAATAATTGAATGATTGAATAAATAAATGAATAAGTAATTGAATTTGGTCCAAAATTCAACTTTTTTGTTATACTTTCTTTTTTTATAGAAAAATCGTCCTCTTGGATTGAAAATTAAACTGTTTGGTTGTATTTTTTCTTTGTTAACTGAATATTTTTTCCCCGGAAAATTCAACTCTTCTGCTGAAAATTTCACTTTGTAGTTTGAAAATTTAACTATTGGATTGAAAATTAATTTTTCTGTTGGAAAATCAACTTATTTTAAAATAATCAATTTGTTAGTCTGAAGACTCATATATGTAGGTTGAAAATTTAACCCTTTGCGGGGCAGTGGGACATATACGTCCCACCTGTTTATCATCAATAATTTGGATATTTTCCTACTTCTTCCTTGTATTCTTTCGTAATGTATTGGATGTTTGAGTAGTTGAGGTTCAAATATTGATATTTTCATAGATGAGAAATCAATATCTTCATTATGTTCATAATTATAAACAAATTACTTTCAAAAAAAGCCCCTTTTTACGGATAAATTTGGTTGTAGGAAAACAAGCCCCATAACATGCTTAAGTCATGGTGGGATTCTATGTTTTTTGAGTCGTAGTTTCCGAATCTGGAGTCAGATTTTTGAAATTCAAAATGGCTGAACCAATATGGCGGCTATTTTTAGTCAAATTTGTGGTTTTTTTGTTCAATCGGCGAGAAACCGGATTATGGGGGTTTTTGAGGTCGCTGATTACGATTCTGATATCAAAGACACAAAATTCAAGATGGCGAATACAATATGGCGGCAATTTTGGTAAGAAAATTGATATGAAAATGTGCGTATGCTACTCTCGGACTAACATTTCGTTTTTTTCTCCCAAATTCCATCCATCTCTGCAAGACGGAATCTGAGATGAAATCTGCAAAAGGAGATTCATCCTCACTATTTTCAATATCCGCCATCTTGAATTTTGTGACTTCGATATCAGAATCGTAATCAGTGATCTCGAAATCCCCCACACATCAGGTTTCTCGCAGATGGAGCAAAAACACCATAAATTTGACTGAAAATAGCCGCCATATTGTATCTGCCATCTTGAATTTTGTGTCTTTGATATCAGAATCGTAATCAGCGACCTCAAAAACTCCCATACATTTGGTTTCCCACCGATTGAACAAAAAACCACGAATTTGGCTCTAAATAGCCGCCATATTGGTTCCGCCATTTTGAATTTCCGAAATCTGACTCCGGAATCGTAATTAGCGACCCCAAAAACCTTAAAATCAGTTATGACTTCCAAAATTCATCCATCAGAAAAATATGCCCCTCAAAGGGTTAAGTGTTTGAAAATTAAAGATGTTGTTGAAAAGTCACCTTTTTTGGGCGAAAATTCCACTGTACTGTAGAACATTCGTCTTTTTAGATATCAAATTTATCCTTCTGGACTGCAATTTTCTTTCTGTTGCCTCCGTAGCCGTAGCCGTAGCCGTAACCTCAGTAGCCTCCGGTGGAAATAGAGGTGGGAACAGAGCCATTTAAATTTTAAAGGTACCATCGCGCGTACATACACAGTAGCTTCCGGTTGAGCACCACAGCGCTTGACCGAGCTTCGATTTCGAGCTCGCTCGAGGCGGAGCACCGCACAATAGAAAAGGTTCGCTAGGTCAAGTCAGGTACGATGGTACCCTGAAATGCGTTTAAGCTAAATGTGGACAACCACCACAAAATGCTCCTATTGCAATTCCTAAAAAACAAATTAAAAAAACTGTTTTCTACTCTTTGAAATTGCTTGTAGTGCATTGTATATCATGTGTACCTGCAGATTTGTAATAATTGCATAATTAAAGTAATTTTAAATTTTACGACGATATTATGGAGAAAGAAAATATCGACGATGAAAACGTGTTCTCCAGAAAATCGAAATCGAAGATTCCTAATACATCTACACTAATTACCGAAGATAAAAACGAGTCCATAATATGTGTGAGCTGTAGAAACTTTTTGTGAATGTTTTTGGAATCGTTCCATTTTTTAACTTTATTTTGGGACTCTTTATAAATCAATAATAACATATCATTTTTTACAGGATCATACTTGTGCCGAAACCGTAAACACTTTGGAAAGTAAAATTTCAAACCTCTCAAAAAGAGTGAAAGAATTGGAGAGTTTCCTCCAACAAAAAGAAGAGGATATACGTCAGAAAGATATTGAACTAGAACACTGTTCACGGGCTTCACAAGCAAGAAAGCTCATGGTATTAAACCGAGAAAGGAAGTTGATCGATTTGCGAGCACTAAATAGAGACTTACAAAATGCAGCCATTGATAATTTTATATCTTTGAAAGGTATGTAGAATTGAGGACTTCTATTTTTGACAAAACAAAGTTTACAAAAATTTTTTTTAATATATACATGCTTTAAATTGTATTGAAATTTTATTTGTAAGCCTTTTAGTTGACAATCTACATTTCAGCTTTTTTCATTTGAATCATTTATGCGTAAATATTTTTATTTGGTACATTTTGAACGTGGCTAAATTGAATTCTCATACATTAAGTAATTATTTTATGGGTTTTCAAGTTAGTTCTGTCGCTTTGTAGATACAATTCAAGATCAATTAGGGAAGGCAAAGTTACATAATGAAGAAGCAGCTAAGAAGGAAGAGTATGAGGTCGGACATCGTGATGAAACTAAAAAAATAGTACGATTCATTATCCCTTCATTATACACATTTTTTTTAACAAATTTAATAATTTTATATATTTTCAGATTTATATTAGCCGGGGAGAATGGACGGGCTATGATTCTTTCAAAATGTGTACCGATAACGTGAAGACATACGCACAGGTCGCCAAGAATTTAGCAGTGGCAATATTTGGTTATGAAATACTGCATAAAGCCACTGTCACAGGAAAAAGCAGAAATCGTAGTAAGGATCGGAATAATCCATTACATAAAATCGAAGGAAAAAAAATTCTGTGCTTGAAAGGTACGGAATTTTTGTAATGTTTTCATTATTCTCGTATTTTTCAAGATTATTTTCTAATTTGGAAAATAATTCAAATTAGACTGAAATTTTTTTAATGACTTATATTTGACTAAGTATTTCCAATAATATTTTGTATTTTTCTAAATTTCTTGGATTTTGAATTCTTAAGTAAGCCTCATGAACCAAATTTTCATTTTGTCTATATGTTTCACGAATTAATTTCCAAATTTCTTTCAGAAATTTTCAAGTATTACTTGTCAAATGTTTTGCGGGTAGATGAAGAAGTAGTGGACGAGTAGCTAGATACAGTGCGAACTTAAATATCGAAAAAAATTTCAGATTTAGAGAAAAAACCTAAAACCAGCTCTATAAATGCTTCAAATGCGAAAGGTCAAGATCAAGATCAAGATTCTCAAGATGAAATTGATCAAACGTCTCGAATACAAGCTACACACACTGATGCCGAAGATGGAGAATACGTGAGACTTATCTCACAAACGACTGAGCAACATTTGAGCAATGATGACGAGTCCCTCAATTCTTCAGATGCATCAGAACGAAATGTGCAGGATGAACAATACTCGCCAAATGTAATTGAAGAAGATTCACATTCTGTACCAGGTTCGCCAAATGTAAATGAAAAAGATTTACATTCTGAAGAAAATACGCATGCAAACTTAACATCAGAAAGTGTGAATATTGGAAATCATGATAAAGAGTATGATGGCACTTCACTTGACGAAGAATCTGCTTTTATTAAATTAAATAGAGGTCAAACATTAAGCTTTATATATTTAAGCTATATGATTTAAGAAACCACATCACCATACTCATCTATGCTTTATGTCTGTAAGAATTACAGAACACTAACCGATTTTACTATGTTTGTAACTGCTTTCAGTACCTGATCGCACCAAAGAGTATTCGATATTTTACGTTATATTGTTTGTAGTACATCATACTTTATTGCTTGTTAAAAAAAATGTGAACGAAACGACACTTCAAGTCAGTTGAGGTAATTTAAACAATATTTTCATTTCGAAAATATACATTATATATCGTTCTTATAACTACAATCTAATAAAAGTTCTTTCTTTTAAAAACAGAAAATAATAATTTATATTAATTTCTATCCTCTTCTAATGAGTTAAAAAACATTATTTTTAACATAATTTAAATTTGAATATTCCGATTCACTGCGTTGGCAATCGTATAAACCTGATTCAGAGACGTTTTTCAATCGGTCACAAAATATTTGTGCGTTCGATTAAAAACGGTTTCTCTCCGATTCAGCAGCATTTCTACCTAATCGGTGGCAATCCGCCAACGCCTTTTAAGAATGCGGATTCACTGAGGTCTCATACCGGTCTCATACTTGGGCGCACTCAGATATAAAATCTAACGCAAATCGCATTTGTACGGGGCATCCCATTCATCCGATTCGTAATTGCGTGGTCGACTCGAACTACTTTTTGATGGAAGAATTGCTTAATTGAAAGGCGAAGTATAAGCGTTTTTTTTTACTTTGAAAATAAGAGTCGCGCTCGACCACTTTTTTTGCTAAAGAAGTACGTAAGGAACTTAGAGAAAGTTTTTCCTACGTATTTTATAGACGAACTAAATGCCTTTTATGGTTTTTAGGGCACGCAAGATGCTTTGCTTGATTTTTATTTATTCATTATTCATTTTATATTTTTTTCATAATTTTTAGTAACCGTTTTTGAAATAAATAATTACAATTACTAATTTTTTCTTCGCGAGTTCACAGATACTAAAACTTAGTAGGTTTCATAATAACTAATTCAAATTGTGAGCTATGAATGATACATGATTTAAGACAAAAGCTCGATTAAATTGTTGAAATATCTATTAAGGAATGAAAGCAGGAAAGAAGGAAAAGAAATTCCATTTGAGTGCAAAATGTCCCCAGGAGGGACTCTTGATTCTTGGGTTCTAAGAGGAAAAAGATTTGAAGAACAAAAATAATAAAAAGTGCCGCCTCTGTAGACCCAGGCTTTTAATTATCCCCGACCTTAAATTCTTTATCTCTCCGAAACAATGTGGCGAGCTCGTGTTTTCAGACCAAACAAAGCCCATGTTGATACGCGGTAATAGAATAATCTGGCAGCTGATTCCGGGGATATAACCCGCGGGTATAGAGACCCACACGATTTATGCACTCACCATGTCCATCCCACTACCATCGCATCTCGTCGGCCCAGCATAGCATACCGAAAACGAAAATGAACTCCCATATATACAACATAATCCATATATGGACAATTGTCATAGACATTCAGATTTGATATACTAGTTTGTTATCGGAGTTTGATGATAGGGTTAAGATTAATTGACTATAAAATTCAGTTGCCAGTGACAAAAGCTACATCGGAAAATAGTTTTAATGCATAAATTGATAATAAAAGGGGTAAATTCATCAATGATATATACGAAATATTATTCTAATGGAGATTCCATTTCACATTTTTACACATTTTAAAGTTCGTCATTCTTATGTTTTATAAGATAAATACCTCAAAATCACGCGTTTTGTTTAAAAATGATTCTAGAATCTAGGTAAATAAATCAAAATCACCTAGGCTGTATAACAAAATTGTGACTGAATTGCAAACTTTTTCTCAAAGTTTCCGTGCCACTGGCATAGATTTTTGTTTAGGATCAATTAAATCTCAAGCTTTGAGGAAAAATCTAATTTCATGCTCCATTTCTAATTTGCAATATTAGCAAAGTTATATCTTCATATAAATGAGAAAATGTGTCCGTACAAATAAAATCTCGCTAGTATAACGGGCAAGGCTACCTAAAAAATGAGTTTAAATTCATAAAATACATTATAGATATCTTACTTTCAATTATATAAATGCACTTATGCCAACGGCCATACCACGCTGAAAACACCAGTTCTCGTTAGATCACTGAAGTTAAGCAGTGTTGGGCGCGGTTAGTACTTGGATGGGTGACCGTTCGGGAATAATACTACTGCGTGCTGTTGGCACGCGTCGTGGGTGTGGTGAGCCCACACTTGTAGTTATTTACTATAACGAACTATCCACCTAGAAACACTACCCGAATCGGGTAGTGTCACGCCTACCCCGAAAGGGAAATGGCTTAATGGTATACATACATACATACTTATAAATGTTGACCAAAAAAATCCATGTAATTTAATATTGTTATCAATTTTTTTTTAATTATCGCTGGTGTAACGGTCTCAAGTATGACGAAATCAGAATTTTAAATATAGGAAGTTTGCTATTTGTTGTGAATTTACAACCTGTCATTCTGACATTCATGTGAATAATAAAATTATTATGTACAAAACATGAAGAAAGACTTATTAAGAAGCATTAAAAAGGAGAAAGATAAGCTGATGATGAATTATTTGAAAATGGTGTATTATAAGCTGTCAAAAAATATAAAAAAATAGCTTTCCACTGGTTTACATATTTCGAAAATGCATGAATAACCACAGATTCACACACTTTTTAAATCACAATAATAACTCTTGGTGAAATGTAAATTTTTGGCCATCCAAAGAAGCAATTAATAAACGGTCATATGTGTCGCTATTTTATTTTATTTTTTTTCAAAATCTCTTTGACGGAAATCTTAAGGTTTTCGACAATTGATGCCCAATATGAATCACATTTGGGCAAAGTGTTGTCATATCGAATAGTAGTTTATGGAGGAAAATTTTTATCATTTGGATGAATGTTTACTGAGGATGAGGCGATAACAATTTTGAGGTTACCGTGAATATCGTCTATTTCAGCGACTTTTAAGTTTTAACTCTTCTAATGGCTACAAAAAAAACATTACCGTTCCGATAGGGGTTTTCACGCCCTTTTCACTGTTCATTAGCATTTATTTTTTAAATAAATATTTGACATTTTTTACGTTCTCATCGTATTGAAAAGGTATTACTGTTATGTAAAATTTGACTTTGTCCGTTTGCATCAAATCTCCACGTTTTGATATGATAAATAAGTTATTTGAAAAATAAATAATTATTGATTGCGAGTGTATTACCCATGAATATTGATAGCCCTGCTTAGAATTAATACAAATATTACATTAAAAAAAAAATTATATCACAAATTAAATTTCTAAGGCTATGCGGGTTCGAACCTACATCTATACTGCAATCTATCGTTTAGCAGTTGATAGTATTAAGCATTAATCTAATCTACGGAATTGAAATTTAATAAGTGTCAACCTGATAAGCTATAGCTCAAAAAAAGTGACAACACCAAATTTTAAACTCTCTTTTTCTAATAAATTATTAATTATTGTTTGACTTTATGTGGATTTAAAATAAACTAACTGTTAAATGAAATATAAATATCATCATTTTTAAATGAATGATATATATTTTTTAAATACTACATAAAATTCTGAAAAGCTAAGAGCATTCAAAAAAATGTTAGAATACTTTATTTTTGAAAAAAAAGTATTGAGGAAAAAGTACCGAAATCCCTATTCGAAAATTCTGTGACCTTGAAACGTCACATTCTGCAATTCGTTTAAAAAATCACTGCAATTGCTTCATTGACTAATAAAGTATCTGGCAGACAGCTGCCGAAAATTCAAATTACAATTTCTAAGAGAGATTTCTTTACTTACAATTGTCAAAAAGCAGCAGCCAGTCGTAATCAAAACTCACTAAAAAATACAATTGAAAACTAGAAAAGCTAGTAATGAATAATGTCATACAAGTGCGTGAGAGTGAAATGTTTCCAAGGATAACCTCTAATTTTTGTCAATCACATGTCGGAATCATGTGATGATTTTTCCTCCTGAAACCTCTACCCAGAGCCTCTGCCGACATAAAATTATGTCGGCAGGGGTTAGGGTAAGTGATTACGATTGATTATGAGTGACTTAAGTATAGAGTTACCAGATGGGTTTGGTGAAAAATCAGCATTATGTCCGTCTGCACCTCCCTCACGCACACACACACACACAGCAAATAGGTAACCAAAAATCACCCAACCAAACGCCATTAAAAAAAAATTAATCCGATTCGATGAATCAGACAAATAAACATTGATCATGTAAAACAGGAAAATAGACGAGATAGTGCTGAGCTGAGTTTGCTGGAAATTAGGATAAAGATTAATTACGATTTCTTATTTGACATTCCGTTACCGGGAAAAATGTTTTCAAAACGCTTGTAAAAAAACGGAAATATGTAAAAAAAATGCAGAAAATCGCCGTTTCGGGTGAAAATCAGCACGCTTCATGAAAAATAAGTACATCAGCGCCAAGAGTGAAAAATCAGCACATTTGCTGACAAATCAGCGCGTCTGGTAACCCTGTCGATGTTTCTAACGAAGAGTATAGCGTATTCCTATGGCCTCGCACATTATACTTTGTTGTCTCATTCATGCTCGTTAGCCCGGTAAGAAGGCTTGCATAAAAATGTTTTGGAAAGCATCAATCCCTACAAATACCTTTTTTGTCGTCCGCTTTGTATTCCTTAAAGAACGGCCAGAAATGACGAGCTTCAAATCTCTTTTAATGCTATTTGAAAATTTGTTAGGCTAAGTATTAATAGGAATTCAGAACTGAAAATTTTGCGGAAAGTATAAAAGGGTATTGGATTAAAAAATAGAAATGCGCATCGCAGTATTAAAAATCATAGATTAATACCTTTCGTGAAATTGATCAATTACTATTTTTAACAAGTTTAGGTAATAAAAAAACAACTGTGAATACCGTAGACAGATTTTTATTTAAAATTCCAGAGGAATTAAATTTTTTCAGCCCAATGCCTTGGAAAGTAACATGAACAAAGTTTATAACTTATTAAATGCTGCAGAAATCAGTAACCACAGAGAAGATTTTTCTCAGTTGTATTAAAGTGTGACATAATTTTTCCAAACTTTGCTGTTTTTACTAAGAAAAATCAACTCTATGACACGTTTTTCCTTGAATTCCTAATATTTTGTAGAGTTATTGTAAAAGTTAACTTGTAGAATACGAAAATTTATCTTAAAAATATAAAGTGGTAGAACATAAATAAAAGTGTTAACAACTTTAACGTAGTTAAACGAGGTTTATATACTAGACAGTCTAACCATTTGCTAGCAAAATACTTTTAACATATTACTACACTTACTAAGTAACATTATCGTAATGAACAGTTCTTTGGTACATTTTGCCAACTCTATTTGCACGACACTTTTAAAATCGTAGACTTCCTGAGTAAAATTATGACAGTAAACATTTCTTTGGCACATTTTACCTAAACTACCATCCCATTTTACATCAAGTTTAACATTGAGCATTTACTAAGGGAGCGCCCATAAACCACGTGGACAGTTGTTGTATTGTTTAAATTAAGGCGAAAATAAAATTGCCATTAATAAAAAAATATCAAAACAACAATAAATAATAACAAAACTGTCCACGTGGTTTATGGACGCTCCCTAAGTACATACTCATCGTAATAACATTACTTTTGAACATAGAAACTCCCTAAGTACAATCATTGCAATAAAATTACTTTTGAACAAATTAGAAACTATCATCACTGCGTACATTAGACAATGCTGCTGCAGTAAGCGGGTCAGTTTCTATCGTAATTCGAGTTTCCGTTGTGGACGCTGTCAGATTCTCATCCACATCAATAAGAAAAATCGGTCCACCTACATTTTCGTTGCCTACATCATTCTGCTGCAAATGCTTTCCTTCTGATTCCTTTGAATTAGAAAAAGAAGGTTCAACCTCTTCTTCATCTGGTCCCCTTAAATCAGAAACGGGCGGTTCGCCCTCTTCTTCTTCATATTCAAGATTAGTGGGAAGTAGCTCAGGTGCTGCATCCTCCTCTTCTCCGAAAGTCTTGGCTCAGCTGCGGCATTAACTTCTGCACCTAATACGCGTCTTCCAGTCTTCGGGGGGCTATAATGCACATAAATGTGACCTTTTTTCTGCCTTTGCAGAAACTGATAATAATGATAGTTAAGTACAGGCATCAAAGTGGTCCAGCAGTTCAATTGTAGGGAAAATAGGTGAATTTTTCTTCCAAAAAAGGGAAAATTGGTTTCTTCACATTTTCGTATTTTTTTATTTGAAAAACGAATGTATCGTTGGATTCTTTATATCAAATATGGACCGAGAATCAAAAAATCAAATCAAATTTGAAGATCGCGATATCACAGTATGACAGAAACTTTTTTGCTGAAAAATGCGAAAAAAAAGAGAATACATTTTAATATTATTTGAGATATCCTTCATTATTATTAGTAAAATTCATTCAAATGTGAAACTTTTCAAATTTAACGGCTTCTAAATTCAAAAGCTTTTGAGTCTGTCAGAAATTGCGAGTTTAGAGAATTATTTCATAAAGGTCACTAAGTTTGAACAGTTTTGAATTGAAGTTCCTCTACATTTATTATTTTTTAAAGTTGCGGAACCTTACAAATTCAATAGCATAAATTTAATAGTTTCTGCATTATTATTATTATTATAGATTAGCAGTTCGAACTCGAAAGTTCATTGCCTCATCTACCCGAGACCGCCACACATCTCTATCCTGTGCATCCTCCATCCAGTTTAAGTGATCATGTCCTAGTTCTTTTAAATCATCCCTTACATTTTTCTCCCATCTGTTTCTCGGTCTGCCTAAGAGTCTCCTACCAATCAGTCTCCCTCTTAAAACTTGCGCCACTGTTCTTTCATTTCCCATTCTTGCTACATGCCCCGCCCATCTTAGTTTACGCGCTTTCATTACTCTATTAATATTTGCTGACCCGTAGAGAGCATGCAGCTCATCATTATGCAGTTTTCTCCATTCGCCGGTCTCTTCGTCCCTTTTTGGACCATAGATTTTTCTAAGTACTTTATTCTCAAAAACTCTAAACCTATTCTCCTCTCCTTTCGTCAGCGCCCACGTTTCGCACCCGTACATGACGACCGGCATTATTATTGTTTTGTAGATTCTTACTTTGATGTTTCTAGATAGCAATCGTGATTTTAATAGTGTGTTTGCTGCATAGTAGCACCCATTGCCAGCGTGCAGTCGCGCGTTGATTTCCGTTTTAATCTTATTTTCGCTAGTTATAATTGACCCGAGGTATTTAAACTCGCTAACCCTTTCGAATTTCATATTTCCGGCTGTTAGATCCCCGTCCTGATTACTTTGTTCAGCTCTGACGACGGTCATATATTTTGTTTTTGTTTCGCTAACCTCCAAGCCAATATCTTTGGCTTTTGTGATCAAGATTTCTGCATTTCTAGCTACCGTTTCTTTATCATCCCCTAGTATGTCGAGATCATCCGCATATCCAAGAATTTGTATTACCCCATTGAGGGTAGCACCGGTCGGATTCGCCTGCACTTGCCTAACCACGTATTCTAAAACTAAGTTAAAAAGGACGCACGACAGTGCATCGCCCTGTTTCAGACCATCGCGGATCGAAAACTCTTCAGATAACCTTCCGTTTACGCGTATTCTTCCCCTACTGCCGCTTAAGCAACTTTCGATAAGTCTAACCAATTTTCTTGGCACACCCAAGAACTCTAGGATCCAGTACATTCGCGCGCGTATAATAGAGTCGTAAGCTTTTTTAAAATCGATAAATAGCTGATGCACTGCTTCATTAAATTCCCATTTTTTTTCTAGCAGTTGTCTAATTGTGAACATTTGATCGCTTGTAGATCGGTTTCGGCGGAATCCACACTGGTAATCCCCAATGATTTCCTCGGCGAGAGGAGTTAGCCTACCTAAGATTACATTGGACAGGATCTTATAACACGACGACACAAGTGAAATTCCCCGATAATTGTTACAGTTCATTTTATCGCCTTTTTTAAAGATAGGAATAACAATAGACTCATTCCATTCCTCTGGAAGGCGTTCCGTTTTCCAAACTGAGCGTATTAATTTACAAATTTGTCTTTTGAGGCAAGGGCCTCCATTTTTTATCAGTTCAGCCGGTATGTCATCGATGCCCGCGGCTTTGTTATTTTTCAACTTCTTTATGGCCATTTCTATTTCTATATCAGCAGGATCATCAATTAATAGATCAGCAGTGTGGATTTCGCCGAGATTACCTTCAACGGGGGCTTCGCGTACATTTAATAGTTTATCGAAATATTCTTTCCATAAATTCAGTCTCTCTGTCGCATCGGCTACTAGGTTGCCATTTTCGTCCCTCATTACTTCCGTTCTAGTTTGAAAGCCTTTCCTTATAAAATTGATTCCCCTGTACATCTCGCGCGGGTTATTCTGTTTATTATGCGTTTCTATTGCTAGTATTTTATTCTTTTCCCACTCCCTTTTCTTGGATCTATAGAGTCTATTTGTACTTTTACTAATCTCGAGATACTTCTTACGTGTTTCATCGCACTTATTTTGTAAACTACTTAGTCTGGCCTTCCAACGTTTTTCAAACCCGAGTTTGCATTCTTCGTCATACCATGGTTTGCTTTTTGTTACTTTCTTTAAACCTATCGTAAGTTTCGCGGCTGTCTTAACCGCCTTTTTTATATTGCTCCATAGGGTTTCCGGGTCCTCCTCGTAATTATTGTTATCGTCTCTCTGTTCTAGGGAGCGTCAAAGCTATTAGAAATCTCAACTTGATAATTTAATGTTTCTGTTGCTGTTTTGAACTTATCTATATTAAAACGAACTGTTGGCTCTGTGCGGCTTGTTTTCTTACTGACCGCTAGCCTAGATCTTAGTTTTACTATCACGAGAAAATGGTCTGAATTTAAATCCGCTCCCCTATACGATCTTATATCGAGAATGTTTGTATGACGTCTTCTGTCAATTAGAACGTGATCAATCTGATTGTGAGTGTTACCATCTGGTGATCTCCAGGTGGCCTTATGTATATTTTTATGCTTGAAATATGTGCTTTTGACAACGAGGTTCTTTGAAGCTGCAAAGTTTATTACTCTAGTTCCATTATCATTACTGACGTCATGCAAACTTTCTGATCCTATTGTAGGCCTATACATCGGTTCTTTTCCAATTTTCGCGTTGAAATCTCCCAATACTATTTTTGCGTCAAAGGTTGAGAACTTGTCAAAAACCTGCTCGATTGTTTCGTAGAAGAGATCTTTAGTGTCTTCGTCTTTGTCCTCGGTGGGGCAGTGCACGTTGATTAGTACCTGTTTGCTGAAAATACCCTTCAGTACAATGTATGATAACCGATCGTTAATGAATTGCATGTCGATAACCGCTTGCGAGATTCGTTTATTAATAAGAAAACCGGTCCCCAGTGTGCGCCCCTTACCTCCCCCAAAGTGAAAAGTATAGTTATCCTTAGAAATTGACCCGAAATCTCCCGGCCAGCAGGTTTCTTGAAGTGCTATTAAGTCAGTTCTGTAATCATTTGCTATCTTAATGAGTTCGCTAAATCCGCCAGTATATAGACTACGCGCGTTTAGAGTTCCCACCCTTAGATCTTTAACTGTAGTTTTTTGTTTTTGCAAGTTAGCCATGGTAGTTTCAAAATAATCCGCACGTTAGGATCCTATTCCGATCGTAGGTGAGTCTACTGTCCCAGGAGTGATAACCCCCATACCTCCCTAGGTCTAAGTATGGGAGCTTTCCGACCCTGACAAGGACCATGTCAACTTGTCGTCAGACACATTACAGTTTCATCCTCGCATCCTAACGTCCCCCTGCAAGGCAGCGCGCCTATACTGGCATCAGTACCCCTTTGGCCCTATACAGGCGAATCATTCCACACATCCCTTGCGGGCAGTGTCATCGCTGCGGTGTCCAATGGGTAGCAGGATTTTTCCCTTACAAGATTTTTAGTTTTGGTTCGGGTAGTGTTTCTAGGTGGATACACGCTGCACCTCGGCCTGTCAGGACCCACCCATTGCGTATGAACGTGAATGGGTGGGTCCTCCCAAGCCATGGTCATCGTGTTTTCTACCAGTGCTAGGCAGAGCTAGGCCAACATCTTAGGCTGGGCTCACCACACCCACGACTGGTTCCTATCGGCTGTCCGCGGCTGCTTATTCTTGTATTCGCAGCTAACCTGAGGGGCTGTTCAGCCTAACGGGCCGTTCCTCTATCCGCAACCCGAGGACGCGCTGCGTAGTGGTGACAGGAACCCACCGAGCAGAATAGTTTCTGCATTATTTAAAATAATTAAAGAGCTTCAATTTTTTTTCTTCAATTGGAGCCTTTTAAGTAATTATTTCATGGATTCCAAGTTTCTTTCTTCAATTTATAAACTTTTTAGTTTGACATTTTTGTTCACTTAAATCAAATTTCAAGATTGTGGTGCGCATTTTTAAAGATCACAGGTTTCTGTTTGAAAAATTACACGTAGCTTCAAAAAACAGGGGAAAAATGGCCAAAACTCTCAAATATAGAGATTATAGGGTATTTTCAGGAATAAATGGAAAAAGGAGGAATAGGGAACTGTGATCCCTGTAAGTAGGAAAATTTTTAAAAATCATGCAGCAACCTACTACTGCAAAATAAAATAGAATGTCCCAATGACAAGCTTACTTAAATTTCAAACCTTCAAAATTGAAAATTGCATTTTTTTAATAATCACGTTGGGTAATTAAAGATTACAATACTAAATTCGTGTAACTTTAAAATGTCTACCTTGAAATCTTTGTGAAATCTTTTGAAATATTTATGAAATCTTTCTTAAATCTTTGGTTGGAAAATCTTTTGTACTCGTTGAAACCATTGAATTATTTAATTTTTTTTAAATGTTCTGAAATGTCTTGAAACCTCCTGAAATCGCTTAAAATTTTTGAAAAATTTTGAAAATCTGGTATACTGTACCATTTTTCAAATCTTTGAAATCCTTTGTATCTTTAAAGTTTTACAAAGCTTATGAATGAACATCCGCGAAATCTTTGGGAAATGTTGAAAATATTTAAAATATTTTGAAATGTCTGAAATATTTTAAAATCCTTAGAAATATTTTGTAACGTTTTGAAATCTGGTCTACACTCAAAAACCGAGTGGTCAACCCATAAAAAAATCCGTTGTATGGCCATGGCTTATTCTAATTCTGAAACTGAATTAACATTGAAAATTTAAACTAATGGTTTTTATAATTTCTAAGTTGAACACCACAACAAAATGTATACTTCAATATTCTATCTTGAGGGAGAAGAAATTAAAAACTTATAGAATCATTCACAATAATAAAGTCTGTTCTTCGCAATCTATAAAATAATTGGTACAGTCTACAAAAATTTCCTTGAAAGCTCTTTATTTATTCTTAGTAAACAAAAGATAAATTATATCTTGATGAATAAAAAACTTTTCAGTAGCAATATTTTTTCCAAACGAGATATTTCTTTCATAATAGGCTAAAAGACTTAAATTACTCTTCGCATTTCAATAAAATTACTGTTTTAAGAGCAAAAAAACGTAATAATTAAAATTCGAGGTTCTCGTTAAAAAAAAAAATCAAGGATAATTCCAGGTTTTCAATGTTTTCAAGGTCGCTAGACACCCTGTATTAGCTTTATGCGGGCTGAAACATTTTTTAGTCCGGGAGAATTCTTTTTTCCTAAAAATGTAATTTTTGAATTTTTCTCGTAAACGATCAAAGATATCGCAAGTGGACAGAAGGCGTTTTTAGCAGAAATTTTTTAGACGAGCCTAACCACAAAATTTGTTAAGTGTCTATGGTACACTTGTCGGGCACTAAGGGTTAAATATATAAATTATAAAAATTCTTACTTACAATAAAGAATTAATATTCTAGGAACACAATCCACTGTCAACACTCGTCACTTTCATTTTCACTTCGTTTGCCGTTTGACTTCGATTTATTTTGTTATTGATCGTGCTTGTTCTGCGGACCGTATATCTGAAGTTATACGCTCTTGATAAGCGTATCTCTTGTTTTTTTTTAAATCCGTAAACAGTGTGAAAATTGTGCCATGAACCTAAAATCTTCTAAAATATATTTAAAAGTATTCAGGTTAATAAAGAAAAATAATTTCATTCAAAGGATTAGGATCGATTTACGAAATGTAACTACTATTTTCATTTGAAAGAATTCATTCTGATGAAATAGAAACTGAGATGTCCGAGAACTAAAGGGCAGGCCCGTGGAGAGGAAAACCGGGCCCGGGGACAAGGAATGACGGGCCCCTATCAGTGGCGGCCTAAGGGGGAGGGACCAGGGACTGGTTTCTACAAAAAAAAAAAAAAAAAAAAAACAGGTCATCGAAGTAGGAGCCGGTGGAGAAGCCGCCCCGCGTGCCAACCCATGCTGCGCCGCCAACGGTCCCTATGATTAATTTTTTAAATTTAGAATTTAGACTGATTCCGGAAAATGCGGGCCCCCTCACAGACCCGCTTGACAGCATTAAAAAGTATTCACAAAAATATTGTCGCCGCTGGGTACAGAGAAGGATTTATTCAAGACATAACCTATTTCGCTGAGGAGATTCATAACGTGTGGACAAAAACGGGATTTAAAAGTATTCAATAATTGTACAGTCACCATTGGATGCTGGAAATTTTCCAATACTTTTTTATGCAACCCTTCTTACCGGGAGAACAAAAATGCAGCAGAGCTCATGCGTACCTTCACCGACTCAAACCGTGATTTTGCATTTTTCCATGGAGACGAAATGTACTATTAGGCCCTTCTTCATACTTTTAAAACACGTGTACAATAATAAACAGAACAATAGGTTATGTATAATGTATACCCTTGCAATTTTTAGCGGCCCGTTTTTTGCAATCCGTTGAACCAATCAGATTTTCCCGTAAAAAAATCAAAAAGTATAGTCACCTAAGGCCAAAAGACACGTACATCCTGCCATTTATATCCACCTGCCATTAAAAAAAATTGACAATAGCCGAGTTTTTGAACGAAAAAATGCCAACAATTTTGATTTCTTCGTTTCCATTGCTTATAAAATGAACAAATATAATGACATATGTATCCTTTCCCAGAATATCTAAATTATCTTAAATGATTCAGAGAAGTTCAAATTAGATAAAATCGCTCATTTAGAAACAGAAAAAATTTAGGGTAAATAGTGTTGCAGGTAACTTCGTATTTCAACCTTTTTGTATTGGTAATACACAAATATTACCCTCGATGGGCAGGAACTGTCTTTTGTTCTCATAAAAGTTGTCACCACCGTCTTGAAAATTGGAAGCCACTAGCTTCGATCGCTGAAGTGAAGTTAGCTGATGGTTAGTTTAACAGGCAAATCGGAGAAGTGCGGCTTCATAAAGGCTGACTTGCCGAATCATTAGAGCTGTCAAAAGTTCCTCACAAGCGTGGGTAAAATCAGAAAATTACCGAGACGTCAGGTAAAGTTTACCCACATGGAGTAAGTTTTATTGCAGGTAATCTTTACCCAAGAATCAGGGTGAAGATTACTCTTAGTTTTTTCTGTGGAGATGTGGATACCAAATTTTTGTATAGTAATTGTATACTGTTTATTTGTTATGAAAATATTTATTGCAAATCTTCCTCTTCTTGAGGTTCACTTCTTATTTACATCTCTAAATGAGCGATTTTATACAATTTGGACTTCTCTGAATTATTTAAGATAATTCAGATATTCTGGGAAATTATGCATATGTCATTCTATTTGTATATTTTATAAGCAATGGAAATGAAGAAATGAACATTTTTGGCATTTTTCCGTTCGAAAACTCGGCTTTTGCCAATTTCTTTTGTAATGGCAGGTGGATATGAATTACAGGGTGTGCGTGTCTTTTGGCCTCAGGTAACCGATTTATTGATATGGTTAAATGGATCAATAAATGGCTACTTTTAAATACATGAAGAATTCATGACATAAAATTGCAAGAATAGATAATAAGAATGATCTATCGTTTTGTATTCACTTCTTTCATTTGTTTAGGATTTGTATTTTAACAAATATAATTAAACTTATGTTCTTTTCAATAATATCTCCAGCAATTCAAATGACAAACGAAAATCCGAAATTGAAAAGGCACAGATTCCACAATTTAAAAAAATGGTGTATAATGTTGTTAAAAATGACTGTGTACATTATATCTACGCATATACTATATGCTTCTTTTCTACTGCACTGTATATGGCTTAGTGCCGCGTGATTGCTGTGGCGGCTCTCCCTCACTTGAGTTAGTCTGTGCTGGTCGGTCGTCGTGATTGGACGTGTAATTTGTTACTCTGAATAAATGTTTTCTGATCTGGAGTGCTCTGTCTAGTACTTTCGTCAACCCTGCCATATCCTTAACAGGTTATGGGCCCTGACTGCGCATGCACTGCGCAAGTGTGGTGTAAAAAAAGTGATAACAGTTGCAGGTGTTTTTACCTAGAAGGGATCGTAAATGGCGACAGTCATGGAGAGGCCAGACGAGGAGCTGACAAAGGCCGAGCTGGTGGAAAGTAAGTAAAGTTTAACATAATTGCGTGGAAGAGCGTGCGTGTTGGTTCTGATAAAAATTTTAATGAAATCGCAGTACTCGTTGCAAAAATAACTGATTTCTCTCTTTCCGGTATAAGGAGGAAACCTCGAATTTCTTGAAGGGATTGAGCTTTTTGTGCCATGGTTTTGCGTTGGCTGTTGCTTTAAAAGCGAAAATTTGTTTTTCGTTTTGAAATTCTCTGTAAAACTCGTGACGTCGGGGGCCGGCAAAATGGCTGCCATGTCGAGCGCGTGGTTTTGGGCCTGACGCCACTAGTTTGGAGAGGGATGAAACGGTGAAGGACTGTGCGCGCAGCCGGAAGAGAATGAGAGAGGGAAAGAGGAGAACTTGTTTCTGTACTCTCTTGCGGTCTCGAAAAGAGAAAAAGCGAGATTTATGGTTCATTGTTTTTACAAAAGATGGGTAATGCTGCAGAATTTTATACTTAATGCTAGTATTTTATTTAATCTTGAATAAATAAATGTGGGTTTGATATTTTCGTCGTTTACATGGTATTCTATTGTTGTGTAATGCAGTGTGAAGTTAAAGTTCATTTTAATATTGAGTAATTTCAAAGAAAACCATGCTAGGTTAGCTAGATTAGGGTTTTAGAATTTATTGTAGTAATTTACTTTAAATTGATTTACAAAAAGTTTTATTGTTCATATGTAAATATCCAATTTAAAATTGATATTTAGAATACAAATTCAAGATTTATGATGTAGTACTGGCCATACTACTTGATAATGGTGTAGGTCAATCAGTCCAGTCAGTTGATCTTGAACTGGTGGACAATGGATTGCTAATTACCATCCTAGAAACGGACCATTATATTGGTACGAAAAAAACTCCATCTTATTAAAAACATGCATGTTTAAATTTGAAAGTTTGAAATTTCCATGAAAGCATATGTCACACACAACTGTGGGGTTAATCTTGTACGATTAACTAGGGGGACGGAGGTTTGAATTTTGTATAGTTTAAGCCTGCGTCCCTCAGCTCTGACCAGGTAGCATAGGTTTTTGTGCTATTTGTTTACGAGCTTATAAATTCAGGTTTTATAATCAAAGCACAAATTAAAATTTTAGACCTCGAAGTGTTCGATGAGGAAACAAAGAGGTGGTTTGTACACCTTTCTTTTGTGCTGTACAGACGAAAGCTTATCATGCAGCTTGGAGGAAGCCAACAGGAAATCTCCATAGTTGAAGCATCAGAAAAGACTGATGAGCTTATTGAACCTGATGCCTATTTTCAGGATAGCTCTCAGTATGATAGTGGTGTGTATAAACCATTAAATACGTTACTTCATTCTTGTCACAGACCAATTACATATAACCATGGTTGAAAGGGTTCAAAGTTAATAGACAAATTTAATAGGTTTGATTGAGCTTCGAAATAAGTATAGCTCAATATTTTTGAGATTGAGATAATTTAAAGTTCAAGGTTTTGATTGAAAAACTAAGTTTCAAATTAGCTTGAAAATTTATGCTCGTTTACTAAATAAGTGTGAAGTTCAGGTAATGACAGTGGCAATACAATCAACATGAAGCAAATGATGAGCAGTGTTTCGAAACTGGCTGACAATTCCACTCAGTTGGCCAAAAACCTCACTGCTGAAAAACTTCAACAATTGGAGATACAGAATAAATTAATTTGTGCACAGAAAGAGACAATCGAGGAACTCAGGAAGCAGGTTGAAGCTGCACAGCAACAGCGTGGTGAACAGCTGGAGCTCAATCAAACACTGCAAGGTCAAACGACCACGTTGATCGAACAAAACAAGGTGTTAACAGATGAATTGATTGCTGTAAAGAATCTGCTCAAAGCAGTGTTGGATGAACAGCAGCGATCATTGAACGTCTCAACCGAGGGTGCATCAGGGGCATCGCAGTTGTCTGAAACAGTGGACCTTTATTAGAAGGACCGGGACAAGGCCATGCAGACCAAAGCAGTAACGATGTGAACGACTGAAGAGGTTTGCGCAGCCACAACTGAGGCTGAATCGTTCAGTAAAGCTTTGCAAAGGCCTGCAGCATCTAACCAGGCTGGATGTAGCTTTCAAACACAGGTCAGTCAAGCCAATCAAACTAATACTCAACTCAGCGGTTCTAAGGTTACCAACGTGACTAATTTTGATGTACAAACTTTAATTCGTAATGAAGTTCAAAGACTTTGGAATTCAGAAAAACAAAATATTCAAAATCAATGTTCGGCAAACGATACAAATTTAAATGCAATTAAAGATCAAATAGTTAAACTTTAGCTTTATAACGCTGATACCGGTATTCACAGGGAATATAAATTAACTTTAAAAATTAAATATCAACACTTTTATGACTATCTGAAGTCTGAGTTACGTTCGAAAGATCTTTTATATATAATAGAGTCGGATGTAAAGCCGATTATGGAAAAAGATGATCAAATGAAACAGCTAGACTCATGTAAGGTGAGAGATATTTTTTTTAAAGGACTGATCATCATTATTATACAAAAGTAAGTGATATGGAGGATCCAAATTTGATTTTGAAAAATCTAAAAGAATTGAAATTTCTGGAGAATATCATGACCACCTGTGCAATTAGGAAAGCTCTATATGCTAATCAATTTAATCCAAACAAAGAAAAAGCGACTGAATTTTGTAGTCGGTTCACTGATTTAATTAAACAATATGAAAGTCTTCCTAATGCAGGAAAGTTGCCAGAGGAAGAGAAAAGAGATGCATTTTTCAATGCAATTTGCAATAAAGTGCCTTCTGTACAGAGTGTTGACTTTTTGCACAAAAGTGGGCAAGGTGGTAGGTTATCTCATCAAAGTCTAAAAGATTTTATTATACAGGACGAAGCCAACAGAAACAAAGAAAGTGTTCCTACAACTGCAATGACTGCGACTACTCAGCCTAAGATGAAGCTTAGGGAGTTTTGTAAAAAACTGCAGAGCCGTGGGTCACGACAAAAAGGACTGCCCAGAGAAAGGCGCTAAAAGATGTCTAGTTTGTGACCAGCTGTGACATGTTGTAAAAGAGTGTCCTAACTGCACACTTAAAAACGCCCATCCAACCTAGCATGCTCGTGGTAGAGGTTTTAGAGGCTCTCGAGGTTACTGGCATAACAACACCAGAGGTCGATTCACAGGTGCTTTGAAGAGAAAGCATGACGACAATTTAGCTGATGGTGGGGATGACAAAAAGGTCAATCTGCAGTACAAGCGTGGCAAAGGATTTATATTTGGAAATTTAAGAGGCAGAGGCAACCCAAGCAAACGTGGGAAAACTGATCATGCTGCTTCTGACAACAAGGGTAAAAATTTGAATTGTAATTCTTTGTGTATCAGTACTAGTCAGCGGTTGGTTGAAAAGGAAGGAAATCAAATTGGCAAGTTTAATTCTTTTGAAAAATTTATTGCGAATTCAGGTGCTACGGAGCATTTAACTAATTCGAAAGTGATCTTTAAAAATTTTAATGAATTTGAAGTTTGTAATATTAAATGTGCAAATAACAATCCAGATGCTACTTTAAGATCTCAAGGTATGGGTTCAGTAGAATTTAAGTTGAATAATAATAAAAGCTGTGAATTAGAAAATGTTATTTTTGCAAAAGACTTGTCAGTCAACTTACTTTCTCTAAGAAAATTTGTAGAACAAGGATTAGAGATATATCCAGACAATAAAGTAATCGATATTTTCGACCCCGTGACTTGTAAGTCGTTTCTAACTGGTATATATAATAGGCCATTTTGGGAAATCGATTTAAAGATATCTTATGGCAAATTGTCTGAATGTTCTCGCCGAAACTATACTGTTAAAGCCCTTATGTCTACTACTGAAAATGACACGAAAAATACTCACAGGTACTTTACAAGAAGTGCGAATAAAGCTCACGTTGCTGAAACAGTAAGTCGGCCACCTGACACATCAGTTTCTCAAGCTCCTGAAAGCACAGCTGCTTCAGAAGATTCAGTTCTTTCTGAAAGCTCAGTTGTTACTGAAAGCACTCCTGTTACGGATAAAACAGAGTTTGTCGAGAAGGTGGCTGAAGGAAAAATAAGTACTGCGAAAGAGCTTGAAAGCCTCAGTGATATCTCTAGTAAATATTTGATCGAAAAGGGTCTGGAGGAAGCTGTTAATTTAGGTGGCGAGAAAGTTAATAAAATCAATAGGCCGGACTTTTTGAACTCAATAAATGATAGAATATTATACGATATTAATGAGTCGCCAGAAATTGAATTGTCTGTTGATGAAATAAATTCTCTGAATAACTCGCTTTATGATAAGAAAACTAATATCGCATTACTGTGGCATGTTAGACTCGGGCATGCATCGGCAAACTTTTTGAAAAAGATACAAGAACTTCACCCACAGCTAAAAGATATCAAAAAAGCTAATTTCAATGAAGTCGTGGATAGTTGTGAGGTATGTAGAATCGCGAAAATTAAAATATTGCCCTTTAAGTCAGTAAGGCAGAGAGCTTCAAGGTCTTTAGAAATTCTTCATACTGATATTATGGGTCCAATAAGCCCAGCTTCTTATCCAAAAGGATACAGGTACATAGTAGTAGTAATCGATGATTATTCTAGAGTTGCTGTGTCCTATCCTATCAGAAATGAAAGTGAAGCCGGTCAATGCATAGAGTCGTTGTTAAAACCGCAAGGAACATGCTTGGTAAAGACGAAAAAAATTTGTTATTTACGCTGTGATAATGCAAAAGAGAATTTAGGTGGCTATATGAGATAAGTGATGGGCAATCTTGGAGCTGAATTGCAGCTTGCGTGTCCAGATACTCCTGCTCATAACGGCACAGCCGAACGTTACAACCAAACCATAATTAATAAAACACGCTCTTATGCGTATGATTCTGAGTTACCCGAAAACACGTGGGACTTGGCAGTCAGTGCCGCTGCGTATGCGTATAAGCGAACTCCCCATGCTGCAAATAATATGTCTTCACCTTTGCAGAAACTTGCACCTAATTACAAATTTGATATAAATCAGTTAAGACGCTTCGGTTGCCTAGCTTATATCAAGGTGCAAAGGAAAACAGGACCTAAGTTTAGGTATGTAGGTAGGAGAGTAATCTAACGTTGAGTAATATAACGTTAATAGCATCAAGAACTGGGTAAATGACAATGAAACCATTAACAAAGATACTTGGCTCATCGAATTTGAGCAAGAAAAGGATGAAGTTGTAGAGTCATCAACTTCGGAGGGAGCACCGAAGAGGAAAAGAGGTCGTCCG
Organism: Andricus quercusramuli; assembly: GCA_932178445.1. Lineage (NCBI taxonomy): Eukaryota > Metazoa > Arthropoda > Insecta > Hymenoptera > Cynipidae > Andricus > Andricus quercusramuli. The sequence continues at coordinate 77,973 of CAKNXH010002370.1, read as the reverse complement.
AGAAAAGGGATGCAAAATGTTTCTCAAAGACCCAACAAACTAGGTGATAACGAGACTTTACCTGTGGATGAAGCTTATGTAAACTCTGTGCAAGCTCTAAGTGCTTCTTATGACTATGAAGCAGAGGAGCGCAGTAAAAGCGAAATCGATGAAGAATCTGGGCCTGATAGAGTAAATTGGATCAAAGCTATAGTAGCTGAATTAAATGCAATGAATGCAAATAGAGTCTGGAAGCTTGTAAAACGACCTGGTCTGGATATAGATGGAAATATGTCGAATGTCATAGACTCTAGGTGGGTTTTTAAAACCAAAGCTAACGAACAGGCTGAAAAGGTCTACAAAGCTAGATTAGTTATACGCGGATTCAAAGACCTGAATGAATATGACCTAAAGGAAACATATGCTCCTGTGTCTATATGAGCGCTAGTTGTAGCACTGTTAGCTATAGCAAACGCGTATAACTTAGAAATGTGTCAGTTAGACGTCAAAACGGCGTTTTTGAATGGCAAACTGAGCCAGTTGATTTTTATGGAAATACCGGATGGCTTATTTCCTGACGGCGAAATTCCCGAAGACTTAGTATGCCAACTTGAAAAGGCTCTATATGGCTCAAAAATAAGCCCCAAGAAGTGGAAAGAAAGATTCACTCAAGTAGCGCTAAGTTTAGGTTTTGAAAGTAATTTACCATGAGCGAAACGTGTCAAGCTTTACTTGCGATATGTCAGTCAATAAAACTGATGATTGATAGAAATTGGTAACCACTGAGACTGTACTGTGACAGTAATTCAGCTATTGCATGTGCAAAAACAGACGGTAACAACAAGTTGAGACACATGATAGAAAGGAAAGAACATTATGTGAAGGAATGTGTCAACTTTAACTTAGTTAAACTAGTTTGGGTTTCTTCTAAACAACAAATTGCTGACATGTTTACTAAGCCACTGACATTTGAAATACATAGATATTTGACTGATCTCATCATGAATAATTAACGTTTTTCTCCAATGTAACAGGAAATGCTCCTTAGTTTTCCAGGGCTCACCTTATCCGAGATGAAGAAGACAAGAAATGCAAGCAGTATTATTTAAAATCAAAGATTAAAACTTATGTATCTTTTATTTTTATATTATAGACAGCTTATATTACCTAAGTGACTTGCACTTATATTAAAAAATTAATTTATGTTCAGAGCTCCGGTATGCTGGGAGGGAGTGTTAAAAATGACCGTGTACATTATAACTACGCATATACTATTATTTTTTTCTACTGCACTGTATATGGCTTAGTGCCGCGTGATTGCTGTGGCGGCTCTCCCTCACTTAAGTTAGTCTGTGCTGGTCGGTTGTCGTGATTGGACGTGTAATTTGTTACTCTGAATAAATGTTTTCTGATCTGGAGTGCTCCGTCTAGTACTTTCGTCAACCCTGCCATACCCTTGACAAATGTTTTATGGAAATTGTTACTGACAATTACTCTCACGATAATTCAAACTATTTCCGGAGAAGAACAAACTTTTTTCAATGAGAATTACAATATTATCAAATACCTACGAATTGTAAAATTTAAAATTAAATAATAAAAACTTTTCCAGGACACAGTTTTATATTTACTTATTTCATTTGTTCAAAAAATCAACAATTGTTGTATTTCAACTCACATAATCAAACATATATCACTTTTCCGAATATCTACATAATTTCAGATAATAAAGGAAGAAACCAATTCCAAGTTTTTGCACAAAATTGTTTACAAAATTTGAAATTGTTGATGTTTCATAAAAATTGTGACTAAGAGTCACTGTCACTATAATTTGAAGTATATTGATCCAAAAACAAATTTTTTTCAACAAAAATTACACTATGTGACTGTTTGTTAATGTCATTTGTTTATAAAAATTAAAACAGACAATAATACAATTATTTGCATTCTGGGAGTACTCTTGCGTCGATTGAAGATGATTTTCATCACATGCAAACCGCTATTGAAGAGTAAATAATGATTTTGTGGAAAATCTCGATTTCCTCATACTTCGAGTAAACATATAATAAATAAACAAATGAAAATGCAAAAATCTCTAACTAAGGTGCTCTTGGAAATGTAGCGCTCTTCAATTTAAAAAAAATTGTGGATTGGGGCAAAATTAAAGGCTGCAGACCTTTTTTATGAAAAATGCGTTTCTTCTCATAGTGCGGTGTATCTTTGCATACTATCGTGTGCACTTCAACATTTCTATTATTACTGCAAATATTAACCGATTTTTATGAATATTTTTTTTTAATTTCTTGAAAATATATGGATAAACTATTTCTACTAATTAAAAATCAATCACGCGATGCTTTCATAATTTCAGTTTTTTGAACCGGCCTGCATCTCATAACAATAGGAGGGTGATTCTTTTCGGGTAATTCGACGCGCTCCAGAGTCTCCGCTCGCGCTACGGGGAGTCTGACTCCTAAATTGACCAATGTCGATTGCCCAGGCCTCGAAAATACACACTCAACTAGTACTGAGCCTCACTGCATTTTTTTCTATTGTTCTTTTCTTTTTGTCTATAACTTCAAATATAAACATCTTTTCAAAAAACCGAGACTTCACAACGAAAGATACCAATCTTTAGATGAGGTGTGCGAAATATCAGACAAAAATATTCAACCGTGCGGCCGGAAACTGCCAATCCATTTTATAACGCTGATAACTCCCCTTAAAGCCGTTGTTCTTAGTGGTTCGGAACCCACCTTAAACTGTAGGTCCCCCGCCCCCCAGTAAGTTTGTGAGGGTGTGTGAAGGAATAGTCTAGAGGTATAAGGAAAATGTAAACCCTTAGGGGACACATAGAGTTTGGCGAAAAACAATTCCCATCGGCCGATAGCTCAGGCAGTAGAGCATCTGCTTCATAACCGGAAAGTTGGATGTTCGATACTCACTGGCTGCGCTTTTTTATTTATATATATTTTATATTTCATTCGTTAAAATGTTTATAAATATAATTTCTTCCGATAATTTCTGAAAACTCTGCAAATAATCGTTTCTAAAATGCTTTCGTCACGGAAAAATGGACTTTTTTCAACTTTAACACATTTTTCGTCAACAAATTTATTTTTTGTAAGTGTTATCAATTTTTTTCATAATCTTTAACAATTATATATATATATATATATATATATATATATATATATA
>CAKNXH010002370.1:63143-74696 GCA_932178445.1 Andricus quercusramuli | reverse complement strand
TATATATATATATATATATATATATATATATGTATGTATGTATACACGCACATTTCTGGCCATGAAGCAGAAGTGCTACTGTCTGAGGTACTGGCCGATGTGAATTGTTTTTCATTAAACTCCATATGGCATGGGGTTGAGTCATGCCAACTCCCAATAAGTTTCATTGGAACAAGTCAAATTTCGACAAGTCAAATTGTGGAATGTCATATTACGCCAAGTCACATTTGTGGAAAGTCACATTTAAGGCAAGTGACATGGCGGAACTTCTCATGTCGAAAAATATAAAGTTAGAGAGAACTGGCAAGAATATGGCAAGTCACATAAGCGGCGACTCACGTTTGCGGCGAGTCACATTTGCGGCCAGTCACATTCGTGGCAAGTCACATTGCGGCACATCTCATTTGGAAAAATTTTAAGTCCAGCTCTAGTTGACAAAATTGCGGGAAGACACCCCTGTGATTAGTCACAAAAACAATGTATTTCATACCCCTTGCCCTTTCGAAGGTCCTGTAGTGGGTGGGAAGACACCCCTATGATTGCTTATAGGAATAATTTAAGTCACCGCACTACGTTCTGCTAATTTTTTGTGGACTCTACATTTTGCCGAATGAGAGATGCCGTAAAGGGACTTAACGCAATGTGACTTGCCGTAAAACATTTACATTTATGCCACAAGTCATGTATGCGGCGAGTAACATGCTCGTCCCATACATGTAATTTGAAATGAGAGCTGCCGCAATGTGCCTAGGCGCAAATGTGTTTTGCCGCAAATCTGACTTGGTGCAATGTGACATGCTGCAATGTGATATGCCGCAATGTGAATTGCTGTAATGTAACTGGCCACAAATGTGACTTGCCGCATTGTCACATTCTGCAAATGTGAATTGCCGCAAATGTGACTTGCTTTCATGAAAAACATTATTACCTGAAACTAGAATTTCAAATTGGCGCTTTTCCCTTGTAAGGCAATGTTGAATACTGCTTTCTCATCCCTTCTTTCAAGTGCAATAATGTTTGTTTTATATGCGTTAATCTCAATACCCATATTCTTCGTGCTGGTATCCAGCTTGCTCAATATTCTCTGAAAATGATCATTGACTGATTTAACTGGAACAACCTCATTACCTGCAAACGTCAATCCACGAATCTCTATTGTCCAGAAATCATCACCTTCTTTTACAAAAGTCATTCTTAAAAATTTGTTCATGTATATCGAATAACCAAGAGGACATAGCGCATCCTTCCCTAACGCCCTACCTAACGTTCTACCTAATATACCTTACTCTATCCACGTTTTCGAAGGCTATTTCCGGATCAACAAATGCACAGAAAACTTTTTCATCTACTCTCAAGCTTTTTTATATGTCCTGTCTTAAACTAAAAATCTGATCCGCACGTGGTCTTTTTGACATAAATCCATATTGGACTTTCCATATATTTTATTCTCTTTTTTGCATGAAGAGTCTGACCTCTGGGTCATGGCGTGTTTTTAGGTTACGGTGCACTGTTAGAAATGTTTGAAATTTTAGTATACACGGGCATATTAAATTTCCTATATGTTTACTAAATTCATTACACTTTGTAATTTTAGTATACTTACATATGATAAATTTCTTTCATGCGGTTATATGTATACTAAATTTATTAAGTGTACAGTAAGTTTCTTTTACGTATATGAATTTAGTAGTTTCTATATACTAAAATTCATATACGCGTTTACTATATTCAGCTGCACAAGCGCGTTTCGATTTACGCGAGTCGGGCAACGTGGCAGGTGGCAGGCTCGTATACCGCTGCATTTGTTTGAGTTCTTTGTAATGCTAAAAGGTTCGGCTTCTTTCTGCGAGGTTCTGCGAAGTCTTCTATTTAATGGTGTCATTTCCACCTTACTATACCATGACCGCATTTTACGTCAAGAAGTTCCCAGCAATAGGTGCAGAGCTTGTCATGCACACGCTGAGTATGTCTACAGACATAATGCGGCCCTAAGAGTGCTTGACTACCATCTTTGTCGCTCTTATGGTATCGGCCGCCAATCTGCCCTGCCGAACGCTTCGAGGGTGATGGAGTCAATTCTACAAAACAAGAAGTGCCAAATTTTCTAAAACTACGACTTTTGGATAGTAGTCTCCATTGCACATTCAAGGCCTGACATGGTTCTTAAGGTCTTCGAGAAACGAACTATATTCGTGATCGAATTGTCGGGTCCGGCCGACTACAACATCACTACCTATGATTAAGAATAGGTGGAGAGGTATCGAGACCTTAAAAGATTGGTACTGTCGGAAGTACGAAGTTGTCACTGGTTCGTAACCTCAAATCCATACCCGCGTGCCAAAAACATTCCGAAGCATTTGCGAGATGGATGCAGAAGGCTGCCAGTCTTGGATCACTCCGTGTCCTCAAGGCACACAAGGGTTTCGCCGACTTATTATTTATTCGTGTCCTGAGGCCACCCATCTCATGGTCGTGAGACGTGGCCATTGGTGTGATTTTCCGCGGTTCTACTGGGAGCTAGCCAAACCGGCCGAGGGTCTGAGCAATGCCGAGGTCCTCAAAGACCTCAAGAAAAAAGTGAAGCCTGATGACCTTGGTGTAAAAATCAAGGGAATCAGGCAAACAAGAAACGGAGAGGTCCTTGTGGAGCTCGGACCTAAAACAAGGGGCAGAGCTGAATTTTCGGCTGCCGTTAGGGAGGCGGTTGGTGAAGGGGGTAGCGTGCGAGAGCTCGTCCTCCGAGTCGAGATCGAGGTCTTGGACATCGATCCAACCAGTGAAGCCGAAGAAGTCGAAGCGGCCGTAAGAAGTCACTTCGGTAAGCTGGGTGTTGCAGAGGTGAAGGTCAGCCACACGAAAAGACCCTTCAGAGGCAATCTGAAGGCTTTCGTGGAGCTGCCAGAAGAATTGGCCGCGAGGTTGGTACGCACAGGACACCTGAAGGTAGGGTGGGTGTCCTGTCGCGTATACAAGAAGACGGAAAGGGTTCGGTGCTTCCGCTGCCTAGGCCTCGGCCATATGGCAGCAGTTTGGGATGGCCCAGGCCGTACGAAGGCCTGCTGGAGATGTGGCAAGGAGGGCCATAGGCCTGCGGCGTGCGAAAGTACGCCGCAGTGCTATCTCTGCGCCACAAACGAAGATAAGCCCCGGACAGACCATCGGCCCGGGACAATGAGGTGTATGGCGTTTCGAGAGGCAACATCGTCGAGGAAACCTCAAGGACGCGCTACCTAACAAAACATACCCAACCAGGATGCCGAAGGCCGACGAGCCCGTTGTAGGGCACCATCACACTACTGAGGACGATGCGTGCATCCTGGCTGTATGATAGTCGGAAGAATGCCAAGCTGGCGCTCAAAAGTGGAAGCCGAAGCACGGCTTACTAGCCTTACCCGCATCTCCTTGAAGTAATGCGATAAGCGGTTCCGAGGATATGGGGTGGCAGAAAGAGGAGGTGAGTTTAGTGGGTATTACTGTTTTTAGGTCGAGACCCACACTCAGTGCGTAAATGCATTCTCACCTCCTTTACAGAAAAAAAATGGGAGCTAGTGTCATTTTAATAGTTGGCTGCTGCTCCCAGTGGGAGCATACATATCAATTCATTTATTTATATGAAAAAGACTCAATTAAACCTGTAAAAGCGCAAACGGACGAATAAAGGCCACAAAAGTTATTGGCTTACTATATGTAGGTATAAGCGTATTTAAGCAGCATCTTTACAGACTGAAGTTAGCAGAAATAAAAATGAGTGTATGTTTATCACAATTAGAACAAATGAACGGTTGCAGTACGGAACAAGATAAGTTGAAAATCTCATTTTCTATGTGGTAATAAAATTGGTAATTCAAACCCAGATAACTGACTTCACGTACTTGTATCCCATCTTCTCTTTTTTAATTTTCTAACTTCTTACGTTCTTTTTAACATTTTTCTGACGAAATTCCTCTTTCTAAATGTTTTGAAATACGGTGAAATAATAAGACACTTCTTTTTCCGAAGAATACGCCCTCAAATAAAACTATTTGCCACTTTTTTCAGCACCAAAGTACCAATAAAATTCTGACATAAAATCTTAAATCTTCATTTTTAACTTTTATATTTTATTCCATTTATATATATATATATATATATATATATATATATATATATATATTTCATTTATATATATTTTTCATTTTTCATCAGTCTTTCTCACTTAACTTTTTGCCTTGTGATCAGAAACGATATTTTGTAATATTATTATCGTTTATTTATAAAGAAACATATACCTTTCTTCTCCTTATAGACCTTTCAGCAAAAACACGTCTGTTACAATGCGATAAACGTCCAACTAAATCTTATAGTCTTATATAATCCTAATTGAAAAATAGGTTTTTAGCCGTTATCCAAAGACGATTTCAAAAACCCATGAAATTTGAACCTCTAAATTCTTCAATAATTTACTCGGTATTGGTTAACGTTTTCTAATCAAATTCATTTTCTCCCGATTTAGCAACTCAATATCTCATAAATTGCTTCCTCATAGAGCAGGTTTGTAAAAGGTTTGTAGTGACCTAAATTTTCAAATATACTTTTTTGACATATTTTGTTATAATTCGACCCCAGGAGTTCGACAATAAAGTATTTTCAAAATGTCCATGTGTGTTATGTGTGTGTGTAACTTTTTTCTGTCCATCATATCTCGAAAAGTGAAAGAACAATGATTACGAAATTTGGATGAAGTGTAGCTCAGATTGATACCCAGGTCTGATAGGATTAAGAGCTAGATCGACCATTTACAAATAATTTTTTCTTGCGTTTAGAGATTTAAAAAGAAAAATTTCAACGACTTTATATGAGAAATTTTTTTTTTATATTCAAAGTGCAACAATACGATATCTAGCGTATTTGTTCACGTCTCTGAAACGCATCGATCGACCTATTGTTGAAACTTTTTTGACATACCAGTACCGATTTATGAAGTTTCAAAAAATGGTTTATTCTGTTTATATGAGAAAAACTTTTGTAATATTCCAAATGTGACAATATTATATTTACTCTATTTGTTCGCGTCCTTGAGACGCATTGATAAACCTTTTGTGACCCAGCATTAACTATTTACGGATTAAAAAAAAGTTTATTCTGTTTATATGAGAAAATATTTTTTTATATTCAAAATAGGACATATATTATATGTAAAGTATTTGCTCGCGTCCTTGAGAAGCATCTATTGACCTATCGATGAACTCATAATGACCTACCAGTACCGATTAATGAACTTTCAAAAAAATGGTTTTTTCTGTTTATATGAAAAAAACTTTTTTGATATTCAAAACACGACAATATTACATGTAGAGTTTTTGTTCGCGTCCTTGAGACGCGTCGATTGACCTATTGGTGAACATTTTATGAACAACCAGTACCGATTTATGAAGTTTGAAAAAAATGAGTGTATTCTGTTTATATGAGAAAAACATTGTTCATACTATTGAGTATTACAGTACTGTCTCTGACGTGTTTGTCTATGACCTCTTATGATCTAGTAATACCATTTTATAAATTTAACAAATATATTGTTCATTTTGTCGATATAAGGAAAACTTTTTTAGTATTGGGAATACAACTATACTGTATATCATATATTCGTTCGCGTCTTTGAGACGCGTGGATTGATTTTTTGGCGAATTTTCGAAGCCAATTATTGATTAATAAATAGCTACTCAGAAAGTTTTAAGAAGAGTTACATTATTTCAATGAGGTTTTAATTTGAAATATAAAACTACCGTAGGTTAAAAAGTTGTTCATTGTAACAGAATACATCAATTAACATTTTGATGTGCCCTCTGATTTTCCGGAAATAAAATTTTTGTGAAGACAGAAACATAAGCTTGAAAAATATTGGAAGTATACATTTTTTTTCTTATGTTTGGGAAAAACTCCCTCTATGAGGAAGCAGATTTATTTGATACTTATGAGGAAGCAAAATGCTCATAAAATGATCACAAATAGATAGATCCATAGTGAATACGTCCATAGTACTTCGCTGTCCTATTTTTATTTTTTTTTTTAATCTGAAAATTGCACTTTTTATCGTGATCGGCAACAGAAACTGTTCCAATTTAAGGTTTCTGTCACTTTAAGATTGTAAACTTTCCCATTCTATTTTTCGGAACTGGATTTTTTAAATCATACTTCTTTGGCCTCAATTCAGAATCACTTTAGCTTGGGAGTGAACTTTTATTCTATCTTTAAATGGTGATTTCGATTTTACAGAATGTTATTTCGCTCTCCTGACAAATTCCGATTTTGTTGGATATCTAGTTCTGTACTGCAACTCTTCAAATATTCATGAATAGGCGCGAATCTACAGGATGGCGAAACCTTTAGGTTAAAAAAAAGACACTTTTGGAATTGGATCTTGGAAAAAAGATTTTGGACAAAAACTTGATGAGTGCCATAAGCTCACGTGCACAAGAAAATATGGGCTCATTTGGAATCGGATATTGACCCAAGATTGAGATGCAGCATTTTTAAGTCAGAAAAGTCTTAAATTGAGTTTTTAAACAGAAGAAAATCACACGAAGTTGCCCTGGCAACGGCTGAAGTAAGACCTGAAAAAAAAGATGCAGTAAAAGTTACCCTAACTTTTTTTCTGTGTATTGCATATATTTTTTCTGGGAATATAAAATTTACCCACTTTCAGCCACTCACGGGAAACATGTATAGTATGTGCGGATAGAGTATAGATTGAAGCATGTCTTCCCATTAGAAACCCAAAATCTAAATTTTTTATCTGCGAGTTAAATTATTTGTACCATATCTTATACCTATATATTTACAATTTTCCGGATGAGAGCATCCGAAGCAGAACATCGCATCGATTTGAACTGAGAAACAAGGGGAATCAATTATTTATTCGCGCTTTTGAGATTTACTTTTCCCTAGCCATCGAATTCTCCGGTCGAGAACTCGAAGAGATCGCTTCTCTCTGCAAGTATTTAATTAAACTTTTAGCATGAATTGTTCTTCACTTTGCTTGGATAACTCCCTCTGCGGCCGTACTAGCATGAAGTCAAAGATAAGCCCGATTCGAGTTTCGATTTGCTTTCTCCTTCAGTTCTCTTTCTGAGCTTCCCAGATTGTGGAGAACCCCTTTTCCGATTCCCGGTGCAGATATTCAATTCCCAAAGGAAGCACCAAGGCCTCGTGAGCTTTTCGTATTTTCCTGGATTCCAATTCTTCATTTTTGTTTCATGCTGTTTATTGTCACGAAACTCAATTTTGTCTTTCGTTCGTTTTGGACCTATATAATTTCGGCAATTTATTTGGCTATATGTTTTGATACATAACTCCATAGCGTCATCCTGTTCCCTTTTCATTTGAATGTACACATAATGAGACTGCTTTTCACTTACGATGGGAAAATTGAGAAGTTTCTGTCCTGACAGTCTTCCACAGTTGTACGCTCATGCAGTTGGTCAATAATGGGTAAAATCGTGGGGTAAAGTTTCGAAAAGCACATACCACTCAGAGAAATGTCCTCTTGTGTCAAAAGGATGATTTTTGACACAAATGGAATTTCCTCTCAAGGTTGAGAGGATTTTCATTTGTCTCAAAAAGAATCTTTTTGCAGCAAACATTATCCATTTGCAACTAACTTCATCTAATCTTGCAGTCAAATAATTTCGTTTATATAAAGAAGATGTTCAGTTGGTTCAGAACGAAACAGGCAAGAGGACGATACTGTTGTTTCAAGACAACTTTTTTCTCTGAGTGACATCAGATATTTTTGAAAACTCGTATGTTGATGTATTTTGATGTGCTGTTACTTTCTAGTTCAAAACAGAAAAAAGTGTTTAAACAGTACAGCTCCCTGCTCAAAATTTCGCACATGTTCAGAATGTCAAATTTGAAAATTCGTTGTCAAGAAGATTATTTTGGTTCCATAAACCCTTTACATCGCTTCGGTTTTCATAGTTTTAACAAAAAATTCGATAAGCCGCACTCAAATTTTTTGCCGTGTATGTGACTAAACTTGAAGTGCATTTAGACATCATATATGAGTACACGTATATATATATTATATATATATATATATATAAATTATACATATTACATTTATATATATATATATATATATATTACATATATGTATACATCCATTCAAAGTCACTGTAGCTGGATATGTTTGTAGACAGCTGAGTCGAAATTTATTGGCTCATATGTATACATGGTAAAATATGTATACATTCAATTAATCAAATCAAGTTTTTTTATTGATAGGACAGTAAAGTCCTTAAAAAACCCTCCTTTTCCTTTCTTCGATCGTTTTAATGTTCATCTACAATTCTCCAAGGAGAAAAGGTGTTTCACAGAATTTATAATCTTGAAAAAGACACAAAGATGTTTTGAAACGTAGATGTTTTTGTTTTTTAAATACTTAATTTGAATGTGTGACCAAAATAATCTTTCTTTTCCCCTTGGAGAAATTTACATCAATATGTATACATGTTGAAACCATATATAATGCAACAGTTTCAAATGCACGCCTTCATGTTTATATCTATGTGGTACTTTTACAACTATACGTCGATTTCCAACTTGCAATGGCGGAATGATTGAAACGCGAAATTTCAAATTGGACTGTTTTATTTGCTATCGTACGCTATCGCCTATACCATAGCGTACAGCAGCCTCTCCGATGTCGTATTGCGCTCAACGACCCCACCAACGTCGATTCAATATATTTACATCAATCTATGTGAGGGTAGCGCTTCTGTCTCCAGCCAAATACCGACTTTTCTACCTTTCTGTCTTTCTTTCTCTCTTTCCCACTTTTTTTTTATTTCCCTTCACACACTTTTCACAGAGAAGGAAGAAAAGAGATAAATTGAATTTGACGTCATTTTTTTAGAAGAATTAAGTATTCTTAACGAAAATAGCATTGATTAATATGATCAAGTGAAAAATTGATGATTTTGTATCAGTTCAGAAACATGACTAGGATAAAAAAAATGGTGGCAGATTTTTTCTTTGTAATCAAAGTTTGCAACTTGCTGAATAATATGGCTGAAAAAGAAGGCTTTTTCTTCTTTCACTTATAATTACTAAATTAATTTTTGTTACTCGGTGTATTTTTTAGGAATAGGCCAGCAAGAGTAGGCCATTCTAAAAATTGCTTAGTTAGGTTAGTATTCAAACAATTAGAAAGAGGTTGACTGTTCGGAAGTTGACATAATTGAAATTGTAGGGGAGAGTGGGGCAGGTTCAATCACGGGACAAGTCCGATCACCAGCGATTTCTTAAAATGTCGTTTATATTTTTTGATACAAATCTTGCCAAAAGTTAGTTCCTTTAGTGACCTTACTTTACACAAGCGAACATGGCGCGCGTGTAGTGTCGCTACACTGTAAAAAATTTTTACTGTAATTTTACCACGTTGAATGTGGGCTCGATTATTACCAACATGTGAGGTTGGGTATTCACGAAAGTCGGGTATATTATAAATCCGTCTTGTGATTTCACTTTTAGGTTATGTGAAGTCACATCTCAGTGTTGTAAATTTACCAGCGAGTGTGAATTTATAGGTTATGGTAATTTTCTCAAATTGAGTGTATGAAATTTCCATCGTGTTGTATTTTTTCCTTATTTTCGACAATATTACAGAGCAGATTCAAAAAATTAATTTTGCGTATTTTAAATGCTTTTCTACTTTTTGAAATAATTGTTAATTAATTAAAATACATGAAAAATGGAATGCATCAAAATATTTTATTTTAGAAAAGAGTAGTACAACAATATCTTTGGTACATTCAACGATTTAACAAATCTTTCTTTAAAATTAGATAAGTTTTCTTAATTTTAAGGAATCACAATTTCTTTCAGGTTTTTTGATGACACTAAATTATTACCTTAATCAACGAAATTTCTGGAAACGATCAGTCAGAAAACTTCAGATCTGCCATTCTTTCTTATCTTAAGCTTCAACTGAATATTAAACTGTCTGAATAAGTGAACACTTTATATTTGTCAGACCAGATAATCAAAATTTTAAAACAACTCATACAACTACATAAACTTTCCTTAAAACTAGATCAACTTTCTGAATTTTAAGAAATTAGAATTTCTGGCAGTTTTTACGATGAAATTGAATTATTACCTTATTAGAATAAAATGTCTGAAAACGGCTAATAGACACTAAAGTTCGAATCTGTAATTCTGTTTTATCTCAAGCTTTAATTGAATTAAGCTTTCTGAATAAAGTGATCACTTTGTTTTTCTCAGTCAGAGATGCTCTCAACCTTTTCTCACAGTAAATGTTGCACACATACATTTCTAGGAAAAGTAACGTGCAGACATGAGTTTTGGGATACAGCCGGTTGAAAACGAAGTAAGTGCATATTAACAACTGTAATGCTTCTACGATATCATTTGTTTCTTCAAACTTTTCTTCATCCATTGCTAACCAATATTTAGTGTCGTCTTCTGCGAAATAAAATATTATAATGATCAATTGAATAACTAACACTAAATATATAAATATTACAATGCTGTACTTAGTTGTGTACTTACTGTCGTAAAGTAGACAAGAATACTTGACAGGAATGAAGTGACCTTTATATGGTTGCATGTCTTTATTATTATTGGGATCTGCATTTTCGATGTCTGCAATGTCATCAATCCTACTTTCCTGTAATTAGTAAAATTCGTAACTGTTCAATGAATGCAAATTTAATTGCATATAAACATCAATTTAGAAAAGAGATAATTTAAATACTTACTGAATCAAGTATAATTAATGTTCCAAGTTCTTCCTTGAATTGTTTGTGAAGAACAGACATTGCAGCATGGTACTTCTGATTTGTTGTGCCATGTTCGTCTGATTTGCAAATCAACCTTTTTAGAATTCCATATTCGAAAATCCCGTTCTACTTTTCCTCAAATTTGTCACCAAATTCATGAATTGGTTTTCCAGTTAATTGGCGAAAATGCCAGAATAAAGCATCTCGCTGAAGAAGAATTGGCCACTGTTGCTTGATCTCCGAAACTTTTGGTAGATTCGTCAAGTCGTTAGGAAACAATCTCTGCGACGCATATGTTGCTTCTAAGTTTCTCAGTATTTTTTTCATTTCTCCCTCATCATAATCCGTTTCACGTAGGTTAAGGCTTGCAAGGTCCTGTATTTTCTGTGCAATGCTATTAACATTGAAATTCTCCTTTTCTTGTAATGGCACTTCTTCGGGTTGCCAATTATTGCAGCCCGCTTGAACTTTGCCTGCCAACCTTCTCATTTTTAAAGGTATTTTTAGACTCTGTTCTAAGGATTGATGTTTGTGCGGTCTGTGCAGATAGGAGTAGTGCTCTCTTAACTTTCGTAAGGTAGTATTGTAACCATTGTCGAAACGGACCTCAGCAGAGCGATCTTCAAATGAATCAGGGAAGTAATTTACGAGTTGCTTTGCCACTTTCCTGAAGTCACTTGTCTCTATTTTCGAAGAGTGAAACATCATGTCATCAACTACTGCGAGAATAACTTTAGTTATTATAGAGGAATCTCTCGTGCCTTTAGTGAGT
>CAKNXH010002370.1:16313-48143 GCA_932178445.1 Andricus quercusramuli | reverse complement strand
CAACTTAAAATATTTTTTTCCCCATTTTCCACATTCTTGAGATTTTATCGCTAAGTATAGGACTTTACACAATGTTGGAATTCTATCACGTGCATTGGATGATTTCCACTCCTTTCTCATAATTTTACACTTACATTCTGGTATTTTATATATCGTATTGGATTTTCAAAAACGGTTGCGATTTTACTATCTTTGGGAAATTCCCAACTTTAAGTTTCGGCTCGATTATTACCTTCATTCAACTTAGGGTTATTGCAAAATTTAGGTTATGTTACAATATGTAGCGTTGTAATTTTACAAGCTCGTGTAGAATCCGTAACCTCAATATGGGAAAGTGACCACGCTCAAAGTGGTAATATCGCCGAATTTATATTGGATAATAACTTCAGTCTCCAATTTTCACATTTTCAACTTGCTTTAAAATGTTTCATCTTTAAATTTTTTCAAGAGTATTTATTTTTAATAGTCTGCACTTGAAACTCGTACCTTATTCATTCATAAATAATTTATTTGAATGAAATATGAAAAATAATAGAAAGTGTTTACAAAAATAAAAAATAAAGTAGGTATAGGTACAACAAAATCTTTTCACAATCTATATCTTCCAAAGTTCTATTGAACTCTTTAAGCCCCCATTAAAAATTGCGTAAATCCCTTAAAATGTTTGACATCGTTGAAAATTTCTTGGAAATGTTTTAATTTTTTGAAAATGCCTTGGAATATTTTAAAATACCGTGAGATATTTAAAATCTTTAGAAATCCCTTAAAACTTTTCAAACCTCTTTTTAATTCCTTGAAAGTTTTAAAAATATCCTTTAATCTCTAAAATCCTTTGGAATTACTTCAAATTATTGAAAGCTATTACAAATTCCTTGGAATCTTTTAAAATACCCTGAAATATTTTGAATTGTTTATAATCTTTTGAATTCCCTTGCAATATTTAAAGCTCTTAAAACTTCTTTTGCATTTTTAAAAATACTCTAAAATTTATAAAGTAATAAATAAATATATATAAATTAATTATGTATATATAGAGAGAGAAAATAATATAAATTGTTTATAAAAATAAAAAATTAAGTACGAAAATTAGTAAGTAATAATTAATATACAACTATTGAAGGATGAAGAAAAATAACTTTTTTCCGGAATATAATTCTTTTAATATACATTATATACACATCTTACGTGTCATACATCAAATTTACAAGTCTGATCGCAGTGAATTTAGTCATTACTGCCCTTTAAACAGGATAATCTTCCCGTAGAGTTGTCTGACACTTTGGGATTTGTCTACAATCCGAGAGCAGTTATAATTTACACGCACCTTCAAATAATTAGCAACAACTGCTCTCGCGAGATGCAAGGCATGATTCTCAATTGGAGCCTGATCATTGGAATGGTCCTTTATTTGTCTTTCAGGACTTCGTTTATTAGGAAAGCTTCGGAAAATCTTTCTGAGAGATAGTTTCCTCCCTCGTCTCCACCACTTTCCTTTAATGCCTGATTAAAGACATTTTCAGCTTGACTTTTGAACATTTCCTTTTAAGGCCTCGACACAATCTGCGCAGTTTAATTTATTACTTATAGACCTGACTTCAAAACCAGCAATGTTATAATCTCAAAAAAAGCAAGTAGGAACTTCTCAGTTCATGACCTATCAAGCTTCACTAAGTTTGATAGGTTATGTATAACTTAACGCCTTTATACGATAATGTCGCACGGTTTCATTAGGTTTATTAAGTTGCTTTTACCCGTTTCTTTATATTTAACATATATTTAGGTTTATTTAATTAATAAAATCAATTATTTTTTACTTACATGTGAAACGTAGCCTTCCAAGCTTTCTTCTTACTCCTCCTTCCTGTATAATTATTGCAAACAGGAACTACACAATTCACCATTTTTCCTCTTGTCGACTTCTTACAGTTCAACAAGAGAAAATAAATGCAAACTTGTAAAAAAAAAAAGCAATGTATACAATAACTTTCGTACTTCGCACGATTGCAGATACACAGTATATATATATATATATATATATATATATATATTTATTTGTTACGTGCTAAGATGGCGGCCTTCCCCTCTGAACTACTCAACCCCGCAACGACATGCCTAGTCCCCTACCTTCCTATGTCCATGAGTTGTAATCGGTAACATAACCACAATTGTTGGAAAATTTGAAAAAATTGTCCTTCGAGAAATGCTACGAAGTTCTTTGCCATATCGCAGCAGTGTTTTGAATTGAATAATTGTTTTTGTCCCGTTAGTATATACATATCCTAATATTCTTACATTAACCTTTTCGCGAAAAATTGCTATTTCAATTTCTAAGCGCATTTGAAACTTGTTCATCACTTGTGGGCACAGTTGCGAAGTGACGCGTCACTCGAAGTTTTCTACGTAAATTACCTAAGTGAAGTAATTTACGTAGAAAAGAGTAGCGAACTGGTAAATTACACGACAAAGATGGCGGTTGACAGTTTTTAACTTTTGAATTTCCTAGCACGTGATATAACCTCCCCCAAACCTTAATTAATTTAAGAATTCTAGTTATTGAATTAATAAACGATTAAAATGATCAGAAAGAAGATTTCTACAAGGATTTCAAACATCCCATGCAAAGCCCAAAGTTTTGAGCGAGTGGAAGTAAGATTGAAAAATGTAGACAAAAGTGTAGCTAAATTGAAATTCAAGAATTTTAAATAAGACTCAAATCAAATTCAAAATCCCATTTAACGTCCAATAATCAAGTAACTATATAGAATTCCTGAAAATAAAACAAGAAATCAACGATAAAATTTGGGCAACCACCACAAAATGCTCCTATTGCAATTCCTAAAAATCAAAATAAAATTTTTTTTTTCTTTGGACAAAAATAAAAAAGAGGAAAGAAAAATGTGAAGGCAACCAACCAAATCCCCTTCCTTCTCTTTTTTATTTCTTTCGTCTTTTTTATTTTTATTATTATCAAATCACAATAAAAAAGCATGCAAAGTATTTACCAACGTTTCGGTGCTCACACAGCACCCTTATCAAGGCAAGAGAAATTAAAACAGGTGGGAACAGCGACCAAGCAACGATGCTGTCTCCTCGATACCTGAGATCTGAATGTGGGTCAATAGGCTAATCCGTCACAACAAACAAGAAATAAGAGTAAGTCAAGACTCATGAAAACTAAATGTTATTAATCATACTTGAATAACTATTGTTTAATCTATCTAAATCAGTTTTTAAATTAATAGAGGACTTGTTTTGTTTTTTAATATAAAGCATTTCCATGAATTCTCTCTTTCTCTCATTACTTTCACTATGTAAAATTTCAACATTATCCCAGTCAAACTCATGGTCAACATCAACAAAACCTTTCGTATTTCTAGCAAGAACACTCTTATAACAACGTCCTAAACAAACATCACTTTTGTGTTCATCCACCCTAGTATTAAGAAGTCTGTCCCACGTAAGTTATCTTACAGATCTTGCAAGTGATCTTGTAAACCACACCACCCTTTTCAAATTTATCTAAAGGATCTTTACCAACAGTTATTATTGAATCCATTTTGAATGGTATACGGAAATTAGTATGAATATTAATTTTTTTTAACATGAATTGAACAGTTTTATAAATTTGACCAAAAAAAGGAAGAACAAAAGTATTAAAAGAACTATATTCTCTCAATTCCTTCTTATTATCTGTAGCTAAAATGTTACTTTGTTTTTGATTGTAGAATTCTAATTGTGATTTGTTGCTCAACCAACTTTTTTGAGTAATGATTCAGAAAAAGGATATTCCGAACAATATTTAAATTCTCTTTGTGAAATGAAATGTGGGACAAACCTAGAGCTCTGTCGGCTAAGTTTTTGATTACTGCAATTTTGTTTTGAAGGATGAGCCGAAAAGAAATTTAAAATTCCACCTGAATATGTATTTTTCCTGTACCAATTGTTAATAATATTACCATCCTGACATTTAATTACTTCTACGTCCAAAAAACTGATTTTACTATTTTTCTCTATTTCGTGGGAAAATTGAAATTTTGGATGAAAACTGATAAAAGCATCAAAAACCGCCTGTAACTTTGCTAGATGAACACACAACAAGGTGTCATCAACATACCGAAAGTAAAAAGGCAAAACAAAATCCCGCTTCTTGAAAGCAAAGACCTCCAAATCTTCCATAACCATTTCTGCCAAAATCGGAGAAATGACTGAACCTATCGGAGTACCAAAATTTTGCCTATGAAAAGATCCATTGATTTTTAAAATAAGTTGAATTCATAATGAAAACTATCCCTTCAATAAGATCTTTTTGTCTTCTTCGAGTACGTGTCCTTATATTGTCCCATCTATTTAAAATTGCCTGTTTAACTAATTCAGGGGGTATATTTGGGAACATTGCAACAACATCCAAAGAAATCATTACATGGTCATCAGGGACAGTTTTTTGAATAATATTTTTTTGAAATTCCCAGCTATTTTTAATATTGAATATCAAATTAAAGTTTTGTTCCACAAAATTTCGTTGGAGTGTTAATAGTTGAAACAACAATGCTCAAAGGATAGCCCACTTTATGAACCTTTCTCGAACCATAACATCTTGCAAGAACTGTGTCCTCAGTATTAATATCAGTCCATCTTATATCCTTTCCCAAAAGTCCTTTCTTTCTCCAATTGTCCAGCATCTTGAAAGTGTCTCTTCTCAATTTTGTTAACGTATTTTCACTCAATAATTCAAAGTTATCACGTTTGGAAAGTAAATCCTCTATATCCCTAATATAATCTGATTTCTTCATACAAACTGTAATATTACCTTTATCAGCATTCATGCAAATTATATCAGGGTTGTTCTTAAGGAAATCTTGTGTTACCTTGAAACCTTCAGAAATTTTACGATCAATACTACTAATGTGCAAACAATTCTTATCAACAAAACTCTTTAACAAATGTAAAACCTTGTTTTGGAAATCTCGTTGATCCAATATTGGAACTTTGTGTATACTTGATTCAACATCTTTGACTATTTCCATCATTTCTTTCGATTTACTTTTTATCGCATGGTTACTAAAACCTTTACCTAACCTGAGAATATCTGTGACTGAATCAGGAATTTGAATATTTGCTAAATTTACAAACCAAGGATCCTTATCTTCTTCTTCAAAAATTTTGTGTAAATTCAAATTTTGCTCTTGCATATCAGTTTGTTGATCAATCAAAATTTTGCCATAAAGTATTGACGAACAGTGGTTATAGACGCCTTCCAGGTCATACTCATGTGAATAGTGTTGAATTATTAATTTTTGCAATTATATCATAATTGTCTTATTTTTGAAAATTAAAAATAATCGCTGCACGACTGGCAAGCACATATCCACTGTCCACACGCAGAGGTTATGTACTTATGTCAGACAGGCATAGAAATATTCGCAAGTTCCATGTGAAACTGTTCCACATCCACGTAATTTACATATTGTAGAAAACTTCGGACGTAAATTGCGTGGTAAATTACTGTAGAAAACGAAGTAAATTACTTGAAGTAAATTACGAACCCAACTCTGCTTGTGGGTAAGGTTCGATCAGTGTCTGTGGGGCAAGTTCCATCAACTTGTATGTTGTAGATGTTTTATTTTTTGTATTGCTCATTGCTCATTCTTCGCACTGATATGTCATGTTATCGATTTTACATTTGATAAATAAAAATATAAGCACAGTTCATTATTGCTTGATGTTTACAATTGATCGTTATTACTGATTTACATTTCGTTTTGTAGTTATATGTTCAGCTATTTTATGTAATTTTCAACCTGGAGTATTTCTAAAAAGTCCTGTAACAAATTAGGCAATATTCGAAAATTATTTCATTTCATTTATAGACTTTCAGTATGGTGCGGACTTATAGGAGAAAAACTAATCGTGCTTCAACGAGCTTTGAAAGCATGAAAGCAGCATTGCGTCTTCATTTTGACCAGGGATACAGCATTCGTCAAGCAAGTAAAATTCAAAGGAAATTGATCGAAGAGAAGCAAAAGGAGAAAAATTGGAAGAGGAAATCTGGGGTAAACATACCTGTATCTGAAGAGCGTAAAGAATCCAAAAATTAATGAGAAAAACGTAGGCATCATAATATTTCATTTTATGACAATTTAACCCAGGAAACAAAAATCCATTCACTTGCTTTGAATGGGTTTCGAAGTCGTTTGAATGGCGTATCTGTCACTGGAATTCCAGGCCTAGTAAAAATGACAGGTATCAATAGAATCCGTTCAGAGAACGTATAGGATGCAGATGGAATCTCATATGGTCCTAACTGGTTTCTAATAGGATTCTTATTTTAAAATGGTTTCTAACCGGTCTTATTCGGTACTTATGTTCTTTTGCTAAATTTTTCTAACAGGATCTACGTGGATACAATGAGGTATTCTTTTACTTGGCATATTATTAAGAACAAAATTGTTTGTCTAACAGGTTCTATTAGGTATTTTATTGGACATTCGGAACAAAATTAACTGAATTAAAATTCGAACGATGTGTTTCGAGCGGATCTATTAGGTACCTATCGAGATCTGCTTTATTCCAAATGCTATAAGTACGAAATTGCTTTCCTAACAGGTTCTATCAGGTATTTTATTGGACCTTTGGAATTAAATTATTCGGATTAAAATTCGAAGTGATGTGTTTTAAGCGGTTCTAATAGGTCCCTATTGGGATCTGCTTTATTCGGAATAGAAGTACAAAACTGTTTTCCTAACAGGTTCTATTAGGTATTTTATTGGACCGTCGGAATGAAATTATTCGGAAAAACATTCGAAGTGATGTTTTTTAAGCGGCTCTATAAGGTATCTCTTGAGATCTGCTTGGTTCTAAGTGCGCTAATGACGAAATCCCTTCCCTATAAGAAGTTCTATTAGGATTTTAGTGGCCTGTTGGAATCGAATTAATCGAATTAAAATTTGGAGAGATATATTTTAGGCGGCTTTATTATGATTCTATTGGGATCTGCTTTATTTCAAGTGCTACAAGTACGAAATTGCTTCCCTAACAGGCTCTATTAGGTACTAGAGTAGACCTTCGGAATCAATCCTACTAAAAATGATGCTTGAGTAATTATTCGACACCGTTTAGATAGTTAATTGGATCAACTTAAATTTCTATATGGTTCTAAATGCTTCTGAACAGTTTTTTATTTCAATTGGGATTCTAACCGGTTGTATTCGGTATTTAATCTACTATTGGGACGGAAATT
Organism: Andricus quercusramuli; assembly: GCA_932178445.1. Classification (NCBI taxonomy): domain Eukaryota; kingdom Metazoa; phylum Arthropoda; class Insecta; order Hymenoptera; family Cynipidae; genus Andricus; species Andricus quercusramuli. Next base: position 40,906 of record CAKNXH010002370.1, on the reverse strand, counting down.
GGAATTGAAAAAATCTTTCTATGTGGCTCTATTAGGCTTTCGAAAACAAATATTCTTTGTGCTATATTTTTCTAATAGGTTCTAATCGGAACTAATGAGATATTCATCTACTCTAAATGTTGCAAAATATAAACTTGCTTCTCTGATAGGCTGTATTAGGATTATTACCGGCTAATCAGAATTAAATTAATTGGATTAAAATTCAAAGTGCAGCCTTCGAGGTGGTTCTATCAGGTATCTATCAGGTTGTATTTTATGGAAAGCTGCAAAATTACAAAATTTCTTCTCTAACAGGCTTTATTAGGATTGTTAGTGGATAATCGGAATTGAATTAATTGGATTAAAATTTAAAGTTTCTGCATAGGAATTAATATATTTCCGATAAACAAGTTTTTCTACAATGGGCATTGTGCAAAATAAAATGAAAATTGAAATAAGTTGTAACTTGTAATCTATGTGCTTCCATAATTTATACATATTTTTAATTATTGATTAGGAATTGTTATTTTAAACTAAAAACCAAGTTAAAAAGTATTATAAAATAATTAGATTAATCGAAGACTTTAAATTTTATGGAGGTTTTCATATAGCAGAAAATTTTTGTTTTCACTAAGGTTATTGAAATGTTTTTTAACTGCACAGTTCTTTTTTTCAATAGTTGTAGATACTTTTTGAACGGTTTAAATCCATAAGGAAAAAAAAGTATTGAGCCCTTTGTGAAATAAGTGAAATTCAATTATTTCTTTTACCTATTTTAAATTGTTGTATTGGAAAAGTTATTCCACATTTACAACTGACACGAGTAAAAAAGTGTAATAAAAGAATTGGATAAATTGAAAACTGTGCATTCCATGGAAGTTTTTGTATAGAATAAAATTATTCTTTTGTCATTGAGGTTATTAAAGCATTTTTGTACTTGATTTTCTTTATTATTTATCACTTTTGGATCGTTTTAAACGTTTTGAATATTTAATATTCAAATTCGGTTCTTTGTTTCACATATATTTTAAATTACACAGGCCGACAAAAATGACATCATTTTTGTACCCAAAGACTGAACTATGTGACCCCGAAGGATTTTTGTATCGTAAAACCGAATCCGTTATCCAAATTTTTCCTATACGTCAGGTCTCCGAGATATCCTAACCTGAAAGTGCAAAAATGGCTATTTTCAGCCATATTCGAGGCAATATAACAAGATCAGCAATTTTTTCTTCAGTTTCTCTTCGCCTTACATCATTCCACAATGCATTGTGGAACTGAAATGGTTAATGTGTGATATCTCTGAGAAAAAAATCGGTTCTGGATGATCAGAAATGGAAATGGAAGATAAAGAGGAGTTCTATAAACGGTGGCGTCAGTAGTTTTTAGGGACAAAAATGGCTGATCGTGTTATATTGCCTCAAATATGGCTAAAAATAGCCATTTTTGCACATTCATGCTAGGATATCTCAAAAACCTGACGTATAGAAAAAATTTCGGTAACGGATTCGGTTTTAGGATGCCAAAATCCTTCAGGGTCGCATAGTCCGGTCTTTGGGTTAAAATTTTGTCGGCCTGTGTTATTGTTCAAGAACTGTTAATTCGCATTAAAAAATGAGTAAGAAAGTATCATAAAATAATTGGATAAATTGAAAACTGCCCCTTTTATGGAGGTTTTTGTATTATAGAAAATCGCTTTTTGTCTCCAAGGTTATTAGAGAATTTTTGCACTTGACTTTTCTTTATTGCCTATTACCTTTGGATAGTTCATAAGCTTTCTAAATATTTAAAGAAAAAAGACTATCGAGCCGTATTTAAAATAAATGAAATTTAACTTTAAATTCATTCTAAATAAATTTTTCTTATTAAAGTCTCTCGAATATTTTCAATTTGCCTTAGAACTATACCCATTGGTCATCAGAAATACGTTTTCTTTAATGAAACATTGAGTTAAACAATACTTGACTGAGATTTTGTAACCAAGATCTAAGTGATTCGATAGCGAAATGAGTTACAGCACGCGGTAGAATACACAAGTTTAGGTAGTATTGGTAGGGTTCGAATCCTCAGCGAGTTACATTTATCAAAGCGTTGAAGCGTGCGACTATATGTGTAAGTGACCGTATTGGCGAATTGTGAACTTAACAACTATAAAAAATGAAGATTATATAACAATAAGTTAGGATATAACTTTCTTTCGTTCAGAAATCGTACCTAATAAGATCCAATTAGAAAGTTCACAATTACCTAATAGAACACCGCATAGAACCAGTAACAAAACCCACTTTCGAAAGTAATAGGACCTGATAGAAACCACATCCTATTAGGTTTCTATTTGGCTTCTAATAGACATTTTACTAGGGAATACAAACGACATCAGATTTTAATAAGATCCCATTAGAAAGTTCAAAATTACCAAATATGAACCACACAGAAAGCGGATTCAAATCCGATTAGGTTCCACTTACGTTCCGCTTTGAAAACAATAGCTAATACGGTACAAGTGCCGAATACAGATACATTAGATCCTAATAAGATCCAATTAGAAAGTTCACAATCACCTAATAGAACACCATATAGAACCAGGAAAAACCCCACTTTCGAAAGTAATAGGACCTGATAGAAGCCACATCCTATTAGGTTTCTATTTGGATTCTAATAGGCATTTTTACTAGGGAGATTACCGCCGATTGGTTTGTAACAGAATTTTACTCGTTATTATTTTCTTGACGGACTTATAAGCCACAAAAGCCTTCACATTCTCTAGAACTAAAATAGCAAAAGGAATCTAGTAGCCTTACGTATGATTTTTCTCAATCTATCAATAATTTATCAATTTCAAAAATCATGTGAAATATGGCAGCTTAACACGAAAAAAATCGGTCTCATTCAAAAAGAAGTAAACCGATTCAATATGACTTTACTTCTTTTTCCCTGGAAATGAAACGATTTAACATGTGTAATTCAGTTTCAATTATAAAATAAAAATTTATTGGAATACTTTATCCTCGTGCAACTTCTATTACAGCAATAATACCAGTAACATTTTCAACTAATCTATTGCTGAATTTGGTTTTTACATTGATCGAACTTGCCCCACTGACTACTTCGATCAAACGAGATGTTAGAGTAAATCTGATTAAAAATGAATTATTAAGAAATATGATGAAAATACGTATCGATTATGTATAATGTAGAGGGATGTTTACTCTTTCATTTCACCCCAAAGACATAAAAACAATTGTTCAATTTCTTAGAAAAAAACTTTGTTTTAAGGGTGTTGATTCAATCCTACTTTGAATTTTTTGTTGATTGTTTCAGCACTAACTCCATATATATTTTTTCCCAAGTATTTGAGAACGAAAGAAAGAAAACTTGTTAAATATCCGGGGTTTTGCGAGATCCTCGGATCAATAAGATTTAGAGGAATAAAGCCTTTTGCTGAGGCAATCATTATTTTCACGGAAATTATAAATTTGTTGACAGGGAGAAATCTGCGGATAGCAGAAGACAGCGTTTGAACGGCGAGAACAGTTCACAAATTTATTTTTTCACTCAGAATTCTGACATCACAGAAGCATTTTCAGAGGTCATCCTATATCCGAAGACCCAAAACTTGATCATGTTGAACCTCAATTTTGCGAAATACGTCGCGAAATTGAGAAAAAAGCAGAACAAAATTGAAATGTCCTGTGTATGTGAAGACCATAAGACTGTAGTAGTAAGCAGCAAAGCAAACGCGGTATACAGACCAGCCGTCAAATTCGCGCTCTGATGCTCTGAAGTCCAAACAAGAACACGAAATGCGCGCAGAATTATTATAGGTTTCAATTATGGGCCAATAGAGTAAGCAGCGTCAGGCTAATGGACTAGGTTCGGTGGGTATTCACTTGTCCGAAATTTCATTTGCCCTAAAACTCATTTTGCCGAAAAAATCACTAGATTACTAGCCGCCTTCCAAACAATTGATAGATGGGCTTCTGTTTGCCAATTTTAATTGGGCAAGCAGAAGCCCATCTATCAATTTTTTCGAAGGCGGCTAGTAATCTAGTGATTTTTTCGGCAAAATGAGTTATAGGGAAAATGAAATTTCGGACAAGTGAATACCTACCGCTAGGTTCAAGGCTACAGACTCTGCCGTCATGCGTTCGCGTCCTCGTACTCGAAAAAAATTTTTTTTTTCTAATTTTTTTTTTTCAAAAGATTACCGTGAATATGCACAAATATTATAAAAACAATAATAAAGAATTTCAAAAATATATTCAGTAGGACCTCTCTGATCGGAGCTCGAAATTTTAATTTTATAAGTTTCAAAAATCTAGATATGTGATAATTATTGATCGTTTTTGTAACTATTTTTTAACGTCGTATAAAAATTACAAGTTGATATTATTAATTATACTAAACTTTAAACAGAAAAACAAAAAAATCGAGGTCCGATTTGAGAAACCCTACTGTTTTAGGAATACAAAAATTATTATTTTTGACAAAAAAATATTTTTTTCAATCTATTGATAAAAACTAGTGATTTCTAAAGTTATGAAGATTTTTTGCTGATAAATATGAATATTTTTTGAATAGGGTGGAGCAAGGAAAACCTTTTTTGTGATAAGCTTTTGGATGGCGGGGGTACTAAAAAATTCCCATTATCCTCCAATTGATTATAAATGAAACGAAGAAAATGAATAAAGTCAAGAAAATTAATAAATGGAATAAAACGGATAAAATAAATCAAATGAATAAAATCAATTAAATCAATTAAATCAGTAAAATCCGTGAAACCAGTAAACATTTCATTTGATTGATTTATTTGATGTTATTGATGTTGTTCACTTTATTGATAATAAATTGATTTTATTGATTTAAGTGATTTCATTCAATTTATTGATTTTGTTGATTCATTTGATTGTATTTTTTAATAAAAAAATCGGATATTTATCTTGATTTTCTTAATTATATTACAAAATACAATGAAATAAAGCAATAAAATCAATAAATTGAATAAAATCACTAAAATCAAATTATAATTAATAAAATCAAACTTTTACTGATTTTGGTGATTTTAATGATTTTATTGATGTTGTTCATTCATTTTATTTTATTGATAATAATTTTATTTTATTGCTTTCAGTGATTTTATTCAATTTATTGATTTTATTGATTTATTTGATTGTATATCTCAATAAAATAATCGATAAAATCAATTTTTATCAACAAAATCAATAAAAAACATCAATAAAATCAAAATGTTACTGATTTTATTCAATTTATTGATTTCATTGGTTTGATGGATTTATTTTATTTTATTGGTTTTATTAATTTTATTGATTCTGTTGCTTTTATTTCATTGATTTTGTTCAATTTATTTCTTTTTTATCGTAGATATTTTAATTTTTTATTAAAAATACAATCAAATGAATGGATGAAGTCAATAAATTGAGTAAAATACTGAAATCAAATTATTATCAAAAAAGTCAAAATTTGACTGATTTTACTGATTTTACTGTCTTTAGAGATTTTATTCAATTTATTGATTTTATTGATATTGTTGATTTTTTTATTGTTTTGATTTTATTGATCTTGTTCATTTTTTTTTATTTTACTGATAATCATTTTATTTCATTGTTTCTAGTTCTTTATTGATTTTTTTGATTAAAAAATAGAATCTAATAAATTAGTAAATTGAATAAAATCGCTGAAATAAATAAAAGCAATTTATTATCAACAAAATCAATAAAATAAACAACATCAACCAAATCAATAAAATCCCACATTTGCTGATTCCAGTGATTTTATTCAATTGATTGATTTCATTGGCCTGGAGGTCAAACCATGTTGACTATATGTTATTTGGGTCGCTGAATCCGAATCCGAGGTCCAGAAAACCCCAGCACGTCAGGGTTCTGACATAACCTCATAAAACCTCATAAAACTTCATTTTCTAAAGTCCGGGGGTCAGACCATGTTTGTTACATGTTTTTGGGTTCGCTGAATCTGAATCCGAGGTCCAAAAAACCCCAGCACGCCAGGGTTCTGACATAACCTCAAAAAACCTCATACAATTTTTTTTTAGTCCGGGGGTCAGACCATGTTTATTGCATGTTTTTGAAAATCCTCTCAACCTTAAATTTAAAAGGAAATTCCATTTAGGTCAAGAAATATCCTTTTGTTACAAGAGGACATTTCTCTCAGTGGTAGACACACGTAAGTCGGATGAATAAATTTCACGAGTTTCTTTGAAAATCAAAACTAGAAAGTGCTGGAGTTTTTTAGACCACGGATTCGGATCCACCGACCTCAAAAACATATAGTAAACATGGTCTGATCCCCGGACTCGAAAAAAAAGTTTTATGAGGTTTTTTGAGGTTGTGTCAAAACCCTGACTTTCTGGGGTTTTTCGGAGCTCGTATTCGGATTCAGCGACCCCAAAAACATATAATAAACATAGTCTGACCCTCGGACTTGGAAAAATAAAATTTTTATGAGGTTTTATGAGGTCATAGTGGATTTATGCCAGGAAGGTCATGTACAGATCACATATTTAGCCTAAGAAAGATCACGGAAAAAAGCTTGAGAGCAGGAAAGAAAGTTTTCCGTGCATTTATTGACCTAGAAAAAGCATTTGACAAGGTAAATAGAAGTAAACTTTGGTAAGTCCTTAAAGAGTAAGGAGTAAATGGAGGGCTCCTACAAGCAATAAAAACAATATATACAGGTAGTAAAGCGAGTGTAAGGGTAAATGGGAAAGTGAGTGACTGGTTCGATATTATGCAAGGCGTGAAGCAAGGATGCGTTATATCCTCGTGGCTATTTATCATATTTATGGATGAGTGTCTAAGAACTGCCCTCTTCGACGAAGAAGGTTAAAATCTCGAAACCGTCAAGGTACGTGGGTTAGCTTTCGCAGACGACAAGATCGTTATGGCAGAATCAATCGAGGACTTGCAATATGCAACATTGTTCTAAGTTATGAGAGATTAGAACAAGTTGACAAGTAAGTATATGTGGGTAGCCTATTTACTAGCGACGGGAAAATAGATGAGGAGTTAGATAGGCGCATAAATAAGGGTAAGCAGGTTATCGGTAGAGCAGGGTCCATCCTCACAAATAAAAACATATAAAAAAAAGCTAAAATGGCCATACATAACTCTATTTTCGTACCAACTGTACTATACGGTAGCGAGACATGGACCTGTCAAGAAAAGGACAGGAGTAAAATCAACGCGATCGGCATGAATCCTCTGCGCATAATATGCGGGAAAACACTGATGGACAAAGTACGAAACGAGACAATCCTCAAAGAATGTGGTACAGGAGAGACACTAGTTGACATATGAGAAAGAAATCAGCTAAGGTGGTGCAGACATCTCAAAAGAATGAAAGATGAACGACTGACCAAGCAAGTGTATAAAGGTAAAGTAAAGGGCAGAATGCCCAGAGGTAGACCGCCGAAAGAATGGTTAGAATCTGTGAATGAGACACTAATCCGGAGAGACATAAGAAGCCAGAGAAACACGAGAGCTTGCATGAAAAAATGCATGGACGTGAAGGAAGCTAGAGTAGTATGCCAGAACAGAAAAGTGTGACAACAAATAGTTTGTAAACAGAGTGACAATAGAGTGAATGACTGCTAGAGAGATTGATCAGCAACCTGAGTCGGAGCAGTGTTGCGAAATGAACGTATCATTTAAATAAATAATACGAGAATTCCAGATCAATCTAAAACATCTATACCTCACACCTATATACCTATATACCAAATACCCATATACTGACCTAATCTATACCTATATACCTATTCACTATTCTCTAACCGAGCAAGTCACGCCTACCCTGAAAGGGAAATGGCTTAATGGTATAATAATAATAACAATAATAATAATAATGTCCATCTGGTCCGTCAACACTGTTCCTCTTAAATTCTACAAAGATTGGTAGCTCTAAAAAAGTATCCAGAGGTGGAACCTTCATCTCCAACTGTCTTGTCTGCCGTGTAAGGTCATCCGCGGCTAGAGACCTGACTCCAAGGAACAGTGTTGCCCGATGTTCTCACGCGTAAATTTCCCGCTCTTGCTTACTTTTTAGGACAGAAGGAGCAGAAGCGGATGACGTACACGTTCCAGTAGCTTTGGGATTGGTTTCTTTAAGGAATCATGCTCGAAGCTTCCGGAGCCTACAACTTCTCTAAGAGAATAATGTCAGAACCTTGACGTGCTGGGGTTTTTGGGACCTCGGATTCGGATTCAGCGACCCAAGAAACATATAGTCAACATGGTCTGACCTCCAGGCCCGAAAAACGATTCATTTTTGTGTGGCTGTGAAATCGATGAAATCACTAATAACAATAAAATCAATAAAATCAGAACAATGAAAAAATCAACAATATCAATAAAATCAATCAATTGAATAAAATCTCTAAAATCAGTAACATTTAGATTTTATTGATGTTGTTTTTTCATTGATTTTGTTGATAATGAATTGATTTTATCTATCTTAGTAATCTCCTTTTATTTATATATTTTATTGATTCCTTCGATTATATTTTTAAATAAAAAATCGAATAGTCATACGGATTTTCTTTATTTTCTTAAGAAATACAATTAAATAAATCAATAAATTGAATAAAATCACTGAAAACCATAATATAAAATTATTACCAATAAAATAAAATGAATGAAAAACATCAATAAAATCAATAAAATCACTGAAATCAGTACAATTTTCATTTTTTTAATTATAATTTGATTTTAGTGATTTTATTCAATTTATTGATTCTATTGATTTATTTCATTGTATTTTGCAATAAAATGAAGAAAATCAACATAAATATTCGAATTTTTTATTGAAAAATACAATCAAATGAATCAACAAAATCAATAAATTGAATGAAATCACTAAAATCAATAAAATCAATGTATTATCAATAAAATGAACAACATCAATAACATCAAACAAATCAATCAAATAAAATGTATACTGGTTTCACTGATTTCACTGATTTGATTGATTTTTTTCATTTGATTCGTTTTATCCGTTTTATTCCTTTTATTAATGTCATTGACTTTATTCATGTTCTTCATTTTATTGATAATTTGTTGGAGGATAATGTGAATTTTTCAGCACCCCTTTCATCCAAAAGCTCATCACAAAAAAGATTTTTCTTGCTCCACCCTATCAAAAAAATATTCACATATATCAGCAGAAAATTGTCATAACTTTACAAATAACCAGATTTATAATTTCGGAAATCCTGAAATTTATGCATGAATCAAAGGAATGATTGATAAAAGATCAATAGATTTATAAAAATATTTTGATGTAAAAAATAATAATTTTTGTATTCCTAAAATATATATGTTTGAAATTCATAATTACACTAGAGTCCCTATATAACAATTCCCTATTTAACAGACAAGGGGGTCCACGGCGCGAGAGAGAAGCTCTGCTAGGTCAGCGGAGCAACTCCACAACAACGCAGGAGTGTATGAAAAAAGCGGGCAGTATCACCCGCGGTTAATCGTGTCGTCTGATTCAAACGTTTTGTCAGTTCCGAATATGTCGCAGTAAATTCGCTTCAGTGTTTAGTTTAAGGTAAAAAAATGTCGAAGGAAAATAAGAGTAAGCGATTATCTTTTCAAGAGAAATACGAGCTGTTGAATGAAGTGAAATCTGGTGCTTACAAACAGTCCATTTTACGGAAATATGATATCGCTGAGAATAACCAGTCATTTATTAAATAATATTCAATTGTTCAAACAATTTTAATTTGTTTAAACATTTAAGAGTATTCTTAAAAAGCAAAGTAAAACATAAATATATGTCAATCTTTCGAAAAATAGCAACAAAAATATGTAAACAAAAAAATTGTTTAAGAAATACAATATATGCTTGAACAAATACGTATTATTTAAATAATTGTAAAATTATTCAAACCAATTATTTTATTATTATTATTGATTAAATAACTCATAATGTCTAGAAAATACGTTCATTTCGCGAGTTAGCTGAAAAAAACAAATATTTAAACAAACTCAAATTGTTTAAAAAATTGAATATTAGTTAACAAATGACTGGGTATTCCTAATTCACTGATTAATGATTATTTATGTAAAAAAAACTTTTAAAAAGCGTCAGTAAACCGCAATATTACGTAACATTCACATTTGTCACTTATGGGGATTTCTTTGGGGACCCATAAGAGTGGCGTAAAATTATTCAACCTCAAAATTGAGGATTGATTCTTATTCTTTTACAAATTCTGAACAATACACTAAAACGCGGAATTATTTGTAACATATTATCAGGTTCAAATATTAGATTTACAAAAAGCTGACTTTTTCACACGGCCCTGAATGTTTATGGTTTGGAAAGTCCCGATATAGCCTCAAGGCCATTGAGGGTACCCCCGAGACGGCGGCTATATCGGGACTCTAGTGTATTGTTTTTATAATATTTATGCATATTCACAGTAATCTATTGAAAAAAAAAGAATTAGAAACAACAAAAATTTGAAAAAAGTAGGAGGACGCGAGCGCATCACGGCAGTCTGTAGTCTACAACCTAGCACTTTAACCCGAAGCTGCTTACTCTATCGGAAGATGATTCAAACCCATAATAAATCTGCTCGCATTTCTTGTTCTTGTTCGAACTTCAGAGCATCGGAGCGCGAATTTGACAGCTGGTCTGTATGCCGCGTTTGCTTTGCTGCTTACTGCTATAGTCTTATGGTCTCCACATACACAGGACATCTCAATTTTGTTCTGCTTTTTTCTCCATTTCGCGGCGTATTTTGCAAAATTGAGGTTCACCATTATCGAATTTTGGGTCTTTGGATATAGGGTTTCGAACTTGTGTATTGAACGAACATAAACAAACGAACATAACCTACATGTGCATCGAGATGTCAAAAGTTAACATATTGAGTGGGTATAACATATGACTGCGAAAACAGATCTGCGCATGTGCACGGGCAGCATACGAGTTTTCATTCGTAGCAAGCATTAACGAATTCTTGGACGTCACTTGTCCCACCTCTGCTCACCAAACACATAGGGTGATACCACTCTTTACTATTCCTTCGGGGTTTACTATTAGAAATGACACATATACAAAGAGATAAAAGCTCTAGTAACTTCAGATCAGACATTCAAGGCCTAAGTACCATATACAATAATTTAATTGCACGAAAATACATTCCAAAAATTTTAATTTCAATATTACGCGAAACTAACCCCAGCTTAAGTTTATACAAATTCGCAGTTATGTCGTTATAATGTAAAATGCCACAAGGCTCTTACCACTTTCTTTTTTTCTTTAATGTACACTGAGAAAAAAAATTTTTGGATCCAAAGAAATGCATTTCTTTGATTGTATTCATTTGAGCCAAAAAATCGTTTACTTAATTGTACTGAATATTCCTTTAAAGCAACAAACTCGTGCATTGATTCAAAGAAATAATTTCTTTGAGCGCCATTTCCTTGAAACAATGAAATATTTCTTGGCCCCAGAATGAGAGATAATTAAATCAAGGAATTGATATCTTAAAAACTAAGAACCTATTTTCCTTGAATCTTGCTTTCGCACCCAAAGAAATATTTTTTTTAGTTCAATAATTTTGAACCTTTGAATTAAAACATATTTTATTTGAAATAAGTAACTCATCGATGCGTGAAGCAAATGTTTTGGTTTCTTTGAATCAAAAAATTATTGACATAAATGAAAGCAATATTAATTAAGTGAAAGCCCATGGGGGCATAGGCATTGGACCCACTCCGTCGGCTTGCGGGTTCGATTCCCGCCTCGCACTCTGGAAGAGCCTCGGTGGCCCATGCGGTGAACACTTGCCTAGCCAGGGAGTTGTTCATCTCCGGAGAGTCGTGGGACCGGTACCTCTAGAGAAAAAGGTTCTCCAAGTACTTAAGGCTGTTGCTCTTGGTGGTTCGGAACCCACCTTAAACTGTAGGTCCCCCTCCCACCACCAAGTATGTGTGTGGGGGGTGTGTGAAGGAATAGGGAAGAAATACAAGAAAAATGTAAACCCTTAGGGGACACATTAGAAGCTTCCATTCCATTCCAATTAAGTGAAAGCGATATTTCTTTCATGTAAGGGGATTGATACTGTTGTTCTAATAGAAAATGTAATTAGTCGAATAAAGTAATTTGCTCACCTAAGTAATAATTTATTCAATTGGAAGATATGTTTCTTTTGATAAATAGAGTGAAGCGATTTATGTCCAATAAATATTTCCTGTCATGCTTGAAATTCTTTTTCGTACTCCGCGAAAATTAAAATGAATATATCATTATAAATTATAATCATTATAATTGCATTGATTTTTTTTCAATGAATGGGCCTGCATAATTTTTATACTTCAACTATTCAAAATTTTTAAACAATAGGAGAACTTTCTGTTTGAGTAAATTGTTCTTTGAATCAATATTTCCTCAACTCTGTTACGTCTTTTTTTTAAACAATATGCCGCGTCTTAAAAACAAATAAATAATTATTTTCGTTGAAAAAAATTTCTTTGTTGCAAAGAAATGTTTAGTTTACCAAAAAATACGCTAATTTGAATTAAAGAATCATATGTTTGGTCAAAAAAAAACTTTTACTCAGTCAGATTTACATTTATTTGTATGTAATAATTATCTTCTTGAACTTACACCATACTTCTTTACATCACGGAACTCACCTATCATATCAAATACTTATTTATTACAGTCAATAACAAATCTATTTCGCTCAACGAATATTTCGCAGTGTCGAGTAAGTATTTCTATGCCTTAAGTATGGCGTTCCTCAGATCCAAAAAAAAGATTTCTTTAATCTGAAGAAATATTTCTTAGGCCATATTCTGCTCTAGCATTTCTTTGAATCAAAGAAATTTCCCTTGATTCAAATAAGTTTTTTTTTTTCAGTGTAGAACATATGTATATAATAATTCGCTCTAGGATTTATCTCCTGTAAGAATAGATACGCTAAAATATCTATGGGGCATAATTTCTGAAGTGTACCCACCTCAAAAATGAAAGTTGTCCGATCGGGCTAAAAATTGGCCTAATTGTAGTCCTATTAGATAGTTCTCCACACACTGAAAATTAATTTATTTTGATGATTATTTATCAAAGTGGAGGGGGTAAAATTTACGGGGTTTTCAAGCAAAGCCTTACTTTCAAACGTTTGTAACTTTTGTCCTGTTGCCTGAAACAAAATTTCACCTGGAATATTTTAGATATATTTTGTCACAAACTTTCTGGTGGTGATAACTATTTTCAAAAAAGTCAAAATTTGACCCGAATTTTTGAAAATCAAAAAAAAATTTGACTTTTTTTCAAATTTCGGCACTTTTTTTTCTCTTCTTGATAGCTTTAAAAGAAAGCTGAGATTTTTTCCTATGAGACCTCCAATTTTCAGAGTGGCAAATCAATTCGTCTTTGAGTAATAGAACGATACGTGAACAAGATGCCGTGATAGGGCGTGTCGCGCTATTTCCCCTAGTGCGCTCAAGCCGAGGATCTTTGTGCAACGCTTAGGAGCCACTTTTTAAAGTTAAGTAAATTTATATGGTAATATTATGGGTCTTTCTGTTCGATTTTTTGGCGATAGTTTCGACAGTTGTTTTCTTTGCAGGCCTCTTTTGCGGTTTCTGTTTTTTGCCATTCGAGAAGATGTCGTATTTCTCAGAGGAAGAAAACTTCCTGAGTTGAAGTTTTCCATCTGGAGTGGGAATGAAAGCGTGGTACTGTAATGTACCTGGTATCGTGACAGCTTTGTCCAATCTGGCTTTCAGTAACTCGGTGGCTAAGGCATGATTTTCTTTGCTGCTGAACAAAATTTCGGTTTCCTTACAGTTACTCTTTGCCCACTGAAACAAAGCATGGGGAGTGAGTATGTGATGTTTCGGAGAACATTGTAAGCTTGATCGTGCTGCTTGTCTCTTTATATTCGCTCCAATACCATTACATGCACCCTTACCATGAGATGTACCATGGAAGTGCCATTCAGTTTGGATACCAAAATCTTCTTCATGGGCTTGGAGTAACAAAGCTACTCTTATTTTTAAAATGTTGCCCTGCACCATCAGTTATTCTAGTAGCATATAATATTACTTAAGTTGAAAAACTGGCACTAAAGCGTTGCACAAAGATCCTCGGCGTGAGCGCACTAGGGGAAATCGCGCGCCACTCACCCTATCACGGCATCTTGTTTACGTATCGTTCTATTACTCAAAGACGAATTAATTTGCCACTCTGAAAATTGGAGGTCTCATAGGAAAAAATCTCAGCTTTCTTTTAAAACTATTTTGAGGAAAAAAAAGTGCCGAAATTTAAAAAAGTCAAATTTATTTCTGATTTTCAAAAATTCGGGTCAAATTTGGGATTTTTTCGAAAATCGTTATCACCACCAGAAAGTTTGTGAAAAAATCTATCGAAAATATTGAAGGTGAAATTTTGTTTCAGGCAACAGGACAAAAGTTACAAACGTTTGAAAGTAAGGCTTTGCTTGAAAACCCCATAAATTGTACCCTCTCCACTTTGATAAATAATCATCAAAATAAATTAATTTTTGGTGTGAGGAGTACTATCTAATAGGACTACAATTAGGCCAATTTTTAGACCGAAAAGGCCAAGGACCGAAAAAACAGCCAAAGTGCGAAATAAACGACCAATGCCCGTTCTGATTGGTAGTTTTCAAAAGGGCTGACTCGAAGCTTCCTTTAGAGTAATAGAACTATATACGAGGCACACTGGTAAAAAATACATCTTTGGGACAAAAATCCGCCGATTTTTCAAATCTCAACAGATCAAAGTACTTTTTTTAATTACTTAAAAAGGATGGTACTTTCGAAGGAGTATAAAGAGCATTATGATAGAATAAATTAATTGAGTATATTCATCGGGTGAAAGTAATAATTATATTTATTTTCACATGAACTATTTGAATGGCATTTTGAATGAGGCACATGAATATACCGCAAATTCCATATTACCTAAGTTTCATTTGACCGAACTTCAAGTTAACGAACAATCATTTATTATAATTTTTTCATCATACCTCAATCAAAAATTCGACTTTCGACGCCTGTGGAGCGGGTCGAAAATCGAATTTTCAACCCTAGGGAAGAAAGTGACAGATAAATGCAAATGGCGGCGCCATTTGCCATTTGCATTGATCTTTCACTTTCTTCCCTAGGGTTGAAAATTCGATTGTCGACCCGCTCCACAGTCATCTCAAGTCGAATTTTCGATTATCGATATGATGAAAAATTGTATGCATGACTCGGGCCGAGGCAACGATTTCACTCATGTGATATCAGCCCTCGCTTCGCTCGGTACTATTATTTTGTCGAATTGTCAACTCACATAACCTGCTCTATTCGTGCTGTTCATATTGCACATTTTGATTTACGTCCTTTTCTTTCATCAGCCAACTGGCTCATTCCAACTGGCTAATTCATTTTCAACTGCGATTGCGCGACTTGTAGTTCAACCAGTTACTTGCTAATGGCGAACGAGTGAGCACGTCTTTCTCCTCGTAAAACCACACCTAAAGTCGCGATTAATTAAACTACCCTTTTTTCTAATATTAAACCATCAATGTAAATAATAGTTATTCTACCAAGTGCAATATAGTGATTATAATTTAGTAAAGTGATGAGTTATCATTCTTTCACCTGTGAATCCTATGCCTCTAATTTTCCCACCACGTGTTCTCCAGCACCTAAAATAATTCTTATCCTTGTTTCATAATTAACAAACTTTAAAATTATAAACAAAATTGGTCCTTCGAGCCTGGTAAATAAATAAATAAATTCAACAAAAATTAATCGCGACTAATTTATAGTGGATTATAGTGATCACTTGTTCGTTCTTACTTTTCTCAAGCTTACAATTGCTTATTCACTCAAAATTAATCTATGCTATCTCACTCATGGAGAATGGGAGAGTATTTGTGAGTCGAGATAGATAGCTTCTTAATTCCTGAAAGTGGAAAGCAAGCATTTAACTGTGAACTTGAATAATCATTCAATTAAACGAGTTCTTTGCTGAGTGTAGTGACCACCTGTTTTGTTTTGACCAGGCGAATGTCGATTCGCGGGTTGGCAAAATTTTAATATATTCGAATTTTTATTCACCATAATATTCATTTATCCTAATTTCAATTTAATCAAATTTTCGTTTTCATTTGAACGAATTTCTGTTTGTCATATTTTACATTTATCCGAATTATCATTCGTCATAAATTTCATTTTCTCAAATTTTCATTTATCCTAATGTCTAGATATCCGAACTGGCATGCGCCATAATTTCCATGATACAGAAATTTCATTTGTCGAAATTCAAATGAAGTGTCTGTCTACAAATGCATAATAAAAATGAAGCTGATGTGTTCTGCATTAATTTTTCGCGAATTTTGGCGAATTAGTGTTTGGGTCAAGCTACCGACCGAACACATTAGCTGTATTTTGATTATGCAATTCTAAACAAAGCGCTGATTTCAATTTCGCGCCTAATGTATTTGGTATCGTAGGAAGTCGCTCACAGTGCCATCTTCACCTGACTTACCGGCCAGACTAAGTACATGTACATGGGAACAACTACTTCGAAACTGAACGGAAGTGTGGTAGGACAAATAAAATTTCTGTGACATGAAAATTATGGCGCATGCCTGTTCGGATAACTCGACATTAGGATAAATGAAAATTCGGGAAAATGAAATATATGACAAATGATAATTCGGATAAATGTAAAATATGACAAATACAAATTCGTCCAAATGAATATTACGTTACGTGGAAATTCGGAAAAATGACATTATGTCGAATACAAATTCGGAGAAACAAAAATTAGATTAAATTAAAATTATCAAAAATGAATATTATGGTGAATAAAAATTCTAAAATACGAAAATTAGGTGAGACAACCCTACAATAGATAATGATCCTACAGTAGATAATCCTCGATTATCAGCACAGATATAGGTCAAATACTTAATTATAATTTTAATATAACAAGACGTATCGTGTTTGAACTATTAATTATATGTGACCTTCCGCGAAGAAAGGGACCTAATTCGGAAAACATTGATTTTCATTTTCTTACGCCAATCGACAGCTTCTGAGTTACTCTTTCATTTCCATTGGTTAGAAATTTTGTAAGTAAATTATTTTCTTGTTATTAAGCTACAAACATAAGCATTATAAGCGTACGCGGAGATCGGACGAGAGGCCTACGAAAGCGAGCCCCGCCACTTACCACTGCAGCTGTAGACGACGTGTCCGTGATCTCCACTGGCTCGTGCCTGAAGGTGTAGTGGTAAGTGAAGGGGTTGTTTTCCGTAGACGCATCCCCACTACTCAAATACTGGCTTGCGGGCTCTGCTGAAATCGCCCATCCTGTAAAATTCAGCTTTTACGCATTAGGTCCCTTTCTTCGCGGACGGGCACATATTTAATTGTCTATTTAAGATCCATTAGTATTTTAAATTAATGATTATCTACTGTAGGATCATTATCTACTGTAGGGTGGTCTACCTTATGCCAAATGAAAATTCGGTATAATAGAAATTATGATAATTGGTAGTTAGAACAAATAGAGGTTATGTGAGATGACCATTCGACAAAATAAAAATTATAATAAATAATTGTTCGGCAACTTGATTTTCGGTAAAATGAAACTTAGGTAATATGGAATTTGGGGTTCATTCATGCGCCTCATTTTGAATTACACTTTACGTAGTTGGACCGACATTTACACTTTTTATCAATACAATACCTCCTACCGTTGCAAAACATGAAACCTTATTTTTAACCAGAACTTGCAGCAGATGCAGTCCGTAAAGACGAACAATTAGTAGGAACTTCCTGGGTATTTATAAAATTCTAATCAACTGGCATTCCTCGCATACCGATAAATAAAGATCGATTACTTACCTGGAGGCTGGAGTTGTTGCAGCATTTCCGTTCGAATTCGGCTTACATTACTAAAAGAAGCAGATTTCTATCAAAATTGTTTGTGGAATTACAGACCAAAAAAAAAACCGCAACTTTCTAGCACTTATCAAGGAGAAGCTAGTTATGAACATTAATGAATTGTTCAAACAATTATTTCTGTAACATGCATAAATTATTACCTCACTAAATGAAAAGTGGACAAAAAGTTAAAAATTTCAGAAAAAACGGCAACAATTTTGCATTCATATAGATGAAGATAGTTATAAACAATTACAGTTTGTTTGAACCATATTTTTTGCAAATATAATTGATTATTAAGACACTCCAAATGAAACAGACAAATAGTTTAAAAATTCAGAAAAAAACACAACTTTCTACCATTAAGCAAAGAGAATATTATTAAAAATAACACCGGCACACAAAAAAAAAACACTTTTCTGTTCTACAGATGCGACACATATATTCCCATGTATTTTGACCCGCTGAGCACGAATCCGTGGTCCGATTGACCCCAGCACATCTGGGTCATGGGCATTTGAAGGTCAAATGGACAGAAAAGTATTTTGTGTGAAGATAACTACTATAATTTATGTTTTTTGGGTCGCTGAATCCGAATCCGGGGTCCATTTGAACTCAGCGAGTCGAAGTCAAGGTCATTTCAAGGTCAATTTCGTTCATTTCTCTAAAAACAAATTTCTGACTGCAGATTATGAAAGAACGGAAGATTTTACGTCCAGATATGTATGTTTTTATATTTTTATGACGACCTCTAAGGTCATGTTAAGGTCATTTCATTTAAATATATAGATGATTTATATGGGTAAATGGTAAATGGGCTACATTGGACTAGACTACCATACTAATATGTTGTGGGGGTGGCTAAGTCTGAATCCGAGGCCCATTTGACCCCAGGGCGCCAAGGTCAAGGTCAGATCAAGGTCATATCAAAGTCAGATCTGAAGAAAAATGTGTCACTGTTCCAAAATTTGACTTTCACATGTTTTAAGGATAGCTGAATTCGAATCTAAATCTCCTTTAACCCAACGAATCAGGACTAAACGAGAGTTACGGTATGGCATTTTGGAATAGCGTTTATTCTTTCTTTCGCCTATAACGTTCTCTTTTATTGTCAAAGGATCTATGCAGTGGATTTCTAGTTCTCTTCGAACTATCACCATGTTCATCGCCAGGTACTTGATCTCTCTTTAGCAGCCAGCAGTAGTCAGCCAACATATTCACGTCCCATTTTCCTTGCCATCGAAGTTCAGCGTCTTTTAGATCTTGATGGAAACGCTCCCCTTGCTCTTCGCTGTAATCGCCTAAGTTCTCAGGGAAATAGCTAATATGAGAGTCCATGAAATGAAGTTTGAGATTCATCAAACATCCCAAGCGTCGATAGTTCCTCACCATATTTGCTACAATTGCTTTGTAGTCATTACTTCTGTAATTTCCTAAGAAGTTTTGAGCAACATCTCGAAAACTGAGCCAAGCAGCTTTTTCTAAGCCTGTCATTGTCTTGATGAAATTTTCGTCGTAAAACATTTTACGGATCTGAGGTCCATCAAATACTCCTTCTTTCAATTTAGCATCACTTAATCGAGGAAATTCATTTGTCAAGTACTGAAAACATGTTCCTTCTTTATTCAAAACTTTGACGAATTGTTTCATAAGTCCAAGTTTAATGTGCAGAGGCAGGAGCAATACTTTTGATGGATCAATTAAAGGTTGTTGAAGTACATTATGATTTCCAGGTTCAAGTTGTTCTCTTATTGGCCAAACCTTCTTCTTGTAATGATTCGTGCGATCCCTGCTATCCCACAAACACAAAAAGCAGGGATACTTTGTATATCCTGATTGTTGACCAAGGAGAATGGTTATGATTTTCAAATCACCACAAACTTGCCACTTATGTTTGTCATATTCAATTTTCTCCAATACATATTGGACGTTTTCGTAACTTTCTGTTAATTTTGTTGAATGCGCTATTGGTAGACTTGCGTACTCATTTCCATTGTTAAGCAGCACTGCCTTAAGACTTTGTTTTGACGAGTCTATAAACAATCTCCATTCTTCTGGAACGTAAACATCCTTTTTTAGTTCATTCATCAAACCGTTAACGTCTCTGCAATATACCAACATACCTTCTTCATCTTTATTGAAGTACTGACGGAACTTCTTTTCTCGATTCCTGTAGAAAGATGACTTCGTCCCCTGTTCTACCATTCCACGGCTCTTTAACTCAGCTGCCATATATTCAGAAGCATCTTTAGGAAGACCCATGCTCCTGATGAAATCGTTTAAACTATCTTGGTTGAATAGTCTTATAGATTCATTTTTTTGCATTCTCCGCAATTTTGGCACATATTCTTCATTTTCATGGTCTTCGTTTACCATTAAGCTCGTATCCATATTTTTGATAGCAGACTCTTGATTAGACTTTCCAGTTATGACAGAAGACACTATTGCATAAGATATTCTTGATTTGTTTTTAACGTTGGATCCTTTAAATTTTGTGTTGCAAAAATAACAGTCTTTTTCTGATTGAGGTACTGACCATATTACCGGTGAGGAGTATTTTAAAATTTTATTGTTTTTCACTTTATTCCAATGTAAAAGCATAGTGTAACAAGCACTGCAAATGCTATCTGGAGCAAATGTTTCATTTTGAAGGGAAATTTCTCTTTTATAACATTGACGATATATGTCTCTACATTGCTCATTCATTGACTTACGGCAAGTGATGACTTCATACTTTCTACAAACGTAGCAAAAAACATTTTTATCGCTGTTGCAGTCATGGCTGGTAAAAACATGATTACTTCTTGTAGCTTTATATTCTTTATCAGTTGAATCGCCAACCAATAAAGGGTAGCGGTAGCTGGATGACGACGATTGCGGGCCCGTTTCCTCACCCTGACCAATCGCCGATACTGGGCGTCCAATACCCTGCATCGTACTTTCTCTCGTGCCAGCCATGACGGCACAATGCCTTCACCACAGGGCTTAGCCAAAAAATGAAAAGCAAGAAAAAAATCCGTTTTTCGCCGTCACCACGTGGAGCACAGAAAAAACTTCGGGTAAATGGTGTTGCAGGTAACTTCGTACAGAAACTGTCTTTTGTTCTCATAAAAGTTGTCACCACCGTCTTTAAAATTTGAAGCCACTAGCTTTGCTCGCTCAAGTGAAGTTAGCTGATCGTTGGTGTAACAGGCAAATCGGATAAGGGCGGCTTCATAAAAGCTCACTTGCCGAATCGTTGGAGCTGTCAAAAGATCCTTACAAGCGTGGGTAAAAGCAGACAAATATCGAGACGCCAGGGAAAGTTTACCCACATGTAGCAGTCAAATTTTGGATCGGTAACACATTTTTCTTTCGATGTAACTTTGATACGACCTTGATATGACCTTCACCTTGGCACCGTGGGGTCAAGCGGGCCTCGGATTCAGACTTAGCGACCCCCACAATATATTAGTATGGTAGTCTAGTCCCATGTAGCCCATTTACCATTTACCCATATGAATCATCTATATATTTAAATAAAATGACCTTAACAGGTCGTCACAAAAAAATAATAGCATACATATCTGGACGTAAAATCTTCCGCTCTTCCAGAATTTGCACTCAGAAATTTGTTTTTAGTGGAATGAACGAAATTGACCTTGAAATGACCTTGACCTTGACTCGCTAAGTCCAAATGGATCCCGGATTCGGATTCAGCGACCCAAAAAACATAAATTATGGTGGTTATCTTCATCCAAATGACTTTTCTGTCCGTTTGACCTTCAAATGCCCTTGACGCAGATGAGCTGGGGTCAAACGGACCACGGATTCGTGCTCAGCGGGTCAGAATACATGAGAATATATGTGTCGCATCTGTAGAACAGAAAAGTTTTTTTTTTGTGTGCCGGTGTTATTTGTGCTAAATTGAATTAAATATTAACTCACTCCGAGTGCAAAGTGGACAAAAAGTGAAAATTTGTAGGAAAAACCGCAATTTCTAGCATTACTCAAAGAGAATATTCTCAACAATAATAATAAATTTTTCAAGCAATTATGTTTGTTAACATTAATTATTACATCACTCTATATGAAAAGTAGACAAAAAGTGGAAATTTTCTTGAAAAACCGCGACTTTCTAACTCCATTCTGAGAGAAAATTGCTAAAAGTAATAATAAATTGTATAACAAAATTATTCAAACAACTAATTATTAGTATAGAGTAGTATTTTATTCGTATTCTATGGCTAATTGTGAAGAGAACTATCAGGTTTCAACTCGATTCAGCTAATATTGACGATTCGGAATAAAATTTACAAAAACATGTTTTTTCAATGGTAAATACGTGTTAAACTTAATGGGGCAAATTTCCGGGCGATATGCATGAAAATTCGAGAAAAAAGATTTCCAATGCATTTTCTGACCACCAAAATGATAAATGGTTTCTAAATATACCCAAAGTATGGGTTGAAACGGTTCCAATGGGGACGACGATTTGTCAAGCTCAGCGTAGAGGGCAGTAGTGCGTATGGAGATATGCCTTTGCGCAGGCGCTAAGGTATGGGCGCGCAATTACAAATTTAAATTTTTTAAACATCCACGAGTATTCATAATAAACAAATTAGTACTTTAAAATATTATAATTTGTCGAAAATTTAGTGATACAAAATGTTTCTCTTGCTTTTTTTAGGTAAAATATATGCTTAAACAAATACGTATTATTTAAATAATTGTAAAATTATTTAAACAAATTATTTTGTTGTTATTATTAATTAAATAACTCATAAAGTCTAGAAAATACGTTCATTTTGCGAGTTAACTGAAAAACGAACAAATATTTGAAAAAAATTAAAATTGTTTAAACAATTGAATATTAGTGAACAAATTACTGGGTATTTCTAAATTACCGATTGATGATTATTTATTTTTGAACAACTTTTTAAAACCATCAATAAACCGCAATTATACGTAAAATTCAATTTTGTCACTATGGGGTTTTCTTTGGGGACCCATAACTTAAATTGTGTATATGTACCAAAAATATACTTATGAATTGTATGATATGTGTAAGCATGTATTTGTTAGTAGTGAATGACCTTCCACAGAATCTGTTTGTAGCAAAAATGTTTTTTTTGCTGGCGCACGAAATTTTACATGAATGTGATGTAGAATTCACATATTTAGAGAGGTAGACTTTGTTTTCTATGATTGAAACTGTACCTGAAAGTTCGACTCATTTTACCCAACTGGTAGGTAATCGACATCTCATTTTATCCAACTGTCAGATAATATTTATTATCTCGTATTATTTCTGACTGAATCGCGAATCAAGCTTTAATGAATTTATATTAATAATTCATATTTTCACATCAAGTATTACCCTATTTCATTTCACATAATTGAAAGTGAAATGATAATATAATGCCGCAATGTCCTTTGTTTACCGAACTAAGTTATGTAAAATTGAACACACAAATTTTCTCCGTATGAGATTCGTAGTCATCGAGGAAATTTTCTTCGACTAAGGAGAAGACGAAATGAACAAGATTATCAAAATAATTTTCGATATATTGCTGTACTAGCTATGGTTCATTCACATCCCCACATAAGTTTACGGGAAATTGAAAGAAATTTGGGTGTTCCTAGAGCTACTGCAATTAGATATTTACGATCTGCAGGGTCTCATCCACATCACATAACTCTCAACCAAGCATTAGTTGAAGAAGATCATCTTCGCAGGATGAGATTTTGTAAGTGGGCTCTACAACAAATTAATAATGACAATAATTTTTTTCAATACATGCTCTTCAGTGACGAGGCTACGTTTAAAAGTACTGGAGTATTGAATCGACATAATTCTCATTATTGATCTCCGTTAAATCCTCATGGGATGCAAGATATTGACCATCAACATCGCTTGAGTGTAACTGTTTGGTGTTGTATCATTAATGGCGGCCCCGTTGAATGTCGGCCAAGGCCGCTTGACCTTGCATCACCCGATTTTTATTTGTGGGGTTATATACGAGATATACTTTACTGCACGAAACCAACTACGAGAGAAAACATGATTGAAAGAATTCGGACAGCGTGCTTAAACATTCCACGTGAAGTGTTATTAAAAACCATAAGACATTTCCATCGATGGATCGAACTTTGCCAACAAATAAATGGTGCAACTTCTAAACATCTCATGGATTGAGTGAGTTTACACGAAGACGGCCCTTTTCAGGGCTAAATGATACTCGAAATCCGACCAAGCAACCTGCTCGTGGTGAGTATCGGGTAATGCTAATGCTGGCGGTACAACACAAAGTTTGTTATCTGAGGGTTTGTGGGCTTGGGGTTTGTGACCTTGGAACTGAAAAAATGCGGCCTTCGAATGAAATTGGATATTGATCAAAAGGTCAAGGTAGTTGTCACATTTTCACGTTGAATCATTTTATTTTTTGAATCCAATATCCAAATCAAAGTTTCCCTTCGAAAAACCATTCCCACCTTTGAATGACCTGTAAAAATGACCTCAAGGTCAACATTGTTGAGGTCGTTGTCTCACTTGAGATATCTTCACAACGCTCATTCTGCCAGAAACTTATATAAACAACTACCAGGCAGTTTTTTAGCATTTGCCCTTGAATTGACCTCACCAAGAACACGAAATTT
>CAKNXH010002369.1:141422-174142 GCA_932178445.1 Andricus quercusramuli | reverse complement strand
AATTCGTCTTTTTTTGTTGAAAATTAATCTTCTTGGTTGAAAATTAATTTTTTATTGTTGATAATTCAACAATTTTGTTAGAAAATCCTCCTTTTTGGTTGAAAATGAAACTATTTTGTTATAAAATTCTGTTATGTGCTTGAAATTGAATTTTTTAAATGAAATTTCATATTTTCGGGTAAAAAATTCAACTGTTTTGTTGAAAATTCATCTGTTTGCGTTGAAAATTTAAGTACTCTGTAGAAAATCGAAATATTTGATTGAAAATTAACTTCTGTTGAAAATTCAAATTTTCGGGTTAAAACTATCAGATCTGAAAAATACCAATATTGTGTCGAAAATTCGTTTTCTTGGCTTGAAAATTTAACAATCTGGGTAATTTTTTTTTTTACTGAAAAATCTTTCTTGGTTGAAAGTTGAAATATTTTGTTAAAAAATTAATTTTTTGCTTGAAGATTCATCAGTTTACTTGAAAATTCATCTCTTTGGTTAAAATTTTTTTTGTAAATTAACTTTTTAAACTAAAAATTTAAATATTCCATTTTTAGTTGAAAATTAATGCTTTTTAATTCAAAATTTAACTATTTAAAATGTTAACTATTGGCAACGAATTTTTTACATCACCGTGAATGGATTTCCAACGATTTAAGTATATTCAATGTTTTCTAATAAATTTTTTCATTTCAGAAATCATTAAGCAATAATCCAACAATATTTGAAAATATAACATTTTTGGTAAAAATATTTTTTCTTCTTTTCTAAATGTAAAGATATACCCTGTGATCCCTGTTATAGTTATTAAAAATTGTATTTTCAATTAAAATTTATTTTACAGGCCGACTATGATTAAATACGGCTTGAACAACATAAGAGACTTGGTGGGACCCAGAGTCGATTTACAGATGGTGCACGACAATCCGCTCTGTCGACTAGACAAGTAAATAAGTATTTTGGATTTATATTTTCATTGCAATGTTATTAAATTATTTGAAAATTATTTAATAAAACGTTTTCTAGACTTTAAACTGCATTATTCTTTCATCGTTCCATTTTTATTCACTCTTTCTAAATTTTCTTAATTTTTTTCTTGATGTTAGAACCTATTATATGATTTAACGCGTCTTCTCTCATCAACAGAAACGATCCCAGATCAGTGCGAGAGAAGAGAAGAAAAAGCGACGAGGTATCGAAAAGCATTGTCAATCAGAGACAAGACGCTTGTCTTCGGGACATTGTCATCTTCTGCGACCCAAAATATCCACTCTATACTCTGGAGACTCTGCTATCAATTTTTAAACGAGATTTTTCGATATCTGTATCAGTACACTTGCACTCGTCGGTTCAGAAACTTCCTGATAATCTTATAGACTTTTGTTCAGAATTTAGGACGAGTAGAAAAGACGTGGATTTTGTAATCACCTTCATTTGGAAAATTGTTGGAGTCGATCCTCAAATTCAAATCTCGGCAATAAGAGAATTTTCGGGAGAAAGTAACATTGCCCGTTTTTTGAATCGTTTAGTCGAAAAGAGGAAACCAAATCTTTTAAGGTACGAGAGCAGTGGGGAACTTTATGCCAATCAAATTGACGCAATCCTTGATCGGATCAATGAGACTTTACATAGCTTTGATAGTAAAAATAAATTGAAAAATCTACGTGCTTCAATCAAAGGACGGTATCTAATGGGAGATGAAATTTCTATAGCTGACATAGTTCTTCAATCGGTTTGCCGATATCTTGGAAAATAAAGTTTTACAAATCTTAAAAATGTGGTATTTACTCTTTGTTTCGCAATTGATTTTTCAGTTCCTCTTTCTTGGTTCTGATTACAAAATTTAGAAATTTAATCAGGCCTTTGTGGATTTTTCGAAAGATATCGTTTTTTATTGGCCCAAGTATCATAATTGTAGAGAAGATTTTTTAATTAGTATTAGGTTTGATCAATTTTTTCTCTGAATTTAATTTTTTAATGAAAAATAGATTTTTTATCTTTCGTCTGTCAGTCCTGCCCTAGACACTTTACAATTTAATTGACCTAAAT
Organism: Andricus quercusramuli; assembly: GCA_932178445.1. Lineage (NCBI taxonomy): Eukaryota > Metazoa > Arthropoda > Insecta > Hymenoptera > Cynipidae > Andricus > Andricus quercusramuli. Next base: position 172,102 of record CAKNXH010002369.1, on the reverse strand, counting down.
TCCATTATAATATATATTGTCAAAAAAAGTTTTTGGTAATTACAGGGTTCACAGCGTAAAAGGAGCTCAAGAAAAGGGAAATTGGGTAATTTTCTCACGAAAAAGGGGAAAATAGGGGAAAGTTTAAACATTTATTTTTACATGTCGAAAAGCAAAAACAATCTTTTTATAACAAATGATATATTTTTTTACATTTTCAATGATTTCTGCCATTACAGAATTTATTTTTAAAAATTGGATTCTTTCAATGTAAATTTAAAACTACTCTCTTCAGTGGAGCGAAGTAAAAATACTGAAATTAATCGAATCGTTTGAGCTAAGGGATAACAATTTGTGGGTATACATCCAAAATAAGTGAGGAAACAAATTTTTTAATCGGTAAATATCTTCTGTTCTCTTTTTGAAATTTACAATTAAAAATTATAATAATTTGAAAAAAATTTTGCCTTTTGAATTTTTTTTTAAATGTACTAAAACATGTTTTTTGGATTGATTTGAACCTTAAATTTTTTACCTTGAACCATACAAACATATTATATTTATATTATAATAATATTTTTTATTCATGGGAAACATTTTTTTCGTGGTGTTTATAACAAAACTTTTTTTTCCGAAAAACCGAACTAAAAAAATGTTTTTTTCGTTCAAGCTGAATAAATTTCAGGTCCGACACTCTCACGTTTTTTTTAAATGTGTGCATATGATTCAATAAAAAAAAACATGTTTTTGCATATTAAAAAAAAACTGTAACTGAGCAAGAAATTTATTTTTAAATTTCGCAATTTGAAATTTTTCAACAAATGAGATAATTTTTGAATAAAAAGTTAAATTGTTGAATTAAGAACATCAGTTTTTAAACAAAAATCTAACAGTTATAATTTCAAAAAATTAATTTTCAATCAAAAAACTGAATTTTCGCCCAAATTGTTGAATGTTGAAGCTTGAAAGAAGAATTTAAAAGTTAATTTTCAATCAAAAATTAAAATTTCTAGTTAAAAACCCTAGTTTTTAAAAAAAAAAAAAACTTCAACTGAATAGAGAAAAAAAAATTCAAAAGAAAAATGATCAATTTTGAATCAAAAATGGAATTGCTACATTTTCATTTGAAGAAACTAATTCTCAAAAAAAAAAAACAATTTTCTACCAAATTTGCAATTTTTAGTTTGAAAACATTAATTGTTAACAAAGCAGTTCGATTTTTAACAAAAAAGACAGCTTTTGAACAAAATAAATACACTTGCAACCAAATAGTTGAATTTGTAACCAACTTTCCGCCAGAAAATATAAATTTCGAACGAAATTTGAACTTGCAACAAAATAGTTGAATTTTCCGAATATATTCCATTTTTGAATTAAGTATTTAACTTTTTATATTTCAACTAAAATGTTTTACTCTTCTAATACTTGTTTAAAAAGTACTGTATATTTTGTGAATGTTCCAATTTTATATTAGATAATAACTTCTGTCTCCAGTTTTCATATTTTCAACTTGCTTTAAAATGTTTCATCTTCAAATTTTTTTTTAGAGTATAAAATTGATTTAATTATTATTTAATGTTGGGTACAATTTCAAATATCGTATATTTGAAGAGAAAAGGGGAAACTAAGAAAAAAAAGGGAAAACTGTGCACCCTGTAATTATTATTAGACTAATTTTAGTCTCCCGGTTTAGAAAAAAATATACTCTCTTTGCGAAAGCCAGTTTTTTCACATATATGATCAACTGCAGAAGATGATAAGCATTAGCAAACATTTTTGCAAGAAATCTATTGACTTTGAATCATAATAAGTAGGATAAGGAAATTTTTGTACCCAAAAAAGGAAAATACAGAGATGTTTTATTACACGCTAGCAGTAAATACATGCGAGCAAAACGCGAGTTCACGTCTCTGAATTTTTATTTCCTGCCATGAAAAATATAAACAATTTTAATCTGAAATATGATTAATGGTTTACAATTTCGAATTGAAAGCATCTGAAATTAAAAAAATATATATATTGAACAATTACGGACAATTTAATTAGAAGAAGTTGAATTGTATGATTTCTGAGTCAAAGCGCTAAATATTATCCAATTTAATTCTGAATTAAAGAATCCCGAAATTGAATGATTTCAAATTAAAATTTAGAAAATTGGACAATGTCAAAAAGTTAAAAATTGAATATTTTTTTATTCAAATTTTGGAAATTGGATCACTTAAAATTTAAGGGAATTGAAATTGTATTTGTAATTAAAAGCGTTCAAAATATTTTAATAATATAACAATTTTATTTAATAATAATATATATGAGAATATTTAATAATAATAACAATTTTAATAGCTTTGAATTCAAAATGATACAAATTCAAAGCTATTAAAACTTGACAATTTGAAATTGAAAGCTAAATTGAATCTTTCAATGTCAAAGCTTCTGAAATTCTAGAGTTTTGAATTGTTATTAAGTAACAAAATTATAATTCAACATTATAGCTAATTAGACCAATTTTTCTAAAATCAAAAAATGAATTTAATCATTCTGAAAAAAATTTCAAAATAAATAGCAATTTTAAATTAGAAACACAAGTAAAAAAATCTCTACTCCGGAACGTTGACACTGAAACGAATGCAAACTTCATTAAAAACTGAACAAAATTTGAGTGAATAAAAATTGTGCTTTGAAAACTTTTCCAGATATATATATAGATCAGCGTTTATTTTTCAGTCTGCTGGCCTTAAAAATTGACTTGCTCACAGTTTGGAAAATTTATTCAACATAATTGGTTGTGCAGTAGTATTTTATGGCATTTACAGCGGCGCAGTAGTTTCTTTTAGCCCTCCTAGAATACAGCGGGACATACGTACCAGGACTATTTTTTATGAGTACAAAAAAAGATGGAACTAAAAAAATTTATTTTTTTCAATTTGATTTTTTTGTAAATATGGAAAATAATCCTGGTATGTATGTCTCCAGATGTTCCTGGAGGAACAAAAAAACTTCTGCGCACAAGAATAAAAATAACTAATAGAAAATTAAGTTTGACACTTTTATTGAATAGACATCAAGATGAATGAGGCACATACATCAGTGTTTTACATTAGGGTTTTTGTTAGTAATTGATTTTCCTCTGATATACAACAGGGATGATTTCGGTTAACTCTGGAATCGGCGTTGAAGTTGAAAAATTCTCTCCGTTCTGAACCCTGCAACAAGGGACCACAAATTAAGTATACGATGAATAAATATAATTGATGTGGATCAGGAAATGAATGGGATTAAAAGAATTACAGTAAAACTCATCAGAAGCAGATAAATTCATGTGAAGTTGTGCCAGGAGGAAATGTGATCAAATTCTGATCCTTAAGTTGATATAGGGAAATCCTAGATTGATCTCATTAAAATTGCCTTACCATACCCGCGGCGCGGCGACAATTCTCGGAAGAGATGAATCAAGGTGCACTTATTCGCGGTATCAATGTAAAAAGTTTTTTAACTACAAAAATTCCATTGAATTAAGTAGAATTAAGTAAATTTAGAAGAATTCCAAAGAATTAAAAGGATTTAGAATAAATTAATAACAATTTAGGGTGAATTCCAAAAAAATAATTTAAAAACTTCGAAACTCTACAAAATATCACGCTTCTCTTGAATAAATTCTCTAAAATCCACTAAAATATTATTAAATTCCGTGAAATTATATAACATCTGGCTATATTTCCTGAAATCCTGAAAAACTATTTTAAGGCCATGCAATGAGTATAACAGCTGATCGAGTCAGTCCTGAGATAAATATTTTTCACCCATATTTAAAAATAAAAGTTTGAATATCGCGGAAAAATTTTCCGAAAATATTAAAAAATAGTAAATGACCATTTGTGGCAAGGCACAGAGTTGAGGGAAGAAAAAAGTTTATTTATGAAAATTATAAATATTGACCGATGCATTTCCGCTTCAGTATCATGCAATCTGTTTTACCCACAGACCCGTGGAAGTGCGAAGTTGCTTGCTGCGATAGTGCTGCTCTGAAACAGCTGATACGTATTTCAGACACGCACAAAATGGAAAACTTCTTGTAGTGTTCTGGAGCACGGTCGGTATTTCTCCAAATTAGTACAAAACTTTTTTCACAATTCCAAATATTTAGGACCAGAGCCGCCTTCCTTCGAGCCTTCTACTTAGCGTGCTAAATTTTCAGTACGATATTTTCTTCCGTGCGGACGTAAGTTGACATGGGAAAGTATCGATATAGCTTCCAGTTTTATTTTATTCGGAATTTTTTTTTTTTTTAAACTTCCACCAGAAAAGACCAGAGCCGTAAACATTATTGTCTCCACTTTCATTTCCCAAACTTTGAGCGCGATATCTTATTTCTTTTGGACGTAAGTTTACATTGCAAATTTGAGGACTAGCTTGGTCACGTGACCCTCTCGTTACATGGCCTTAAAGGCTTTGAAATCCCTTGAAAATAACCAAAAATTCATTGGAATCTTTTGAAACTACCTAAAATATTTTTAATTGAAAGCTCTTAAAAATGCCGTAGAAGTTTCAAAAATACCGCAACATGTGTCAAATCCCTTCAAATTATTGAAATCTTTAAAAAATCTCGGAAAACCTGAATATATGGTACAATAGGGGATATAGTAACCGGTCTGTGAGACCTGCCCATTAAAAACTGTTAAAAACCTGGAAAACGTTTGAAATCTTTAAAATCCTTTATGATTCTTGGCAATTGGCAATTCAATGCGTGGCAATTCCTTGAAATATCTAGAAATCTATTAGAATCCTAGAAAGTCCATGAAATATTGCAAAATCTCACGCAACCATTAAAATCTTTGAAATCTCTGCAAAATACATTGAAATCTTTACAATCCACAGGAATCTTTCAGAATCTCTTGAAATCCCTTAAAATATATTTAAAGCCATCAAAATCTTTCAACCCCCATCAAGATTCCTGAAATCTTTTTAAAGCCTTTGAAATCTGATGAAGTCAACGAAACCCATTTATATCTTTATATCTATTAAAATCCGTTAAAATCATTTGAAATCTTTTGAAACCCCATCAAATCTTCTGAATCTCATTGAAATTATCTGATATCCTTAAAAATTCATAAAAATACTTCGGTATCACATGTGTTGCACAATTAAATTTCTCTAAAATTATTTGCTGTTACACTCCTCAAAACAACAGCTCTCAACTATACTATAACAGGCAATCTTTTCATTTTTTGTTCATTTGAATTCTCGCGCGCCAGCCGCGACCTTCGAAGAATCGATACATCGATAAGTCGATTAGGTATTTTCACTTCATAATCAGCTAACTTCACTTCGTCAACTGCTGAGGGGAAAACAATCGAGCAAATGCATGGGATTCGCTCCATTTTTGCCCTATTTTGTTAATATCTTCGTAAAAACTAATTTTTTCGATATAAATGTATTTGAAAAATACTTTTTATTTTTTAAGAACTATTCAATGACATAATAAAATAGTAATAATTATTATTCATTATGAAGATATTACCAAAATAAAGTTTTGTCCCATGCATTTGATCTATTGTTTTCCCCTCAGGACTCAACGTAGTGAAGTTAGCTGATGGTTGAAGTGAATATACCTAATTAGCTGCTCATGATGAGATGGATTTCTTTTCAATCTTAATTTAAAGAAATACTGTAGTGAGTCGGCCTGCATCTTAAAAAAATACACAAAAAAGCCGAATCCTTTTCGACCATTGATTGCTCTTTCTGTTCCATACCTCTGAATCAATCATAATTTTCTTATTGATAAAATAAATGTTTTTCTAGATCCATACTTGAAGAAAAATTTCGTATTACATGCAATCCTTTAAAATCAATTGAGATCCCGTGACTTATTTTAAAGTATTTACTCTTGAAATCGCTTGAGATCAATTAAAACTAGGGAAATCGTTCTCAATTACTTTAAATCCAGTAATTTTTTTGGAAATCTGATTAAACTACTTGACGTTCCTCAAAGCATTGTGCAATCCCTTGAAAATCGAGATTCTCTCTGAAATTGTACTAAGTAATTTCTTCAAACCCTTGAAATTTGTTTAAAAAATTTTAAATCACACCCTAAATCTTTTGTAATCGCTTAAAATAATAATAAATAAATAAATCAAGTGTGCAAGAAATTCTCAATTTTACGAAAAGGAATACGTAAAAAGTTTGGAAAATCTTATATTGCTCTCCAACATAATAGGAAGTGATGGCCAATAAATATTCCATCACAATGCCTATGTTGGTTTAAAATTCAATAATAATCCTTTATCAATTATAGAACTTTCAGCAATAAAGAAAAGCAGAATTTACCTTAAACGGTCAGAAGAAATTACTGGCGCTGTTTAGTTCTGCGTGGAAGTAGGGGATGACGGGAGATCGTAGATTCAATAACAGGCGCATTTATTCAATCTTCTCTACAGATGGCGTTGTTCTTTCCTGTAATATAAATTCATAAAATCAATGAAGAGGTCAACATACAATTTTATGTATTTTATTCGTAATTTTGTCAATTTTGTCCGAACTCTTGTTCAACCCAGCATTAAAAAAATAAAGGGTGTCTTTCGAATGTCAATTGATCTCTGACAAATCGGAAGAAAATCGATTAGAAAATAACATCGACTCTCAGGAGTTTGTCATACAAGTAAATAATCTACGGGAGCGCCCATTAATTACCATTACATTAATTATTTTGGTAAATATGCTAATTGCCACACTTGTTTTGGCGGTTGAAATTACTTTTTACACTATCATACAAATTATATTATTATTTGTTTAATATCTTTTTTGGGGAATCCCTGGAAATCTTTGCAATCCTTTGAAATTCTGTGAATTGTTTTGAAACGTTTGTAAATCCCTTTACATTTTTTTCATCATACTGAAATTCTTTGAAATGTTTTGAATTCGATAGATATCGTACATATTCTCTTTAAAACAATTCAAACGGATGAGTTTTCTGCAAATCCTTTAAAACCCTTTTAAAAATCCTTGAAATCCTTCTAATGTTTATTAAAATCTCAATCTATTAAAATCTTCTGAAAGCAAATTTCTTAAAATCTCTGAACATCCTTTGTAACATTTAGAAATCCTTTAAAATTCCATTAAATCTTTTCAAATCTTACAAAATCCTCTCAACTCCGTGGATATACTTTGGAATCTTTTGAAATGTGTTAAAATCCTTCGAAAGCCTGTGAAATCATCGAAACCCCTGCATATGTCTTAAAATTCGTCAATGTCATTTAAGATCCTTTGAAATCCTCTAAAATCTCTTTTAATCCCTTTAAATGTTCGAAACCTCATTAAAATCCCCATGATATCCTTTTAAAATCGTTAAAATAATTGGGTACCCAATTAAATCCTTTGAAACCTTTGAAATCACGTGACTTTTTAAATCTGTTAAAATCCTTCATAATATTCGGAAATCCTATGAAATTCGGTGAAATCTCTTGAAATTTTACAAAATTCTTTAAAATCCGTGGATATACTTTGCAAATCTTATGAAATCTCCTAAAATGTCTTTAAATTGCTTGAAATCTTTGACATCTTCACATCGTTCAAAATTCGTGATAATACTTCCGTACTACATGAAATTATTTGAAATCCTTTGAAATTCCGTGAAATGTTATCAAATCTTCTAAAATACGTCGATATACTTTGGAATCTTTTGAAATATCTTAAAATCATTTAAACGCTTGCACCGTATTAAATCCTTTAAAGTCCTTTGTAATTCCGTGACTTTTTTAAAATCTAGTAAAATCTTATATAATATTTGGAAATCCCTAAAATCTCTTTAAACTCCTTCAAATCTTTGAACTCTCATTAAAATCCCCTGTTATCCTTCAAAATTTGTGATAATACTTCCGTACTACATGAAATCCTTTAAAATCCCACGACTTTTTTCAAACTATATTAAAATCCCTTATAATATTCGGAAATCCTTTGAAATTCCGTTAAATCTTTCGAAATCTTACAAAATCCTTCAAAATCAGTCGATATACTTTGAAATCCCGCGAAATCCTTCTATATCTCTTAAAATCCTTAGAAGTCATTTGAAATACCCTTACGTCCTTTAAAATCTCTTTAAATCCCTTCAAATCTTCAAAATCTTAATAAGACCCCCTGATATGCTTCAAAAACCGTGAAAATACTGAGGTACCCTATGAAATCCTTCGAAAACCCGTGACTTTTTTTTAAATCACTTTTTAAAAAATCTTTTTTTTTTTAATTTCGGAAACCCTTTGAAATACCATTAAATCTGTAGAAATTTCACAAAATCCTCTAAAATCCGTGGTTATACCTTGGAATCTTTGAAAATCCCTTAATATCTTTTGCAAATCTTTTGGAATCCCCTAAAACACTTAAAATCTTGGAAATCTCATTACAATTCCCTGATATCCTTTTAAATTCGTGAAAAGACTGCCGCACTGCACTTAATCCTTTAAAGTTCTCTAAAATTCGGTGATTCGTGATAATACTTTCGTACCACATGAAATCCTTCGAAATCCAGTGATTTTTTTTCTCTTAAAATACTTTGTAATATTCTGAAATCCTTTGAAATTCCGATAAATCATTTGAAATCTTAAGAAATAATTTTAAATCTGTGGATATACTTTAGAATCCTTTGAAATCCCGTGATATCATCGACATTCTTTTATATATCTTAAATCCTTTAAAGTCTTTTGAAATCACCCTAAATCTTTCAAAATCTCTTTAAATCCCTTCAAATCTTCAAAATTGTATGAAATATTTCTGATATCCTTCAAAATTCGTGAAAATACTGGGGTAACATATGAAATCCTTTGAAATCCAGTGATTAAACTCTGTAAGTCCCTTAAAATCTTGTAAAATAAAAACTCTTAAAAAATTGAGATTGTCTCTAAAATTGTACTTGGTAATTTCTTCAAAATCTTGAAATTGTTTAAAATTATTTGAAATCATACCCTCAAACTTTGTACTCCTTTCAAATCTTTTGAACTCCATTGAAATCTTGTTTACGGTGAAAATAATTCAATATTGATATATTGAGCAACAAATAAAAAATCTTACGTCACAAAGGGACAGGGGCTATAAGAGAGGGGGATAAGTCTTACGAATCCTTATAATAAATGAGGGGGGGGGGGGGGGGTATAAAGTTTAAAAAGAATGTACTTAAAATACTACTCACCCAGTTGGCTTTCGGTGATGGAATTACAGTTCTTTCCTGTAAAATAAATTTAAAAAATCAATAAAGAGCTTGTATAAACTTACATAAAGATTTCTGTATTTTATTCGCTATTTTGTCTGAGCTCGTGTTTAACCCAGTGTTAAAAAATAAAGGATGTTTTACGAATGTCAATTAATCTTTGACAAATCGGAAGAAAATCGATTAGAAAATAACATCGACCCTCAGGAGTTTGTCAAATGAGTAAATGCTTTGAATAAATTGAAAAGAAAAGAATGTATTTGAAATACTACTGACCCAATTGGGTTTCGATGATGGAGCTATTGGCTCTCGTGGATTAAATCTCCTGAACAAATGATGTTCTTCCCTGAGAAAAAAAAGAAAATCAATTAAGAACTTACATAAATTTACAACAAAGATTTCTATATTTTACTGGTAATTCTGTCTGAACTCGTGTTTAACCCAGTATTAAAAAATAATGGGTGTTTTTCGAAAGTCAATTGATCTTTGACAAATCGGAAGAAAATCGATTTAAAAAAAACATCGACCCTCAGGAGTTTGTCAAATAACTAAATACATACTTCAAATTTGGTTGAATGATTTCTGAATTATCTCTACCAATGAAGAATTCATTTTCAAAACTTGGATATAATTAGGTCGTTGGAAATCCATTTTTGTCGATATAAAAAGGTCCGGCAAACAATAATATTTTGTTAAATAAATTATTTTTGCACGTTTTAAATCGCTTTCTCTTTTAAAAATTAATTAAATAATATTTAAATCGGGATTCTTCTAAGTATAATTAAATATTTCTTTCCAAAAATTGTCATTTCGTTCTTACCATAATTAATACTTTAAATGTAAATTTAAAACAATGCTCTTTCATGCTCTTCAATTCAAATTTTTTAAAAGTTCAAGTTTGAGCGCCTAAAATATGTAATTTATATAGATTCAGCGAAAAAGTATTTTAGCTTATTACATTTGTACTTATGTCTCAGTTTTTCACATTTTGTATAGTTTTTTTTTAAATAAAATAATATATTATTATTAAATTCGATTTCAAACGCTTTAAATTGATAACATTTCAAGTAAAAATATTGCATTTTAAACCAAAAAGACGAATTTGCAACCAGAAAGATTAATTTTCGACCAAAGAAGACGAATTTTCAACTAAATAGTTGAACTTTCAACTAAAAAATATCAATTTTCAACGAAAGAGATTGATTTGTAACAAAGTAATTAAACTTTTAGCCAAGTAGTTGAACTTTCTTACGAAAGATGTAAATTATTCTCAAAGAAAAATACAATAGTTGATATTTAAACCAAAAATATTTTTATTTGTAATCAAACACAGTGAAAGTCATCTACGAAAAGAGACAAGCTTTTAAACCAAGAAGACGAATCTTTAACAAGGTAGTTACATTTTCAGCCAGAGATCAATTTTCAACTGAAATTATGAATCTTTAACAAACAAAAAAAAAGAATTTTTAATAAACTGGTTCATCTTTTAGCCAAATAGTTTAATTTTCAACCAAAAAGATGAATACTCAATGAAAAATGTAATAAATATTTTTATTTTGAATCCAGAATAGTTGAATTACACCAAAAAAGACGAATTTTCTACAAAATAGTTGGATCCTCAAACAAAACAGATTAATTCTTAAATGTGTACATTTGAATAGGTTAAATTTTTTACCAATTTCAATCATTGATTGAATTCTAGCTATCAATAAGTTTTTCACTGATAAATTTGTAAGTTTTACTGATTTATCAATAAAAAATATCTTATTCATAGCTATAATTCAGTTTATAATTGATATTAGTACAAATGTTACGAATTAAAATTTATATAGAACCAATGAGTTTGCATGATTAACTAAAAACGATTAAATTTCTATCATAAGATATGAATTTTCTAACCCAAAATGAAAATATTGAACAAAATAGTTGAATTTTCAACCAAAAAAGATTAATCAGTAAAAAATAGCTGATTCATAGCTATAGGATCACTATGTGTATTAGTACAATTTTTAACTGATTAAAATTTAGAGAGATCCAAACAGCTGCATTTCTACCAAGAAGATTAATTTTCCACCAAAAAATAATTTCAACTAGATTTATGAATCTTCAACAACAAAAAAGAGTTTTGAACAAAGTTCAAGTTTTAATCAACTAGTTGAATTTTGAAAAAAAAAATGAATTCTCATCGAAAAATATAATCATTAATATTTCAACAAAAACAGAAAAAATTCTTTTCAATGAGAAACAATTGAATTTATCCAAAAAGGCTAATTTTCAACAAAATGGTTACATTTTCGACGAAAAAGATAAATTTTCAAGTTATATCATAAATCTTCAACTGAATAAGTAAAATTTTTAGCCAAGAATATTAATTTTTGACAACAAAAAATACGAATTTTCAACGAAATAGCTACATTTTTAATTTTAATTGTTGATATTTCAACACATTTTTTTTATTTTCAATGAGAAACAGTTGAATTTATAAAAAAAAATCACGAATTTTGAACGAACTGGTTGAATCCTCAATCATAACAGATTATTCTTCAATCAAACAGTTACATTTTAAACAAATAAGATGAAGTTTTTACCAAAAAGACGAATTTTCAACAAAATCCATGAATTTTCAACCAAATAGTGGAATTTTTAACTAAAAAATATACATTTTCAACTACAGAAATTAATGTTTGACAATTTAATTCAACTTTTAGCCAGGCAGTTAAATTTTCAAACAAAAACCAGAAAAGACGAATTTTCAACAAAAAAAGTTTTTTTGCTAAAAAAAAATTCTACCAAACTGATGAATTTTCAAGTAGAAAAAGGCGAATTTTCTACAAAGCAGTGGAGTTTTCAACCAAAAAGAATCAACTTTCAACAAAAAATAGTCGGAGTCTCTTACTGGGTTCTATTAATTCATCTCACATTGAAGCAGAAAACGAGAAAAAATATGAAAACAGGGGAAAAACTGTGAAGCCTGCGATAAATAAATAGGAATTTTGATTTTTTTTTTTAAATTTTGAAAATATTATCTTAGAAAACTGGAAATTTGCTCAAAAAGAAAGTTTATTTTCCACTGAAGACTTTTTCATTTCCGACTAGATACACTTTTAAATCTGGACTACATAAAGTGTATCGGACCTAGCAATATTTTAGGCCACGTAATTCATATTAAATTTTATTAATGTTAATATTAACATTGAATAACTAAATTTACCTTCATGAAAGTCGAAGACGAACTGCTTTGGCGGTAACGTGGCGCTTTCTTTTTTTCGACACAGATTCTGTCATTGCGGGTAGCATTTTAGCCACTGTCTCATTCATTCTGTAATTATTAATTGAAAAATTGATCACAGAGTTGAAACAAAAATATTTTCTTCAGAGAAAAAAATGGTTAGATTATCATCAATCCGACACTTGTTGATTCAATTTAACTTAAGGTGCGTTATTTAAAAAAACAGGGTTGCTCTCAAATACCAATTTCGAAAATCCCTAACTTTTTCCTGACCAATTTTTTAGTTTTCTTGATCGTTATGAATTTTTCTTAAAGATTAAATTTTCAACTTAAGAAATTAATGTTCAATTGCAAAGTTAAATCTTCAACCAATAAGATTAATTTTCTATAAAAAGACGAATTTTCAACAAAAAACATGAATTTTCAACCCAAAAAGACAAATTTTTAACCAAAAATTGATGTTATATTTACTGTTGAAAATTTAATTTATGGCAAAAATACAACGATTTTTCTACCACAAAAGAAAAATTTTCAACTAGACCATTTTTTAATAAAAGAAATTCATTTTCAACTATTATTATGAATCTTCAATAAAAAAATATATAATTTTGAACCAAACAGTTGAATTTTCGGCGAAAAAAAATTAATTTTGAACTAAAAAAAAAATTGTCAACAAGAACTAGAAGTTATATTTTCAATTGAAAAAAAATAATTTTTAACAAAAAAAAAAAAGATTTTTCAACAAAATAGTTGAATTTTCAACCAAAGAAATGAACTTTCAACTACGAAAGATAAGCTTTAAATTAAAAACGCAATAGTTTAATTATTGGTTCAAAAATTAATTTTCGAGTCAAAAAGACGAATTTTCAAGACGAAAATATGAATTTTCATCAAAAAAGTTAATATTCGATCAAAAAGACGAATTTTCAACAAGTTATGAAATTTTATGTCTATTCCCTAAGTTTATAAAGTATAAAAATAACTTTTTCGTAGTCAACATTCTCATTTAAATAGTTGAGTGCAATATGTAATTTATTTTAAATACTTTTCAGAACTTCCAATTTTTTTGGCAATTCTCTGTTTTCCTTTCTTTTTAGCAAAATTCCATAAATGTCCAGTTTTGGAAATTGAATTAGTCACAATAATGAGACTGCGACTTCAGAAATCTTGAATAAAATTTAGGTCCATGCAATAAAAATCGCGAATTTTCGTTTTCTGACATGAAAAATCGGGACATAGGACAAAAATCAGAACATATCCTGATGATTGCCTCATAAGGCAAAAATATACTTCTTCTTTTGGGGAATTTTAACATAATATTTTTTTTATCCTTCTAACAAAACGTTCAGAAATAAAATTCAAGATTAGCTTGGAAATCAAACACGCAAGCATGCATAATTTTAGGTTAGGTTCACTTTTAACATTATATATTCAAAGTTTACGGAAAAGTGATGGAAAATATATAAAGCACGATGAGCGTGGAATTTTACACAATGATTTACATAACTATTTTTCGCAATTTAATACATACAAACATCTGATATCAATATATTTCTAATCAAACTTCAAAAAGTATACTTACGCGTCGGCCATGTTGCTTCTATCACCCGCTCCGCTCAATTTGGCTCCCATTCACACTGCGCATGCGTCGCACCAGCGGATGTTAATCGCGCGCTCATTTGAAATGATTAAATATGTAAATCACTTTTTCACAATATACAATATTCATCAAGTGAAAAAAAATATTATGAATGATTTAAAGTTTACATTCGTAAAAAAAGGTATTCCTTCCTTTGAATTTAAAATCAATCATTTATTGATTGAAAAAGAAAAAATTAAATTATAATCAACAATTTTTTTCATTTAACAATCGTTCAATATTGAAAATCTTTTAGATATATGTACTTATTAATTCTGGTTAACTAATTTGATTAGCCATTTTTATTTAAAATAATTGAATTTTAATAATAAAACCTTTTTATGGAAAACTATACCAAAAAATAGAATTAATTGTATTCAACCATTTGTTCTATTTAATAATCATTAAATTTATCATCATTCTTATTTCTTTAATTGATCTCGCAGAATTTAGGAAAATTTGAATTTTGTATAGGTACTTATAAATTCAGTTAATCTAATTCTATCAGATAGTTTTATGAAGAGTTTTATTTAAATCTTGATAATAAATGATTTTAATAGAAAACGATACCAAAAGATTTAAAAAAATTGTATTCGACAATTTATTTTATTGAATAATTGTCGAGATAAACGTTCAATTTACCAGCTTTCTTATTTGATTAATCTCTTAGAATTTAGCAAAATTGGATTTTTTTATAGATACTTATAAATTAAATTAAACTAATTTTATTGGTTTTATAAAGTTTTCTTTAAAGTTAATTGAATTTTAATAAGAATACCGTTTTATAGAACATGATACCAAAAGATTAAAAAATATAAATAATTGTATTCAACTATTCATTTCATTTAATAATTTCCGATATAACCGTTTAATTTATCATCTTCGTAGAAATTAGAAAAACTGAATAAACAATTTAGATAGATATTTACGAATTTAGTTAAACTAATTTTATTGGCCAGTTTTATGTAAAGTTTTATTTAAAGTTAATTGAATCTTAATATGTGATAAAATCTTTTTATAGAAAACGATATAAAAATATCAAAAGAAATAGAATAAATTGTATTCAACAATTTATTTCATTCAATAATTGTTTGTTTTTTTTTTTAATTTAAATTTTGTTCATCGATACTTGAGCGTTAATAATAAAATATTGTTATAGAAAACCATACCAAAATATTTAAAATAGAATTAATTTGACTGAAGAATTTGTTTCATTTAACAATCGTTCAATATATCGTCTTTCTTATTTCTTTAATTAATTTCGTAGAATCTAACAAAACTGAAAAAAATTAGACAAGGTTCGTTTAAACGTAATTGAATCTCGATAATAAAATATTTTCATATAAAACAATACTAAAAGATTAACATAAAATTACATAATTGCATTAAGCAATTTGTTTCATTTAACAATCGTTCAATATATCTTTCTTATTTTTAAAACTAATCTCGTAGAATTTATCGAAATTGAAAAAAAAACTAGAAAAGGTTTATTTAAAAGTAATTGATTCTTTATAATAAAATATTTTTATAGAAAACGATACCAAAAGATTTAAAAATAATAAAATTACATAATTTTATTGAACAATTAAATTAAAATTATTAATTTTATCAGCCAGTTTTATGAAGCTTTATTTAAAATTAATTTATTTTTGATAATAAAATCTTTTTATAGAAAATAATACCAAAAGATAAAAAAATCTGATTGGAAAACTTCACATTTCAAAAAGTATTTTATGTAAATTAAACATATCCAACAAATTAACAATCAACAATTTACATTTTTTGAATAATCTTTATAAAACAAACATTTAAAGCTTAAAAAATTAAAAATTTAATAATTTCGGATTACCTATTTTTCTTAAAGGCTCAATTGTTTACTTTTTCAGAAGAAAATTACAAACATTTATGGAAATTAAATATTGTAGTATTTATTACGATACGCTTTTTGTACATATATTACATTGCAATGATGACAAATAATTATTACTTATAAACAAATACAATATAGTTTTTTTTCAATATTAAAATTGACCTATATAAAAATCTTATAAACTACTAATAATTTACAAAATACACATTTGTTCAGTAATATTTTCAAGTATCGTGTTAGTAAACTAATAACTCAAATAATGTTTAGTTTTTCTAAGTAACTGTTGATTATACTACTATGTATTTTGTAAATATCCCTCTCAGTTTTACAATATAAATTTGTACATTGCAAATGTATGCTCAGTGGCTTAGCATATGAAAACTGAATAACGTGCATCAAATGCTTATTCAGAAAAAGAATAGATAAAACAAGTACTGGATAAACGTGATTAACATTTTTTTATAAATGTTATATGAAATTTGACAGACTTGACTTATATGAAAAATATGAATATATTGCCCTGTTTTGTAAACATTTAAGTATACGAACAAACTTGACGTTGATAATAAATTACTAAAATAAAAATACTGTTGCGGAGAAATAATATAGAAATCAGGTATATGTAAACAATATAGGAATAAATGGACAAAACATCCAAACGCGAAATTCTAATATAACTATTATATATTATTATTATATATATATTATTATATATATTAGTAATAAATATTGAAATTAAACAAAACAGTAAGAATATTTTATAAACGAACGAGCCTATCTCTAAATTTCACCTTTATCATCGTATATCAAATAGATTCTTGATAAATTTTGAATATTGTAATTATAAATATAATGTGATGAGGGGCCATCCACAAATTACTTAACAGCTCTTTTTGTATCAAAAATTATTTTCACAATTTATGAAATTACTACTACCCGCAAAATCATTCGAAATTCTTTTAAGTTCATCAGGTTAAGCTAAGAAATTTGAAAAGATTCCAAAGGATTTCAGAGGATTTTATAAAATTCCCGAGGATTTCAGTAATTTTAAGGATTTAAGGCTCTCAATGAGGTATTTTAATGAATTTTCAAGTTTCTCAAAGGATTTTATAGAATTTCAAATATTATCAGAGAATTTATTCATAAAAATTGAGGGATTTCACAGGATTTCCAGGATATAAAGAGGTTCTAAAATATTTCAAGATATTTCTAAAGATGAAAAACAATTTTAATGAATTAAATTTGTCAAATTTTTTTTAATCTTTAGAAATATCTTGAAATATTTGAAAATATTCCAATGGATTTCAGAGGATTTACAAATGCTTCGAAGGGTTTTAAAAGGATTTTAACGGATTTTACGGGATTTTATTACATTTACGGGGATTTTAGTCATTTTCAAGGATTTTAAAAGCTCTCGAAGGCTCTCAAAATATCTGAAGTCCTAAGGTATTTTAATGAATTTCTAGGATCTCAAAGGATTCCATTGAACTTCATATTTTTCGATTCATATAATCAGAATTTATTAAATTTTACGGCATTTCAAGGGATTTTATAATATTTTGAACTTTTAATGAAATGTCAAAAAATTTATTCACAAGAATTGACGGATTAAAAAGATGTTGAAGAGATTTTCAAATATTCCAAGGAATTTCAATAGATTTCAAAGGATTTTAAAGATTTTAGAAGATTCCAAGCAAAATTTTCAGGAGCTTTACAAAATTTCAAAGGAATATCCCAAGAAGTTTCAAAACAGTAAAAAAATTTCAGGGAATATCATCAGATTTCATTTATTTTTATTGCATTTGAAGAGATTTTGAAGAAGTTTAATGACTTTAGGATATTTGTAAAATTTTCAATGAATTTCAGAAGATTTCCAAATATTTAAAAGAATTTTTAAGGAATGTTACGGGATTTTATCAGATTTCCGAAAATTTCAGTAATTTTTAAGGATTTTGAAGGCCCTCAAATAGTTGATTTAATGAACTTCCCACGATCTTAAAGGATTGCATAGAACTTCAAATATTTCAAGGAAATTCGAGGAATATATTATCGGATTTTATGAAATTTTACGGGATTTCAAGAGATTTATGCACAAGAATTGAGGGTTTTTAAAAATTTGAAGAAATTTTCAAATAATCCACGGAATTTCAGTAGATTTAAAAAATTGGAAAAGATTTCAAAGGATTTTAAAGATTTGAGGGTGTTGTGAAACATTCGAAGGAATTTTCAGGATCAGCTTCTCAACATTTCCAAGAATATCATCAGATTTTATGAAATTCAAAGAATTGAAGGATTTTAAAAATTTGAAGAAATTTTCAGATATTCCAAGGAATTTCAGTAGATTTAAAAAATTGGAGGAGATTCCAAGGGATTTTAAAGATTTTAGGGTATTGTTAAACATTCGACAGAATTTTTAGGAGCTTTAAAAACTTTCAAGGGATTTTTTTAGAGATTTGTAATATTTTCGGTTATATTTTAAAGGAATACATGAAGTTTCAAGAGATTAGAAAAATGTCAAGAAATTTCAAGGAATGTCAAATTTTATTTTATTTTATTTTGTGGGATTTTATAATATTTTATTTAAATTTTAAAGAATTTATTTACAATAATTGATGGATTTTGAAGGATTTCAAAGATTTGAAGTGATTTTTAAATATTCTAAGGAATTTCAATAGATTTCAAAGGGTTTTGTTGATTTTAGCTATTTTAGAAGATTCCAGGCAAAATATTCTGCTTTACAATTTTTCATGGGATTTCAAAAGATTTCAAGAAATTTCAAGGAATATCATGAAATTTTATTGATCTTTATTGGATTTTAAGAGATTATCAAATATTTTAACGCATTTTTCAAAATATTAAAAAAAAATGTTAATGTTTTGAAGAATTTTTAAGGAATTTCACGGGATTTTACCAGATTACCGATGAGTTCAGTAATTTTAAAGGATTTTAAAGGATTTTAAAGATGCTCTAAAAGTTATTTTAATTAATTTCCTACGATCTAAAAGGAATTTCATAGAACATCAAATACTTTAAGGTATTTCGAGGAATGTCATCATATTGTGTGAAATTTTAGGGGATTTCAAGAGATTTTATTATATTTTAATGAAGTATCAAAGAATTTATTCACAAGAATGAAGGGATTTGAAAGAATAAAAAAAAAATTCAAATATTCCTAGGAATTTCAGTAGGTTTTAAAATTGGAAGATATTTTCAAGATTTTAAGGTATTGTAAAACATTCTAAGGAATTTTCATTAGCTTAAAAAAATTTCAAGGGATTTCAAGGAATATTATAAGATTTTATGAAATTTTACAGAATTCAAGAAATTTTATTATATTGTTATGAAATTGCAAAGAATTTATTCAGAGGAATGGAGGGATTTGAAATATTTGAAGAAATTTGCAAATATTACGAGGAATTTCATTAGGTTTCAAAAATTGCAAGAGATTTTAAAGGATTTTAAAGGATTTTATAAATTTTAAGTGATTTTTAAACATTTCAAGGTATTTCTAAAGATTTTAAAGAACTTAAAAGATTTTAGGGTATTTAAAAAATATCCATAAAACCGATTTTTTTCATAATTTTTTAAATTATTACTACCCATAAAATCCTTCAACATTTTTTTTAATTTATCGCGCTATGTACTATTTACTAAATACACCCTTATGTTCTGTGATCTAGTTTCGATCTTCTAAATTGTTGTTAAACATATAAACTTCGGTGATTTTATCAAATATTTGAGAAGATTGTATAATCTCGTTATATATTACATTTTATTAGCGTTTATTATCATCGCAATCGTTCTTTAAAATGAAAAATCTAGAAAAAAAGTAAGAACAATATCAAATAATTTAAGATATGCGCTAGTAATTTTAAAAAAATGTAAAAAATTAAGTGGTTTGTAATTTATGGATGGCCCCTAATATCATACGAAACTTGTTTGAGAATGTTAATGTAAGTTTTTAAAATTATAATACTTTTTGATATTTCAATTACCAAAGAAATTACAATGTTCGACACGTATTTTTATGCTTTTAGAAAAAAATTGCCAACTAAGTTATGAGTAATTTAATTCTGACGTCTATTACAAAAATGATTAAAATTAACTAAATGGCGACGATTTCCTTGAAAATATAAAAGTCGATTTTCAGGAAGACATCCTGTGAGTTTTATGCAGGCTAAACCATTTTTGCGGTCGAAAGAATTTGTTTTTATAACATTTTGAATTTCTAACATTTTAAGATGAAATTTCTTCTACAATTTTTTTATTCAATTTCTTGTACCATCTGCTACATAATTTCGATTTCAAAATTCCAGGCCTTTTTCAGGGCAGTTAAAGAAAATCTAGACATCAATTTAAAAAAAGAATATTTTTTATAATCATAACATGAAAGTAATTAGGTCCTGATTTTGAAGGACTTTCAAAAATAAAGAAAAAATTTCTGAAACTTTAGGACTTTCAGATGAGAGATTATTTTCAATTTTTAAATCGAATTTAAATTCTAAAATTAAATTCAAACTGCTTCACATTCACAAATTAATTAATTCCCTCCAAACACGATTTCATTCGAAAGAATGAGACAAGTTTATAGGTAAATTTATTTTTAACTTGAAATTTTGTTCGAATTTCAACGAATTAAAATTTTATTTTCCATTGATATCTTTTTCTTTTGAATTTGTATTAATCAGGAAGGATACCCAATCTGAAACGTTTCTAATTTGAAATTCTTCAAGTTTGAAGGTTCAATATGAACTTATTCAAATTTAGACATTTTCAATTTTTTTCCTCTTGTGTGAATTTGTTTCCTGGAAATATAATTTTAAAACTAAATCTTGATTTTTTTTCTAACTTTCGTTGTTTAAAGAAGAAAGTGAAAATTCATTTTTGTGAAAAAAATTTTCCTGGCTACAAAAAACTTTTAGCCCACATGAAACTAACAGGATGACTTTCTTATAAAAGGCCAAATTCAACAAAAAATTGAAAAGAATAGAAATCTAGGTTTTTTTGTGAAAATGGACTTTTTTTCAAACAAATCGTCGTCTTTGTTAATGTTGAAATTTTACCAAATTTTCCGATGGAATTCGAAAGAAGACAGTGAAAATCGCCAGAATCCAAAAATAAACTTGGAAGATCTAATATATTTCAACATATAAAAAATCTAAACAAGAGAATTTGTGTTTTTTTAATGAATGTCAAAATTCAAACACTCGTAACTTTGAGGAAAATTTCTTTCCTAAAATCGGGGAAATACGTGTTTTTAAATTTTTTGGACCCTAAATCCAACAACTTAAATCAATATTCTTAAAAAAATTTATTACTGAGGTTCAGTACAATTATCTGCCCCAATCATCCTTATATTAAACGCTAATCAATGCCAAAGAGGAAAATAAGGAAAAACGAAGAAAAGCTTAAATATAGCATTAAAAAAATATTACACTAAATCACTAGAAAATTATTGTCTTATTTTATGAGGTTTAGGGGGATTCTAAAACCTTGAAAAAAGGTTACTAAAATCTAACAAATGCAAAGAAGATAAATATAAGTAATGAAGAGACTTGGCTGCATCATTTAAATGAAATCTTTTAAGTTGGTAATTTACAAAAGTACGAAAAATCTAACTGTAAAATTCTTATTGCTAATAAAGCTTGTCATTTTGGTAAAATATAAATTTGATAAAAATGAAACTGTTTCAGAAAAGCTATTCAAATCACAAGTAAGAAATTAACATTCCATAGGAGTAGCAAATTTCCGAACTTGCTTGAAACCATTCATTGACATTCCATTGAAGCGACATACCTGCCACTTCATCATGTCAGTGAGTAGTTCATTTTTTTCATTTTCTGGGGAAGCCATTTCAATTTCTTCTGCAAAAGTGATTTGATCCTGGAGATATTCTGTATCTTCACTGGCTTCCACATCCATTCTCAAATTATCTTTTTCCTCCTGAAGAAGATGTTCAACACCTTCATTGGATTCGACTTCCCACTCCAGATTCTTGACTTCGTCCATAAAAAATTGAATACGTTCATTCAGACTGACTTCTACCCCCGAATCCTCGTTATCATCGAAAATATCTGACACAAGTGGGATTGCAAATCGCACCCTCTTCTTTCCTCTTTTTTTTCTAACAAAATCGGCTTTAGCCTCGTTCAGATGTCTATTAATTTCCCAGCTCTTCTGAATGCTGTTTTTAAGTTTTTCAATCTTTGCGTGAGCAATAAACTTTTTCTGGCTTATGGGAGACAATAAGGGATTCAAGTTTTGAAAATACGTTGTGGGAAGTGAGTCAATCAATGTTGTGTCTTCTGAAACTGTATTTTCGTCCGAAGAAATTTGTTTATCCAAATATGCTAACACATCTGAACATGTATCCTTTTCCTCAGTGTTGGGAAGAGAACTCTGAAGATTCTCCATTTCAATTTCTTCAATCATTTCTTCAATCATCATCTTTGATGGGTGGACTTGGAAAATTGTCGCAGATCCTCTGGAGCTGAAGAAGTTCATCAAGAAGCTCACCTTGGTTGAACGTTTATCAGAATTCGAGATAGGGTTGGACGTCTATATGAAAATTAAAAAGATTCAAGACGGATTTTAAGGATCTACTTTTTCAGAGCCTTGAATTTTTAAAATTGCAAAGACGTTTATAAACAGTGGTGTAGTCGAGGCCTGCCAGGCCAACTGAAAATTTTTAAGATTTGAAACCGAAATATATTACATTTTCAACACAATAGCTGAATTTTCAACCAAAAAATATTTCCTTCCCAAAGAGATGAATTTTCAATACAAGACGAATTAAAAAAAAGCTAACCAAAAAGTTGCATTAACAAAAAAACAGATGAACTTTCCAGTAGAAGAGACGAGTTTTCCAAAAAAAAAAAAATAGTTAAAGATTTAACCAAATGGTAAAATTTTGAAGCCAAAAAGACGAATTTTCTCGAAGACAGTTGAATTTTTAACAAAAAGTTATTTAACACCAAAGAGAGATAAATTTGCAACCAACAAGGGTGACTTTTCTACCGTAAAAGTTGAATTTTCAATCCAAAAGAATGAATTTTTAACAAGATAGTTGAATTTTCGACTAAAAATGATGACTTTAACAAAATAATTAGAATTTTCCAAAAATAATTAGACTTTTAACAAAATATTTGAATTTCTATCTAAATAGTTGAATTTTCAACACACGAAGATGCATTTTCAATCGAATGGTCGAATGTTCAAACAGAAAAGATTGAAATTCAACCAAATATTTGAATTATTAAGACAAAAAGACAATTTCTTTTGAAGACAGTTGAATTTTCTACCATAAAAGATGAATTTTCAAGAAAAGAGCAAAGTTTTCAAGCTAAAACGACGATTGTTTCAGAAAACAGTGAAATTTCAAATCGGAACAGATAAACTTTAACAAAAAAGATCATTTTCAATCAAGAAAGATGCCTTTTTAACAAGATTGGTAAATTAATATAACAATTAATGTTTAATAGAATTAAATTCTAAATCAAATTCTAGATCAAGTTCATAGAACAAAAAAAATGTAACAAGATAGTTAAATTCTCAACCAAAAAGTTGATCTTTCAACAAACGAGAATAATTTTATACCCAAAAAAAACGACTTTTTGATAAAATATATAGGTTTTCTACCAAATATTTAAATTTTCAACTTAAAAGTTGAATTTTCAAAACACAAGATTAAATTTATTTTAATTTTTTATTTTATTATCTTCCTTTCAATCAAAAAAGATCAATTCTCCGTGAAGCATGTAGTTCAACTTTCAAGCAAGTAGTAAAATTTTCAACCAAAAAGGCGATTTTTTTTACAAAATGCTTGATTTTTACCCCTTACAGTTCAATTTTTAATTTAAAAAAATCAATTTTCAAAAAAAAAAAAAAAATAGAAAAGTTAAATTTTCAGTAAAAAAATTAACTTTCAACTACAACAAAAACGAATTTTCCACAAAATAGATGTATTTTCTAAAAAATAATTAATTTTGAACAAAACTAACGAATCTTCAAAGAAAAATAGAAATTATAAATTAAATAGTGTAGTTTTCAACCAAGGAAGAGGATATTTTAACAAAATAAATTAATTTCCAACAAGGTTAATAAATTATTAAACAAATAGTTTAATTTTCAACTAAAAAGATTAATTTTCTACCACAGAAGATGAATTTTCAACTAAATTACTAATATTCTACACAACAATAAAAATTGTAACAAAGTAGTTCGACTTTCAACCAAGTAGTAGAATTTTCAACCAAAAAGTTTAATTTTCTACCAATAAGACGATTCTTCCACAGAATACATGATTTTGCATCCATATAATAATTTTAAACAAAAAAAAAACAACGAATGTTAAATAAAATTGTTAAATTTTCAATAAAAATGATAAATTTTCGACCGAGAAGATTAATTTTCAATAAAAAATCGTATTTCCAAATTAACAAACTTATAGGATAAAGTATTAACCAAATATGGAATAGTTAAATTTTCAGATAAAGAAATAATTGTTTAGGAAGAAAAAGTGAATTTTCAACAAAGTTGTGACAATTTCAAACAAAAAGATGAATTTTCGACAAAAAAGATTAATGTTCTGCCAAGAAATTTGGTTCTACCAGAAAAGATGGATTTTGAACAAGTTAATTTTTTTAAGTAAAAAGACGAGTTACCTACACAAAAATTGAATTTTAAACCCAAAAATGCGATTTTTCAATAAAAAAGTTTGATTTTAAATCAAATAGTTGAATTTTCTACCAAAATGTTAAATGATCAAACTAAAAAGACTAATTTCCTACAAAACAGTAGAATTTTTAACATAAAAGTTCATTTAAAAATAATTTTAAACCAAAAAGGATACATTTTCCACTAAGAAGATTAAATTTCTACCAAGATGAATTTTCAAACAAACGCATGAATTTTCAACCAAAAAGTTGAACTTTCAACTAAAAAAAGACACATTTTTAACCAAATGGTTAAATTTTTAACTGAAAAATAACAATTGTAATAAAAAATGGAATAGCTTAATTGTCAGTTTAAAAAATTTACTTTCAACCAAACAAAAAACAAATTTCCTTCAAAATAGTTAAATTTTTAACTAGAGATGAACCTTCATCTAAAAAAAAAATTATTTTTAACTGAGTGGTTGAGATTTTGATAAAAATATGATTTTTTAACAATATAGTTGCATTTTCAACAAAATAATTAAATTTCCAAACAAATAATATAATTTTTTACCAAACCGGTAACGTATCTTCCGAGAAGTACCACCTGGACACTTTTTCTTTTATTAGTATTACACCACTGTTTATAAATAATATCCAATGTTTCTGGTATTTTGCGTTGTTTTATAGAATAAATTAAAGGTGTTTCAGTTGAAAAAGATTTTAGTCAATTTCAGACGAATTTTAACAATTTAAAATTAATTATATTAATACCATTATATTACAAAATTACTATGTTGAAAGTCTGTAAAATTTTAAAGCTTTGTACATTTAGGTACGATAAATATTTCTACTTTTCGAATTTACCCTTTCACTTTTTCCATTGGTAGAGTTTCTCCTGAACCAATTTGAAAATTTTTTTAATCTATTCCAACATTTTGTCCCATTGGGTGTCGAACCTTTGTTGTCGAAACTCATTTCCTGCAAAAATATGATTAAAAAATCAAACAAAATTATAAGATTAAAAAAGACTGATTTAATAATTATCAATATGAAATTATTGTACTTGGAAAAAGTGACTAATTTAAGCTAAAAAGTGAATAAAAATTACTACTGTTAGTGTTCACATAAAAAGATACCCGTAACGTAAATACATTTCAATTCTCAAGCAAATAGTAATTGAAGTTTCTACTAGAAAAGATACATTTTCCATGAAAAATGGAGTAGTTAAATTTTAAGTTAAAACCAGTAATTAAAAAGAAATTTAATATAACTTTCAACCAAATAGTTGAATTTTCTACATATATTTTCAACAAAACATGGGTTAGTTAATATTTCAATCAAAAACACCAAAAAAGACGAACTTTCAATAAAATGCATGTACATAAATTCTCAAATACTTGAATTTCCTGCCAAATAAGATACATTTTAAACCAAAAATTGAATATTTAAATTTTCAGTTAAAACCAGTAATTGAAAAGAAAAAGGAGACAATTTTAAACAAAATACATGAAATTCTTCACCAAATAGTTAAATTTTCTACTAAAAAATATCAATTATCAAACAAAAATAGAACAGTTTAATTTTCAGTTCAAACCAGTGATTTTCAGTGAAAAAAGAAAAGAATTTTCAACCAAATAGTTGAATTTTCTAGTAAAAAAGATAAATTTTTAACCAAAAATGGAATATTGAAATTTTTAGTTAAAACCAGTAACTAAAAAAAAAGAATTTCCAATAAAATGAATTCTCCATCAAATAGTTACATTTTTTACTAAAAAAGATAAATTTTCAACCAAAAATGGAAAATTTATATTTTCTGTTGAAACCAGTAATTATAAAGAAAAATAAATGATTTTGCGAACCAATAGCTGAATTTTCTAATAAAAAAGATCAATTTTTAACCAAAAATGGAATAGTTTATATTTCAATCAAAAAGACGAATGTTCAACAAAATAGTTGAATCTTCAAACAAAACAGATTATCAATTTTCGACCAAACAGTTACATTTTTAAACGTAAAAGGTTATATTTTTAGCAAAAGAGATGAATTTTTAACAAAAAATATTAATTTTCATCCAAAAAGATACATTTTCTACAAAAAGATGAGTTTTCAACTAATTAATTGAATTTTCACCTAAACAGATGAATTTGTAACTAAGAAGATTTCTTACGAAAAAAGACGAATCTTCAAAAAAATACATGAATTCTCAACCAAATACATATTTGAATTTTCTACTAAAAAATACAAATCAATCATAAATGGAATATTTACATTTTCAGTTAAAATCAGTAATTAAAAAAAAATAATTTTCAACAAAATACACTAATTCTTCACCAAATAATTGAATTTTCTACTAAAAAAGATAAAATTTCAACCAAAAATAGAATGGTTAATATTTCAAACAGGGGAAAATTAACAAAATAGTTAAATCTTCAAAGAAAAAAGATTATCAATTTTCAACCAAACAGTTGCATTTTTAACCAAAAAACATTAATTTTCAACCAAGAAGATAAATTTTCCACAAAAAGATGAATCTTCATCAAAATAGTTGAATTTTCACTGTATAATATTAATTTTCAACCAGAAAGATTTCTTTCTACCGAAAAAGACAAATTTCAAACAAAATAGTTGAATCCTCAACCATAAAAGATGACTGTTAACCAAATATTTTTAATAAAAAAATATGACATTTTCATCATAAAAGAGATGAATTTTCTACAGAAGAGTTGAATTTTTAACCAAAAAAGAATAATTTTCTATCAAAAGACATGAATTTTCATCAAAAGAGTTGAGCTTTTAAGATAGAAAGTCGATTGTTTTCGAAAATATTTTGTTTCCTTTGTTGGTTAAAATTGTTGGTTAAAAATTCAATTATTCTGTTGAAAAACTGTCTTTTTGGTTTAAAAAATTCATCTCTTTTTGTAGAACTTTAATTTTTTTTATTAAAAATGAAACTGTTTCTGTTGAAAATCAACATTTTCGTTGAAAATTCGATTTTTTGAGTTAAAAAAAATAAACAGTTTTGTAGAAAATTCTTATTTTTGTCCCGATATTTGGACAATTTGAGAGAAATTTCAACTATTTGTTCGAAAATGTATGTGTTTTGTTAAAGATTCGGCCGTATTGGTGGAAAACTAATCTTCTTCGTTAAAAATTTTATTATTGCTTGGTTGCAAATTTGTGTATTTTTTTAAAATTGTCTTTTTTGGTAAAAGATCAATTTTTTTAGTTCAAAATGCATCTGACTGGTTGTAAATTAATCTGTTTAGTTGAGGATTTAAGTATTTTGATGAAAATGTGCCTTGTTTGGTTAAATTCAACTGGTTTGATTTAAAATACAAATATTTTTAGTTGAAATATCAACTATTACATTTTGTTTTTGAAAATTCTTCTTTCTGATTTGAAAATTCAACAATTTGGTAGAAAATCAAACTATTTGGTTGAAAATTATACTAATTGGATGAAAATTAACTTTTTTGTTGAAAATTTATAGTTTGGGTTGATAATTCAACTATTTGAAAATTCAACTATTTGGCAGAAAATGTATCAATTTGGCCAAAAATTAACTTTTTTGTTGAAAAATCATATATTCGGGTTGAATATTCAACTTTTTTGTAGATATTTTGTCTTTTGTCTTCAAAATGTAATAATTTTGTTGAAAATTCCTCTTTAAACTTGTTCGAAATATCAACTAGGATAATCGTTAATTATAAGCACAAATATAAGTACAACCATTAATTATCTCTTAACTGTTAAAGAAATTAAATTAATTAATTTACATAAATTATTGTTTAAAATTAATGATTATCGGCTGTAGGGTGGTCTCCCCTATTACTTTTTTTAGTTGAAAATTCATCTTTCTTGGTTGAAAATTCAATTCTCGTTGAAAATTAATCTGTTTTGTTTAAGGATTCAGCTATTTTGTTGGGAATTCGTCTTTTTTGGTTCAATCCAACAATTTTTGATTTCAAATTAAAATCGCTTTTTGCTGAAGATTCATCAATTTAGTTGCTGAAATTTTTTTTCTTTATTTACTGAAAAATCTCTCTGGGTGGAAAATGCAACTTTCGTTGAAAATGAGTCTGTTTCCGTTGAAGAGTCAACTAGTTTACAGAAAATTCATCTTTTGTTCTTAAAAATTCCAAAATTTGGTAGAAAATTAAACTAAATGGTTGAAAATGAACATTTTTGTTAAACATTCATATCTTTGGTTCAAAGTTCAACTATTTATTTGAAAAATCAATTATTTGGCAGAAAATGAACTTTTTTGTTGAAAAATCATATTTTCGAGTTGAATATTTAACTATTTTGTAGATAATTCATATTTTGCCTTCAAAATTCAACAATTTTGTTGAAAATTTATCTCTTTTTTAAAATTACCTATTTTGTTGAGAACTTGTCTTTTTAGTAGAAAATCAACTCCTTTATAAAAAAATCAATTATTTGGTTTAAAATTCGATTGGTTTCTAAAAATATAATATCTTTGGCTAGAAAATTCGACATTTTGTATCATTTTTTTTTCTTTATTCACTGAAAAATCTTTCTTGGTTGAAAATCCAACTCTCGTTGAGAATGAATCTGTTTTAGCTGAAGAGTCAACTACTTTACAGAAAATTCATCTTTTTTACTTGAACATTCAACAATTTGATAAAAAACTAAACTATTTGCTTGAAAATTAACCTTTTTTGTAGAAAAATTATATTTTCAAGTTGAATATTTGACAGTCTTGTAGATAATTCGTCTTTTGTCTTAAAAACTCCACAATTTGATTGAAAATTCTTGAGAATTCCTCTTTTCATTTTGATAATTGATCTCTTCGGTTGAAAGTTTAATTGCTTTCTTAAGAATTCATTTGGTTGTAGATGATTCATTTTAGTTGAAAATTTATCTCTTTGGTTAAAAATTTATATCTTTTGTTGAGAATTTGTCTTTTTTAGTAGAAAATCATCTTCTTGATTGAAAAATCAATTAAATATTTGGTTCAAAATTCAATTGTTTTCTAGAAAAATGGTATATTTGGCTAGAAAATTCGAAATTTGTTATCAATCTTTTTTCTTTATTCACTGAAAAATCTTTCTTGGTTGAAAATCCAACTTTCGTTGAAAATGAATGAGTTTTGGTTGAAGAGTCGACTGCTTTATAGAAAATTCATCTTTTTTAATTGAAAATTCAATAATTTGGTAGAAATTTAAACTATTTGCTTGAAAATTAACTTTTTTGTTGAAAATTTATATTCTTGGTTAAAAATTAAACTATTTATTTAAAAAATCAACTGTTTGACAGCAAATGAACTTTTTCGTTGAAAAAGCATATTTTCGGGTTGAATATTCAACTGATTTCTAGATTTTTCGCCTTTTGTCTTCAAAATTCAACTACTTCGTTGAAAAATCATACATTTTATTGAAAATTCCCAATTTTTGTTGACAATGCTTCCGATTTTTTTTTACTTTGAAAATTCAACTCTGGTTGTAACTTGAATTGCTTTTCTTAAAAATTCATTTCTTTTGTCGAAGATTAATAATTTTAGTTGAAAATTCATCTCTTCGGTTAAAAATTTGTTATATTTTTTAAGGAATCGTCTTTTTTAGTAGAAAATTATTTTGTGTTGGTTAAAAATTTAACTGTTTTGTAGAAAGATCGTCTTTTTAACTAGAAAATTTAATATTTTGTACAATTTTTTTTATTTACTGACAAAACTTTCTTGGTTGAAAATCCAACTTTCGTTGAAAATGAAACTGTTTTGGTTGAAGAGTCATCTGCTTTATAGAAAATTCCTATTTTTCAATTGAAAATTTAATAATTTGGTAGAAAATTAAACTATTTGCTTGAAAATTAACTTTTTGTTGAAAATTTATATTCTTGGTTAACAACTTAATTATTGTTTTGAAAAATCTATTATTTATTTAAAAAATCAACTGTTTGGCAGCAAATGAACTTTTTCGTTGAAAAATCATATTTTCGGGTTGAATATTCAACTTATTTGTAGATTTTTCGTCTTTTGTCTTCAAAATTCAACAATTTCGTTGAAAAATCATACATTTAGTTAAAAATTCATCTCTTCGGTTAAAAATTTGTTAATTTTTTTTTTTATTTTGAAAATTGAATTGAAAATTCAT